>OY992522.1:29566793-29977930 GCA_963921215.1 Scoparia ambigualis | reverse complement strand
AACGTCCCACTGCTGGGCACAGGCCTCCCATGTGGACAATAGCACGTGGGGATATTGGGCCATAACCCACCACGCTGGCCCAATGCGGGTTGGTGGGTTTTAACGACTGTCATCTTACGTTGTGGTAACCGTAACCGGGACCAACGGCTTAACGTGCCTTCCGAAGCACGGAGAAGCTCGAGATGTTTAAAATTTGGTTACCCATCCAGCGACCTGTCATTGCGAAAGTTGCTTAGCGGGCAAGATCGCAAGCCGAACGCGCTATAACCCGCTGCGCCATCGAGCTCATAAACAGTTTTTTTTAACTGCGCGAGTACCTACCTACCAATTTCTAAGTTCTATTTAAACCGCATCATTGACATCTCTGTGAACTGTAAACTGTGGTCGGCGCGTCCTGTTTATAAATTGCGTCACTCACTACAATATCTACAGCTTTGTAGTGTTTGTAACTACGCCATCTCTCGCGCGGCCGACCACGCTCTACTCGACACATAAGTAGTTTGTATACAATAACACCACAATATAAATATAATATTTATACTGTGATAACACAGTATGATAGATAAGGCTAGCTTTCTCTTTATACGAAAATTGATTAGGAACCAATTAAATATTTAAAAAGCTATGGACATTATGAGAGCTATAGTTAGGTAGATCTACCTATAAACAATATTACTTATACCTTGCTATTTTAATTCAAATAACATTATTAAAATTTTAAATAATCTTAATTTTTAAATATTATTATTATCTACCAACTATAAAATTATTCCAATAAAATTAATTACGTAATAACGTAACTATGTGGGTACGAAACAAAAACAAATTATTAAATAAATTAACTAACCTATTGTACTTACTTAGAAGCAGATAGCAGCTAGATAATAACAAAGAAAATGCTGTTTGATGTTGACGCCCTACGCAGGCGAATGACTCAACAGTCAACACAAAGATGTTGTATGAAGTATGTAAGTATTACCGTATTACCTAGGTAGGTATGTGGACAAAATGGTAAGATTTTACATCATTCCCTATTAAATAAACACCAAAAAATAGTTATCTGCACTTACCTATTTACTGGAGATAATAATAGCAGCGATTGACTTTACAGTAAATAATTAATTCGCTTCTGACAATTTACACGAAATAAACTACGCTAATATGTGGAGGTGCTGTGCTACCTAATGTGAGCGTCTACTCACGACGAAAACCAAATTGTTTATGCGACTTTTCATTTCACCCCCTGACTAGTTTTAATACCGATCGTTAATCAGTAAAACGATTTTGTGTTGTTGTAGTTCTGAGAATCGATTAAAACCACAGACTATTAAAACCAATTGAACTTTTTGTCCGTAGACAAAGCGCATTTAGCCCATACTATTTAGCCCACAGCTAGTGATGGGTCGCGAGAAAATTCTCCAAGTGAGAATATTCTCCAATCGGTAATATTCTAGAATTTTCCTTTTATTTGAGAATATTCTCAGATCAAGGAGAATTTAAAGTTGGATGAAGATTTTCTAATTTTTAGGAAAAAATATGTATTCTTTTAGAGGTTTTGAACTACGATGGCAGTATTGTATAAAATAAGTAGGTATCTTAGTTTATTTAGCTAATAATTATCACAGCACCATCGTTTTTGCCGATAACCTTGCAAGTAAATATTGACCACCTTATATGACCCATTGGCAATGGATAAATTATAAAATTTATAATAATCAGTTTACTCTTTTTCGTATTTAAGATTACATGTTATTAAAATTTCTTGTCATGAATAGTCAAAAAAAGTTAAGATTTTTTCATGTTGACTTTGAAGAGTTTGAATTATTTAGAGTTGTTTAATCTTGAAATCTTTATTAAAGCTGATTGTTTGAAAATACAGATGTGTCTATTTTATCTCCAAATTGGGTTATTAAACTTGGCACGAGAATTTAAAAAGAATTTTCTTTGAAATATTCTCGAGAATATTCTCTCTCAGAAGAATTTAACCTCAGGAAAGACAATAATTTAAATTTTCAGTGTGAAATATTTATAAATAAAGCAGAAATACAATCGCAGTTCTATTAACTTAATCAGATTATTGAGATAGTCATTCAATTTATAAATTCTCTTCCAAAAGAATATTCTCGAGAACTTAACAGCAAAGTTCTCACTGAAAGAACATTCTCGGGAATTTCTTATCACTACCGACAGCAGACGTATTCTGTGATTTAGCCATAGAGCATATTGGTTGAATGCTCTAAGCATTTAGCCCACACTCAGAACATTATTGTTCTGAGAGCCCACATACAGCCACAGCCACCAGACCAGACAGAACAATGAAGTTGTAGGTAAACGGTAAAGCCAATTTCGCACCTGTATAGTAATTTAGACGAGCAGAAGTGCATTGCTTATTTAAAACGAATTTTAAAATTAAGCAAACTAGGAAAGCAATGTATTTCTACTCGATTAACTTATTAGCACAATAAGTATTTCCACCTAGGATTAAAAGATTATTCATTCGCCCTTTTAGTTCTTATTTGATTATTATCTTGGGGGCTATTATCACGCTAAATAATCTCAACTAAACCACAACTGGAATGCAGTCGTTATTAGACGTACTTTTGACGTGACAACGTCTTAAATTAGGTTAGCTGGGAGACACTTATGAAAAAGTGTAACGCTCGTCGGGAACGTAACGATGAGTCACCGAACGAGAGAGAGGCCCGCCGAATGCCTTGCGTCTCTCTCCCACTAAATAGTTAAGTTTAAGTTTACATGTACAATGTTTTAGTAAACAAAATAAAACAAAATAAAATAAAATAAAATAAAATAAAATAAAAAAAAATAAAATAAAATAAAATAAAATAAAACAAAATAAAAAAAAAAAAAATAAAAAAAAAAATAAAAAAAAAAATAAATAAATAAATAAAAAAAAAAAATAAAAAAAAAATATTTCTATAGTTAAAATTTGTGCAATTCTTATTTTCATTCAATTCCTTGTTCCTATTGTGCAATTTAATTATATTCATATCAATAAATATTCTACCGAGAAAAAGACGTTGTCACGTAAAATCTTCGCCCGTAAAACCGACTTTACAGGCAACCAATTTTTATAGTGTTATCGCGTTTGACCAACGCGATAGCGCTATACGAAATCGGACGAACGGTAAAGGTTTAGTTTTGGTAATGTTGGTGCTTAGTGTGATTGAGGCCCATATTTGCTATTTTACCATTATTGGATAGATGATAAAAAATAAATACTGATTTGGCTGTGTGGGTTAAATCTCTTTGCCTTCTCTAAATTATATCCAACAAAAAGCAAATTCAATATATGTATGTCGGAAAGGAAAAAAAATATCGACTGATACCTCGATACTTTTAAAACCTTAGTGCGACTTATGTCTAATAAGAAAAACGTCTAAAAATACGAATGTCCAAAGGCATGTCCATGTGACAATATTGATTTCGAAATATCGCGAAAATAATATACGAGGGGCGTTCAAAATATTCTCGGTATGTGGATAAAAACAAAGAAGTACGAAAAGTTTGATATTTTTATTTTTCAATATACTCCCCCCCCTATGTTCATACACTTATAAGATCGATCAATTATTTTTTTTAATCCCTCATAAAAATATTTTTTATCTTTG
Organism: Scoparia ambigualis; assembly: GCA_963921215.1. Taxonomy (NCBI): domain Eukaryota; kingdom Metazoa; phylum Arthropoda; class Insecta; order Lepidoptera; family Crambidae; genus Scoparia; species Scoparia ambigualis. The sequence continues at coordinate 29,974,301 of OY992522.1, read as the reverse complement.
GTGTAAAAATGCTCCTCCACGGCCGTCTTCAACGCTTCATCGTCAGAAAATTTATTTCCACGCAGATCCTTTTTAAGATTGGGGAACAAAAAGAAGTCGCTTGGGGCTAAGTCCGGACTATAGGGTGGATGAGTAACAGTTTCAAACCCACATTCAACAATAGCTGCCTTGGCAATATGAGCAGTATGGACAGGGGCGTTGTCATGCAGAAGCAGAACACCTTTGGTTAACTTTCCTCGCCTCTTTTCTTTGATCGCATCTCTTAATTGACGTATAACGTTAGCGTAGTACTGCCCTGTGATATTTACACCTTTTTCTTTATAATCGATAAGCAAAACTCCTTCACAATCCCAAAATATTGTGGCCATGACCTTGCCAGCTGACGGGATTACCTTGAACTTCTTGGGATGAGCTGAACCCTTAATGTGCCACTGCATGGACTCCTGTTTGCTCTCTGGGTCATAATGATGAACCCAGGTTTCATCTCCAGTAACTATTTTTTGCAGCACCTCATCGGGATTTTCACCACACAGGTCGATAAAATCTGAACAGCAAGCCACACGCATATCCTTTTGAAGAAGCGTCAGCATTCGCGGAACCCATCTTGCACTTACTTTTGACATATTAAGATGGTCATGTATAATGTCATGTACGGTACCAATAGAGAGATTGGTTACTTGAGCTATAGATTTTACCTTCACTCGGCCGTCTTCCAATATAAGTTTTTCCACTTTATCAATATTTTCTTGTGAGGTAGCCACTACAGGCCGGCCAGGTCTAGGGTCATCTTCAATACTCTCCCTTCCACGCTTAAATTCGCTTGACCATTTTTGAATAGTAGATAAAGAAGGAGCAGACTCACGGTAAACACAATCCATTTCCTCTTTTATGGTTTTTTGATTTTTACCCTGTTTTGTCAAGAATTTTATGACGGATCGGTGCTCTTATTTCGTTAAAATTGTTAATTCGCTCATGGTGTTCATGTTTGTTCGGCAATTGCAGAAAAACAAAAGAACATCTCGGTTCCAATTTTACTTTTTTTTAATGTCAATGGATGAATCTTAGCGGCCAGTAACAAATATATATATATAAAAGAGGTTGTAACGTATCAATACCGAGAATATTTTGAACGCCCCTCGTAACTAGAAATATCGATATATCAGTCAAATTTTTAATCAGCTTTAATAAAAGGAGAAACACCTGCTTTTTTATATCGGTTAAAAAAATTATTTAGGTCAGCCTAGCCCAGTAATAAAAACAGTTTTTTTTATTAAATTATTATTTTAACCGATTCACAGTCCCGCAGGCAGCCCACATATGGGCCTTAACATTTGATTAACCTGTTGTTATATTTTAGGACCTGTTAATCATGCCCCCGTCTCAGCCCGCTCCTATGAATGCTGAGGTTCACCGAAATGGGTGACGAAGAGTTCTGAAGAAAGGGAGGAGTGAGGAAGGGACTTACCTTGGACGAGAATGCACAAACCTGAGTTTTGCTAGCATTAAACTCGACCAGGTTTTTAGATCCCCACTTACAGACGCGATCGAGAGTCAGGTTCAGTTTGGCAACCAGTTCTTGCCTTTTCACCATGATATCGGCTTGCTTTGCCGCAGGATGTCCCAAGTACCGCTCATGCACCGTACTGTCATCCGCATAACAATGAATATTGCCCAAGGACAACATGTCATTAATATGCAGAAGAAATAAAGTAGCACAGAACCCTGTGGCACTCCGGCATTGACTTTGTAGAACGCGGAGGAACTACCCTCACAAAGGACACGAATCCTCCGCCATTCTAGAAAGTCTGCAACCCAGGCGCACAAACGGGGCGGCACACCGAAGGCCGGCAACTTGGAAAGAAGGGAACAATGCCACACTTTATCGAAAGCTCTGGCGATATCAAGGCTAACTGCCAGGGATTTGCCATGCTTGTCCATCGCTTCACCCCACGCGTGAGAAACGTACGCTAGAAGATCACCCGTTGATCGCTTTGGTCTGAACCCATACTGGTGATCATGGAGCAGCGAGTGATCCTCTAGGTAGTGAATGAGCTGGGAATTAATTATCCGCTCAAATACTACCTTGCACAGCACAGAAGTTACAGCGATGGGTCGATAGTTGGCCGGATCCGAGCGATCGCCTTTTTTGGAGATGGGTTTATGTTTGCCTCCTTCCAAGACACCGGCACAATACCAGTATCGTAAGACTCCCTAAACAATCGTGTCAATACAGGAGACAACTCAGCCGCGCATCTGAGCAGCACAATCGCCGGAACACCATCCAGCCCGCTAGCCTTCCGCATGTCGAGCGACCGCAGCACGGCACGTACATCACACTGCCTGATACGAATATCAGGCATGGTGGCCCCACAATGTAATATAATAGGTGGAGCGGCGCCACAATCGTGGACGCGCGAATTGGCCGCGAAAAGTTCAGCCAACAAGTTCGCCCTTTCAAGCGGCTGGTAAGCCAACGAGCTATCTGGATGTTTCAACAGGGGCAGCGAGGGAGAGCAGAAGTTGGCCTGCACGGCCTTAGCGAGCCGCCAATAGGTACGGCTACCCGTAGGGTGCGAGATCAACTCCCGCCCCACCATTGCCACTCTTTGTGCATCCGCTCCTGCGAGAGCCCTCTTGTTAGACTTAGAGGCCTTGTTGTATGCCGCCTTCAAGGAGCTGATACTAGGGTCATTCAGTGCGCAAGCCCTCGTCCAAGCACGATACGCCGCCTGCTTGCATTCAGCAGCTTTGGCGCATTCGCGATTGAACCAAGGCCGTTGTCTGCCAACGCTGGCAAGATCTGTGAATGGAATATAATATTCCATACCCAACAAGATCTCATCAGCGATGGCAGAAGCGCACTCCGATGGGTACTTTCCAAGAAAGCAGCTCTGGCCTCATGAGACGGATGCAAAGTAATTACGCAATCCGTCCCAATCCGCCGACGAGTAGTGTCACAGACGACGCTTGGTCTCCACCGTTTTCGGTGGACCAACGCTGTGCGGTGCTGTGGCTATCACCAAGCAGTGGTCTGACGAGCTTAGAGGTACAAGCACCGACACTCTTTACCCTGCATGGCGACTCGTCAACAAAAAGTCCAACAAGGAGGGCGCGTGACCAACGATATCTGGCATCCTGGTTGGCTGGTCTACCAGTTGCGTCAGGTCTTGCATCAGAGCGAAGGCATGAGCAACTCTACCAGCGTGATCAGTTTTGGAGGAGCCCAACCATGTTTCATGGTGGGCGTTGAAGTCCCCCAAAACCACCACCTCGTCGTTTGGGAAACGCTCCTGCGCGACATCAATCACTCGGCCGAGGTGGTCAAAAAGGCTGCATGTGTTAGTATCTCCTGTGTGGGACCGATATAGGCACGCAAAGACACGGCAACGGGAGCCGAATTCAATGCGCACCCAAAGGATGGGAAAGGAGGGGTCTTCCAAACAGTGCAGACGACGACAACAAATGTCAGCCCTCACGTACAGACATACTCCGGCTTTCGCGAGGAATTGCTCCTCAAGCTGATAGCCAGGGTACCTTAAATAAGACGTGTCAGCAGGGCGACGAATTTGAGTCTCCGTCAGAAAAAGCAATGCAGGCCGCGCCGTCTCGAGGTGTTGGTGGACGGCGGCGTTGAGGTTAGAATGGAGACCACGGTTGTTAGTGAACTCCACCTCAAACAGCGAATTAGTGGTGGGAGAGGAGAAAGCCGCTGTGTTACCTGCATTCTTTTTAGGCACTGTCATTGGAAAAGGGAAGGAATCGACGTGAACAAGGAGCCACTACTGTAGCAAAGAAATGAAAAAAGCAACAGTTTTCCACTTCACCATTGGAACAGCGTTGCAACCAAAGTCGACACGCCGGGGGCCTTTCCCCCCATACCCTCCCACCATTTCCGGTCACCAACCGGCACGACGATCCACTCCGAGATTATGCGTGACCTGGTGAGGCAGTCCCGCGGGCGGCCAGCTGCACCACCGTTTCTACGGGTCTCCCTGGCCGGCGTGTCGAGTTTCGTCTCCCGCTCAATGATTCCACGGCAGAACTCTCTGGTTCACAGTTTGCAACAATAGCCGCTCCCCTGGCTCCGGTAGTGCGGCACTGTTCCCGGAACGCGACCTGCGACGAGCACAGATAACTTGGCGGGCGTACACTACCGCACGGTGGTCGATAACCGGGCGACCTGGGCTCTACCACCAAATGCTCAATTAGCACCACCCAGGGGTCACATGTAGGGTCTCAAGGGTACACACCTACGAATGTGAGCATTGTTAACCCCCAAAAACATCGATATATCGAACAAAAAATATACATCGATACATCGATATTTTTTCAACAAGCACAAGCCTAATGCCACAATATTGGCAATTTCAATTTGAGGGACTTCTTGGCGGGAAAGTGAAGCGTCATGTCTGCAGTTTTGTTTTATTTTCTAAAATTTGTGTTTTTTCGAATATTAATGTGAAATAATAGTGGATTATTAACCGTTAAGTGTTTGTGAACGTGCATGAGTGTTGGCAAATGAAACAAAACAGTGCAACATCACTTTTCAAATTCTCTCAAGTAGTCCGCGTGAGACCTCAGTAAAGTCCCAGTTTACTGAGGACTCAAGGGGTTTGGGGAACATCATTTATCATTCATCTTAATCATCACTCATTATCATCAAGGGAAAAAACAAATAAAAAACTAATGACTAGGCAGTATGGCTCAGACCTTAGCCTGTTCCTTCATGGAACAAATATATAAAAAAAAAAGTCAATTTGAGCATGGTTGTGAAAACTGAAAGGTTATGTTCTACTCTACAAATTTTAACGAAATATTATAATAAACATGAAAGAAAATAACACTAAGGGTTTTAAAAAAGAAGGCAAGTTTAATAAATTTAGACTTTACAAACCCCGTAAAACGAGAAGCGCTGAGGAAGATGCAGCTATACAATATTTACAATCTCAATATGAAAAGGTAAGTAAATAATATTTTTCAAATTACCTAAGATCTAAGAATTTATATTTATTCTTTATAAAATAATTTTGTAAAAGTAAGCTAATAATTTTCAATATACTATTAAAATAAAAATTTGGTTTCAGATTGTACCAGATGAAATAAAAACATTTAAAGATTTGCCACTATCTCAAAAGACTTTAAAAGGTCTCAAAGAAAACAAATATACGATTCCTACTGAAATTCAGAAACAGTCTATAGGATATGCCTTACAAGGGAAGGATATTTTAGGTGCTGCTAAAACTGGATCTGGGAAAACCTTGGCATTTTTAATACCCATACTTGAAAAGTTATTCTGTAAGAAATGGACTCGTTTAGATGGGGTTGGTGGGTTAGTAATTTCACCTACAAGGGAATTAGCTTATCAAATATATGAAACATTGCGAAAGGTTGGCCGAAGTCATGACTTTTCAGTGGGATTAATAATTGGTGGACAAAATTTAAAATTTGAGAGAAAAAGAATGGATCAGATGAATATACTGATCTGTACACCTGGAAGATTGCTGCAACACATGGATGAGAATCCTCTGTTCAACTGCAACAATCTGCAGATTTTGGTATTAGACGAAGCAGACAGATGCCTGGATATGGGATTTGAAACTACCATGAATGCAATAGTTGAGAATTTACCACAAGAAAGACAGACACTTCTATTTTCAGCAACCCAAACCAAATCAGTCAAAGACCTAGCCCGCTTGAGTTTATCTTTCCCTACTTATGTTGCTCCGCATGAACAAGCTGAAACCGTCACCCCAGAGTCTCTTCAACAAAGTTACATTATCTGTGAAATTGATGAAAAGCTTGGTATCTTGTGGTCTTTTATCAAAAACCATTTGAAACAAAAAGTTATAGTTTTCATGGCAACATGCAAACAGGTGAAGTATACATATGATTTATTTTGCAAGCTAAGACCTGGTGTCAGTCTCTTAGCTTTGTATGGAACATTGCATCAAGAGAAACGCGAGAAAATATACAATGAATTTTGTCGAAAATCAAATGTAGTACTATTTGCCACTGATCTTGCCTCTAGAGGACTTGACTTCCCAAAAGTGAACTGGGTTATACAGATGGACTGTCCAGAGGATGTTGACACTTATATACATCGTGCAGGAAGAACTGCCAGAGGAGTTTTGGGTAAAGGAGAAGGCCTTTTAATGTTATTACCATGTGAAGAAAAAATTGTAGAAGATCTTAAGAATAGAAAAATACCTATCAATAAGATTTCAGTAGACCCTTCCAAAGTAGTTGCCCCTCAAAGAAAAATTGAGGCTCTGCTATCCGATCACACCGATTTAAAGCAAACAGCACAGAGAGCTTTTGTCAATTACTTAAAATCTGTGTTCTTAATGAAAAACAAAGAAATATTCAATGTCCAACTCATAGATACAGATGCATATGCTAGATCACTTGGTCTGATTGTGCCACCAAGAATAAGATTTTTACAAAAATATCAAAGGAGTAATGTGGCAAAACAAGATAAAGAAGAGGCAGTAGATAATAGGGTTATTGAAAAGCTCAGGGAAAAAGCTAATGCTGATGAAGGATTGACTTCTGAAGAAGAAGATAATGAGAACCTTCTGGTTAAACTTAAGAAAATGGAAAAATCACAAAAAACTAAGAAAGAGATACCTAAATTAGATTTTCACAATAATGAAGATAGTGATGAGGATGATTTTTTACAAGTCATAAAAGTTAATGTTGATGTACAAGCACCACCAATAACAGATGAACTCAAAGTCTCCAAGAAAAAAGCTAAACCTCTGACAAAAGCAGCAGTAGCTAAAAAAATATTAAAAAAGAAAATAAAAGTCAACACAACAGTGAAATTCACAGAAGATGGCGAGGCTATAAGAAATGAAAATCGGGATTTGAAGTCAGATTTAGCAAAACAATTGAATAATGAAAATGTAGGTGGCATAGATATTGAAAAGGCAAAAGAGATATTACAGGAAGAAGATAAATATGATAAAATACGCTTTAGAGAAAAAGTCAAAGCAAAACACAAGGAACAAAAACAAAAATTAAAAAATTGGAGAAAAGAAGATGAAGGAGAAAAAGACGACTTTGGATTGGAATCGGAATCTGATGGAGCTGATTTGTCATGGCTGCCTGATCCTGATAATCTGTATGGAAAGCAACAAAGTGATGATGAATCATTATCAGAAAGCAACAACATAGAGTCTATGCAATCAGATGATGAACGGCTTTCCAACGAATCTGACGACAATCAAACATATCACAGGTATCTATGCTATTTTATGATTTATAAGTTTTTCTCTTATATTTCGATACTTATTAATAATACTTAAAATAGTTTTGATATTAAAATGAAACACTTTTTTACGGATAAACTCACATTTAATTTACTATTTACATAGTTTTTATATTATTATGACGTTTCTCCCTGTGACCACGGACCCTGTAAAGGGTTCGAAACGTAAATAGTAAATAAACGCGAGTTAATCCGTAAAAAAGTGTTTCATTTCAATGTGTAGTGCTTGCTTAAACCTCAGAAAACAATAGTTTTGATATTAATTAAACTTTTTACAGGCCCCCCAAACGGAAATTAATTGAAAGCAAAGGTATTCCACAAGAGAGTGTGGCACCTCGCAAAGTAAAGAAACTTAAAGATATATCATCTAAACTCTCAGTGCTAGAAGCTGAAGCTCTTGCTATAAGTTTGTTGCAAAAGAAATAATAAGTAAATGTATAATAAAAATAAAGTGGTGGAAACTGTCTATTTTGCATTATTTGACCCTAACATGAACCTCACACTTGTTTTTAGGCAGCTTTTATTTTACTTAATTTAAAAATAATAATAATACTCCAGGAGATGGACGACGCTGCTGAGGTCGGCCTAAAAAGAGGTGGCGTGACGATCTGGACGCACACCAGACTGACTGGCATGAGGTGGCTCAGGATAGAGATGGATGGAGGGACTAGGGGAAGGCCTTTGCCCAGCAGTGGGACAGTATAGGCACAGAATAACTAATAGTACTACCGTACAGAAGGTTCACTCTCTAACGACTTTCACGCGAAATTTAAACTTATCGTGTGACCCGAGCGTTCATATTCCGTTAAGCAACGCTGACTCGATATCGATTTGACGTCAGGAACGTAGGGTTAATATATTTACGCGACGTGGAGCGTGCGAGCCGAGCAGCAACCTTTAGTGCCATACGCCTGCCTGGGGAGGCGCGCCGGCTGAACGTACCTAAACTGCGGAGTGACACAGAAGTGGTATAGGTTAGCTAAAAAAAAATAATGCTCCTTGACACGGCATGTACTGTAAGGAGGTTCCTCACTTTTTCCTTCAGATAGCTTGCCCCGCTACCGGTGGAGATCTAGGATAAGTTTTTTATAAGTAATATTTTATATTGTAAGTAAATATGTTTTTTTAAAATATAATATATTGTAAAAAAATTTTTTAACATAGATTGTTGACTGAACATGTTAATAAAATACTTATACTTAGTACTCTAACTGACAGGGTGATATTTGCCGGTCGTGGGGCCCTTCCATAGAGAAATATAGCCCTTCACCCCCTTCAGTACTAGCCACAGAACACTTAGACTAGGGAGCATAGAATAATAACTGCTTTAGTTAGCAGCATTGCATTGATACCTACCTTGTCAGGAAGACTGAGTTCAGCTGCATACGCAGTTAAGAAAATAAGGCTTCTAACTGATGTTGAGACAGCAAGAGTAGTTTATTTTAGTTATTTCCATATGGACATAGTGCATGTACGAGCATAACAATTAGTAATTTGTATATTGTGTAATTTGGTAACGACATATTGTTTTGTAAATGTCGTTACTTCTATATTAATATAAATCTGTGGAGTTTCTTGCGCCCGTTCTTCTCCACAGCAAAAAGACTTCCTGAATTCGGGTGCCCATTCATCTAAATAAATTTAGACGATTCAAAATGCTTATTTAAAGTTTATTGAATCAAGAAATTTTGAGTTTGAGTTATTTATGGGTACTAGCCCGCCCGCCGGCGCTGACTGACATAGGCCGATACCTGCCGGCGAACTGGGGCCCAAGTCTGCTAATTTACGAATGGCATAATTGTTTGACACATTTGGTATTCGTAAATGAGTAAGAGAATACCAAATGTGTCAAACAATTACAATGCGATTCAATTTATTCATTCATTTTTTCTTTATTTTTGCATAGTCAAGTTACAAGTTTATCTGTTTTTACTGTTTCATAGTTTTAGATATGCTGTTGTAATGTTACTTGTATTAATAAATTATTCTTATTCTTATTCTTAATTATGCCATTTGTAAATTAGCAGACTTAGGCCCCTGATCGTGTGGGGCCCTTAGTCGCATGAATGAGATCACACGTCACACACAGTTTGCTTTAAGGTTTAAGACTGACGGCTAATGCGCAGGCCGAGTGTGTGGCGCGGGCCTGCGACAACAGGTATCGGCCGGACAGTGCGTGATCTCTAGACCAATTCCGGTCTAAAACTGACGACTACCACCTGCTAGTATATGGCCTCAAAGCCGGTGTTGGACCATTGTTTAAACCGCCTCTGTGGTCTAGTGGCTATGCCACCGGTTTCAGACCCAGAGGTCCCGGGTTCGATTCCCAGCGGGGGGTACATCCTTGTGTGCTCGGTTTGGTTGGTGGTAGGGCTGTTAAGTCCGCCTGGCTATCTACCACCATCTTATCTAAGTCTGTCGCCATAACAACGATGTTTATAGCATTGTTGTGTTCCGACAGTTTGAGATAAGATAGCCAGTTTCTCAGTGGTTGAGGATTCCGGGTGAAGCGCGCTTCCACCTTCGGCCTTATCTTCACTTACCATCAGGTCTCAGGTGAGATGAAGGCCAAGCGCTTACCCGTTGTAGAATAAAAATAAAAAAAAATTGCCGGCGGCGGACGAAAATCGTACTAGTATGACTTTCGTCCGCCGGCACTTTTTTTTTAGACATAAAATATCCATAGCCCACACACTAGTTAGTGTGTGGGCTATGGAGGCCTTGAACGGCAGGCTGTTTGTTCGTTCAAGGACTGCAGGCGAACTGTTAAGGCGGGTCTCCTGCGACACTGTTTTGTGTTTTCTAACACCTAACATCAAACATTTAACAAAATATGTACCTACGTAGGCCACGCCCTGTTAGATGTTTGATGTTAGGTGTTAAGCCGGCTCCAGACGCTTGCTGTTTGCCGCAAACACCGATCACTACAAACAAAGTCGCAAACATCGACCACGAACCCAACACAAACAGGCATCCTCATGTTTGGCGAACGTGCTAGTATATTCCGGATCGGCAAACATAACGGACGACGAACTTGTGGCAGCTATTAGTTTCGGGTTGAGCTATTTTAATTTAAAATTCAAAAAAATGTGTATTTATGTTTATTACATATTTTAGCGTTTTATTAACGCCTAAATACCTATACTTAAGTAAAATTTTTAAACACTGAAAAAAGGCGACAACCTCAGGCGGGAATCGAACCACGCACCTACCGCATTCGGGGCGGCTGCCTTAACCACTTGGCTACCGAGGTCTGGGCCCTTATTCTGTAACGATTCCGTGTTTCAAAACCACGTTGATTCCTTAAAAAGTTACGATATCTTCCCAAAAACGTATGCGTTTGACGTTTGTGCGCGGTAAGGTTTAGGTGTGGAATCTATAGATTGCGATACAGAATCAGGGCCCTGGTTTTCACCCGTCGAAATTTGTCAGTGCTTGATGCTTATGTTTTTTAGCCAACATTGCTTCATCAAATCTTAGAAGTTTTCACCTCTGAGATCCGAAAGATATATTTTTACAAATATTTGAATATTCGGTTCAGATGCAGCTGCGTTTATAGATTAATGTTTTTATATAGGGTAAAAATAAAAGGAAGACCATGAATTTTAACATTTTTAATACAAAATTAATCAATTTATGTGGGTATGTATTTATTTCAATGTCAGTTGTATGTCCTTACGGCAATGTCAGCTTTTCATTTTTCTGAACAAAATTTCACATCAAATGTTAAAATTCATGGTCTTCCTTTTATTTGTGACACTATGTTATTTAGCAAAAAATAATCCTTATGATGAAGCCTTTCGATCGGTATGATAAAGCTACAGGGTGATTATTTTTCTCATGTAACGGGTTCGATTCCCGGTTCAACCATGTAATTATTTAAATATCTATGAATGCAGTTTAAATTGTTTTTTAAATTCAAATAATGTCTTCTTTCAGTAAAATGTTCTACAATATTTAAGGTACTTTCCCTCCATGTGGCATATCCGTGGGACGATTGTAATTTTGGCTCACCAACCCGCGTGGGCCCAATCTCCCCACGTGCTGTTATTCATGTGGGAAGGCCTGTGCCCAGCAGTGGGATGTTTATAGGCTGATGATGATGATGATTCTAACTTTATTCAGAATCAGAATATTTACTCGTGAAACATAGGTGAGGGCCAGAGCAGACATGCTACTATATACTAGGGTAAATTGTTTGCTCCCATTATTTTATGCATGACACCTGCTATGTATTTACACAATTTTATGGCAATAAAAATTTATCTTATCTTATCTTATCTATATATTTTAGTGTTTTCATCATCATCATCATCAGCCTATAAACGCCCCACTGCTGGGCACAGGCCTCCCACGTGAACAATAGCACGTGGGGATATTGGGCCATAACCCACCACGCTGGCCCAGTGCGGGTTGGTGGGTTTTAACGGCTGCCATCTTACGACAACAACCGGGACCAACGGCTTAACGTGCCTTCCGAAAGCACGGAGGAGCTCGAGATGTTTTTAAATTTGGTCACCCATCCAGCGACCCAGCATTGCGAAAGTTGCTTAGCGAGCAAGTTCGCAAGCCGAACGCGCTAGCCGCTGCGCCATCGAGCTCCTCAGTTTAGTTTAGTGTTTTATTAACGCTTAAATATACTTAAGTAAAATTTTTAAACACTGAAAAAAGACGACAACCTCAGGCGGGAATCGAACCACGCACCTTCCGCATTCCGGGCGGCAGCCTTAACCACTTGGCTACCGAGGTCTGGTTTTCACCCGTCGAAATTTGTTAGTGCTTAATGCATAGGTTTTTTAGTCAAAAAAATTTACTTATATTAGGTATCAATAAAAGAATATTAATATTTCCTTTTTATTTTTTATTTCCTTTATATTTTTGTTCATAATGACAATAAAACTAAGGCGCGTCCAACGCATCGGTCACCTTCTGCCTATTTATATGATTGGCATCTTTAGTATATCTTATGCATTGCTCATTATGGTATGCTTCCAAAAAGGATAGAGTTGTATCCTCAGACCAATCAGCCATTTTCCTAGCTCCGCCACATTGCGCGCGGAAAACTGCTGAGAACCGGAACGTCCGCCGCCCGTAAGCTCGCGCGCAATACCAAGCATGTGGAGACATCCCAAACTGTTTGCCGAACATCCTTTGATTTGTGAAGAAAAACCGACACCGATGCCGAACACTGGCGAACACAAACACAAACAGGCAAACACTCACAAACACTCGTCCACATGTTCGTGTTTGTTGTTTGCTGTTTGCTGTTTGCCGTTGTTTGCCAAACGTATGGAGCCGGCTTTAGAAAACACAAAACAGTGTCGCAGGAGACCCGCCTTTAGTGTACATAGGGATTGATAGCCACAAAATAAGTGTAATTATTACCTACGCCACGTAGCCTTAAGACAATCTTGAGTTAGCGTATGCATTGCATATTTTCTCTACACATAATATTATTAAATTTATGGCTATAAAATTGTATTTAAGGCCTGTATCTAATACCAACTATCAATCTTGACTACTTACAGCACTAACTAAGTGTGACTAGAAGCAAAGTTCATACCAAATCGATAAAAGACAATCTATTAGAAATATCGTTTTAGTTACATGGACTTTTATTTTTCTTTATAGCAACATTCAATTCATCTGTCATAAGAGAAAAAACTGATCGTTGCACTCGCTATTTAGCTGAGAAACGCTAAATTTTTTAAAATTAATGAGTTTTCTATGGATTTACTGTAATTAAAATACTTGTACTTATTAATTTTAATTATGTTTTGGAGCGGAAATTATATGGTAGTTAGGGAGTTAAATTGTCTTCTCAAAGAAGAGGTGCGTATTTTGTTAAAATTTAGTGGTTAGAAGTGGTGGATTTGTCAAAAGATCTTACTGTTTACAGATTATTTCGTTTTGTTTGAGATTATTGTAGTTGTTTCTTTGTAATAGCTCTTGATTATGATTTTGATCTTTGCAGAATGTAACACTAACGCAGGTTTTAGAGGCGGATGATATTCTGCAGGAATGCAAAGCAGACAACAAAGCTTTGATGCAATTGTAAGTACCAAAACCCTCTCACGCCGATACAGGGCCAAACCAAACTCGATAATTCTGCCATTACATGGTTTCCAATTAGCAATAAGTGTGTAATAATGATATTTTGATAAGCAGGAAGCAAGTGAATGTTTACTCTAAAAAAAATCAAAAGCATGTTTGCTGACACATTCTTGCATATCAAAGACAGTTTTGATAAGTGTTACTTACTGTGTAACTTGTAATTAAAATACTTAATTAATAAATACACTAACTTAGGCACTAATTTTGTATTTCACAGTGTTAAAAATTATTTTATAAATAAAATATTGTTACAGCCTTACCAAGCCAAAAATATTGGCCGAGTTAATAACACTAATAACAGAAGAACCACCAAAAAATGTGGAGCTTGCTTCACAGTATCGACACGCTAGCATCGCATGCGAGGTGCTCACGAGCCACTTGTCTACTCTCAGCGACCGCCTCTCCATGGACGTGCTCCAGATGAACCGGCTGTGTGACTTCATCAACCGAGATCCACCATTAAACCCACTATTGGCATCATACTTTAGTAAAACAGTAGAGATGTTGCTTGAAAGAAGTCCCAAACAGGTAATTTGAAGTTATTTTTGTACTTTTATATAATAAGCAAGTACCTACCTACTATTAACTATTATCTTCTTGAGTGTCTACTTGCCGACTATCGGCAAACACAATTAAAAAATCTATTGTGTCTGGTGCGCAATGCGCAAGAGGTTAAGCACTCAACCATTAGCAATACCCAGAGTGTATACTTATTATCGGCATAACTCTTTCTTCATTTGAGTGATTAATTCCTTTACTCGCTCATCTTGACAATAAAGCAGCAGCGAGTTGGAACTGTTTCGGACTAAACCCAAAAGTTTGATTAAGTTTTATACTTCAGAGTTTTTTAACTCGCACTCTGAAAGTGCTGCTGTCACTTAAAATGTTTTATTTCTGTTAGTTTTTATATTATTATAATTTTTATATACTGTTCTGTAAAGAGCTTATGTAGTCCATGTACATCTTATTTTCCATATGCAAATACCTGTTAGTCCATATATTGTATAAGTGCTGTTGGTGTTCTAAGCAAAATAAATTAATACACCAATGAGATGAGTGTCAAAAGCAATTTGTCTTTAGTGGTTGTCAATACTATTTCAACTTATGATAAAATACTTTATGCACTTAAAGTACAGAGGCGGACTTCATGCCTTAGGCATTCTTTCCCAGTCAACCATAGGGTGGTGCAGAGACAAAAAATGGTAGAGTGCACAAATTAAATGAAAATATATTCACATACATACTTATTACGCTATGCATATTATACTTTCTTAGACTCTTTTCTAATATAGAGTCATGGTACTAATTTAACAATAACATTGTAAAAAAAAAAGATTTATTATTGTCGAAAGTCGAATAAATAAAAATCAATTGCCACAAATGTATGTCCATGCATCACTTCACAATGGCTGCACATATTTAGCTATTTCTTTTTTGTTTTGTTAGTAATATCCAAAATTTTGGTTTGCAGAATGTAAATTTATGCAAAAAAAATATTGTAACCTTTGTGTAAAACATATTTTCTAGAAATTCATCCTGGAGTGTGGTGTGTTTACGTTTAGTAATAGGATAATAATTATAATATTATTATTATATTGCGTACCTATGCCTGGCTTCCTCACATGCCAAAAAACTGTACCCAAATAGTACCCAAAGGAAATAAATAGTACCCTAATAGTTAAAAAGTTATAAACATAGTTTGGTGAGGAAGTCTGGCGTATTCAACTCGTTGCGCGAAAACAGAAGCAGCAATGGCTTTCATTTCTATCTCAATAAATAGTACCCTCTAAGAGTGTAATTGTTATTTGACTTTTACACTACAAAGTCATTAAAGGACCATTCATTTTAAGCTAAATCTGAAAATGCCGGCTGTCCAAAAATTATTTTATAATCTGTTTTATAATATTATTGTATGCATTATTTACTATGGGACCAAAGCTATAGGGTCATTATGTATTCTGTTATGGGGTTTCAAAAATAAATATTTTATAATTTTTTCGACTAAAATGTAACTATAATTATTATTATTATTGTTATTATTATCAGGCTATTTTGTCCCACTGCAGGGCAAAGGCCTCCCCTCCTTCTTTCCACTTTTTTCTGTCTACCGCTACAGTGGTCCAATCTGGCTGATATGCGTCCAGCTCGTCACGCCATCTTCGCCTCGGTCTGCCGCGTCGCCTTCTAGCATTGGGAGGTACCCAAACGGTAGTGGCCTTGGCCCAAAGTTCCTCTGGCATGCGGTAAACGTGCCCGGCCCAATTCCATTTAAGTTGGGCAGATTTTTGAGAGACGTCCTGAACTTTGGTCCTTGAGCGCAGAATTGAGTTTTTTATACGGTCCGTTAGGCGGACACCCAATATACTGCGCTCCATTGCCCGCTGGCACACCTCGAGTCTAGACCTCTGCTGAGCCGTCAAAGACCATGTTTGTAACTATAATATATTCAAAATATTATAATCTTTATTTCAAAAAACACTAAGGTTAAGGGTCAATGAAATCTATTTAGAAAAGAAAGAAGAAACTTAATAATCATACTATTTCAATAAAAATACCATAGTTAATTGATTTACGTAATTAGTACTGGATGGAAATAATACCTAGTTTGTGAAATAAAACATTTATTTTTAAAAGTAGTTATTTATAAAACTTTTGAAAAATATTCGTAAAAGCTGCTCTAGTCTGAATATAATGTTTCAAGTTTTTGTGCCGGCGGAACTATGTTCAACACATGCCGCGCAATCGCAAAGCCCATGTACCATATAATTGTCATGACATGCGCACAGCATCCTAGTGTGCGTTTTCCAATATTACAACTACAATAATAGTGCGGAATTGCTTATCTTCCACTTAGAGAACACTCTACAGCAATTACATTACATCTTATGACTCTTGCAACAAATAACTCTGAAACCGTGGCCTTATGCGATTCAATAATAATAATAATACAGATACATAAAAATAAGTGTTATACACAAGGTTGACTTACCTCTTGGAGCGGTTGCAAGTTCTGGAAAATGTGCTCAACCAAATCTCTCCGGTTATCGAACAAACGCTGTGTCAGAACGTGTCTTCAAACACCTCGGTATAATGACCTATCGCACACAACACATGTATCCGTTTTTAATAACATAATTTTTAATAACATAATAACCAATCGCAATGCTTGTCCAAGTCAAAAATCGTGCCAAAGTCGTAGTAAATAAGGTAAACAAAAGTTGGTTATAATATAAGTAACGTACAGATCGCAACGAAGTACAACGAAGGTAGGTACGTAGTAAGGTAAAGACCAGGATTAACACCGCTGACTGAAATGAAGGCGGAAGCTAGTCCGATATACCTGATCATTTTACTTATTTTAGTTAATTTTTCAATTTCGAAAAGCAATTTCACACAATATTTCGACGATTCCTACTATGCAGTATTTAATTACACAATTTTTTATATAAATCTGAGATACATTTTATTTCCGCTGGGGTCTGGTCTTTTTGGCCATTATCCTTAAATGACTTTCTAGTGTAAAAGTCAAATAACAATTACACTCGTAGAGTGTAGTATTTTATTCAGATATAAATGAGAGCCATTGCTGGTTCTGTTTTCGCGCAACGAGGTCAGTACGCCAGGCGTAGAACCTACGCCTGGCTTCCTCACCAAACTATGTCTATAACTTTTTAACTATAAAGCTACTACTATTTATTTCCTTTGGGCACTATTTGGTACTATTTGGGTACAGTTTTTTGACACACTAATTATAGTTGTAGCTTACTCAGTTTTCCAAAACTGAGGTGAGGAAGCCAGGCGTAACCTACGCCTGGCTACCTCACCAAACTGTGTCTATAACTTTTTAACTATATAGGTACCTACTATTTATTTCCTTGCGGCATTATTTCGTACAATTTGGGTACAGTTTTTTGGCATTATAAAATAACAGAATTTCATTTTAGACGACCTCCTTGGTCGAGTGGTTTGTACACCGGTTTTCATGGTGTCGCCATCTCTGAGGTCCCGGGTTCGATCCCCGGTCGGGTCAATTTAGAAATTATTGTTTTTCTAAATTGTCTCGTGTCTGGGTGTTTTCTATGTAATAACTATGTATTTAAGTATTTTAAGTATGTTTGTCCGTTGTCTAGTCACCATTTAACGAGTTTCATAACGAAGCTTCTCTTGGGCTAGATAATTGGTGTGAGTGTAGGAAAGTTTATTTATTTATTTATTATTTATGGTGAGGAAGCCAGGCGTAGGTACACATTATATTAAACCAAATGCATAGGGTAAACAGCACATTACACTTACCGCTTCTTAGTCATCTTGTATTTCAGGCAAACTGCTTTACAGGTAGTTTGAATTTAGACAAACTGCTTCTTAGTCAATTTTACATTTCAGGCATACTGCTTCATTGGCATCTTTTGTTTAGGGTAAACAGCTTTTTAGGCAAATCTAATGTTTAGGAATAACGCTCTCGTTGGCATCTCGCGTTTAAGGTAATTTGATCATAATCGGATTCAATGTTGTGCTCTAAAGACCTTTAACCAATTTGTTCTGTGTTCAAATAAGACAAATTGACTAAGTGATTCAGGTGCCCCAAGAGCTGCTCTACATCCGGGCTTCTGCCTTGACACTGTTTCTTGGGACACTGTATAATTTTTGACATAAATAACCCTGTCAATGAAAACAATTTATAATAATAAAATAGTTGTAGTTTCTTTGTGTTCAACCTCAATGTCACAATATTGTGCAACATATTCAAAATAATTTGGTGGCTATTAACCTAAGTCAAATGCCGGTGTACTTTATGGATGTTTCGTTTGTCCCAAGGACTGGTACCTCTACCACATCGTGTGCCTGCGGGTGCTGGACTTGTTCAAGTCGCGGCGGGACTTCCTGCCCAACCTGCTGCGCCACATATCCACCTCGGCCATCGCGGACACCTTCAAGTACTTTATACGGCTAGATGATCTGTTCAACAAAATTATTATGGAGGTAAGTACAAACAGTGCTTATAGTACTTACAAAAGAATAACAACTAAAGATTGCTATCTCTCTAAATCCAAACACCTAATAATAAACTGTAATAATCTAATAATAAAGTGTGTTTAGTTTGAACAAGAAATACTTGTTTAAGCATGAGTAATAACTACAATGAAAATGTGGATTATCTTTTATAATATGATTGGACTCATTGTTGCTGTGCAAACATTGCTAAGGTTGTGAGGTCCCATAACAGCTGATTCATAGGCGTTACTCATCGTCAATTTAACGGCTGTTTAATTGAAATGATAACTGATTAATTTGTTCGGTATTTGATCAGTACATTCAGGTTGTGAACATACAATCTGCAAGTATAGCCTCAATATGTTTAGTATTAGTCACATCAACCTCAATAGTTGGATGTAAATATTTTATTACAAGTGGTTGACCAGCTGGCTTTAGCTTAGTGACATCATTTTTCTGAAAGACACGACGTATTTTTCTTTTGAATAATCCATTTCCCATGACCATTCATGTTTTTACTTAACATATTATACTATACATATATATTAACTGGTGTTTAATATCTAAATGTTATTATTTAGGTATTTTTATTCTGCCGTTCCACTATATTTAACGTTTTACTATCTTTGACTATAAAACATCGAATATTATGAATAACTTAAACTTTTAACTTAAATTAAAAACAATATTCATAAATAAATAAACTATTACACATGCTTGCAGGCCAACCTATCCGAAACGGTCACTCCAATCGATATTATATACCCCAGAGACAAATTTTAAAATGTATTGAGGAAAGGACATTGTTGAATTTAGCCTGAGAACCAACACAAACATGACATACATGATAATTCTTAGCTTATTTTTTACGACAGATAACAGTATTTAGATATTCGCGGACACTTTTAGTTATGTAACCAATAATAAAAAGAACTTTTTGGACATTAATATTGAGTAGCATTTTTATATTATGGGTTGGGTATTGAGAGTTCAGTGCATTCAGCCAGTGAATTAAAGGTTTGTGACCAAAATATTTATAATATGTACAAACAAACCTATTAATATTATGCATGCATGGCTGACTCGATATACTTAGTGCCATTTGGCACTCCAAGCATCATTAGAATACGATACATCGCATTTTATTCCAAACTGTAAACGTTAGTCGACTTAAGTCGATCAATGAACTCTGATAATACGACTGAAGGACTAGTATCCATAGTCAAGAAAAAAAATAATGACGTTCTAGACTTCTTGGCGGGAAAGTGAAACGTCATGTCTGCAGTTTTGTTTAATTTGTGTTTTGTCGAATATTAATGTGAAATAATGATGGATTATTTATTTGTTAGTAAACGTGCATGAGTGTTGGCAAATAAAACAAAAGAGTAAAATTTTAAACACTGAAAAAAAGACGACGACCTCAGGCGGGAATCGAACCACGCACCTTCCGCATTCCGGGCGGCTGCCTTAACTTTTTTCAGTCGTCGTCTTTTTTCAGTGTTTAAAATTTTACTTAAGTATATTTAAGCGTTAATAAAACGCTAAAATATAAAACATTATAAAACAAAAGAGTTCAACATCACTTCTCAAATTCTGTAATTAAACATAACCTCAAGTTTTCCTGATATTTAGGTTCTCGGGAGTGTCCGTCAAAAATATTTGTTTGTACTGTTATTTACTTGCAATTTCGAACCTAGAAAAGAATATTTCATAATTGTTGGTTCTTAGGCTAACAATGTATGGGCGCAGAACATTGTCCTTTGATATTTTGTGGTAAGTTTGAAATTGAAATATACACACTTAAAGGCACCTGCACCCACTCGCACACAGATTCACGCGTTTACAAACGCATGTCCACTCACACAACACGCACACACACGCTCACTCACACTCACCATCATTTACACGTGCAAACACCCGCTCTCTTACACACACATGCTCACTCGAACCCACACCATGCATGTACATGCTCACACCATATGTACACAAGTATGTACACATAGACAAACTCACATTAATTTTTGTGTCATATTATTACTGTTATTTTATTTTTATTTTTTTTTTTTTTTCTTATATTATTATCTAAGCTATATTGTTAAACGTAGTTAAAGTTCGGGCGGGGATCCTGGAGACCTGAAATCCAGGTTTATCCTATCTTGGGCTCCAGTCCTCCCAATATTATATGTTTTTTCTCACTCTAATTTTTACCTGTAAGCAACATTTACTTCGTTGTTTAAGCAAAGCATGTAATATTCTGGTGGAAAAAAATAAAATTTAATTTAATTTAATTAATTTAAAAGAGTTCAACATCACTTCTCAAATTCTGTAATTAAACATAACCTCAAGTTTTCCTGATATTTAGGTTCTCGGGAGTGTCCGTCAAAAATATTTGTTTGTACTGTTATTTACTTGCAATTTCGAACCTAGAAAAGAATATTTCATAATTGTTGGTTCTTAGGCTAACAATGTATGGGCGCAGAACATTGTCCTTTGATATTTTGTGGTAAGTTTGAAGTGCTGGCGTCTGTACGTTAGGACAGTTTGGGTTATCAACTTTTTAGCTACTTTGATCTTAGGAAGGACACATTTTGGTATATGAAATTTAAAAAATATTACAAACCAAGAAGCCAATCATTTATATCTCTGTATTTTCCTTTGTCATGCAGTTTAATTTATATTTATTTATCGGCTATTTATGACAGACTGAAATGTGTAAAGCCTGTTAGGCCCGGTCTCCATTAGGTCGTATCCGACTCCCGGTCGGATCTGACCGAGATTCGGAACTTATAGTGGCTTAATCATTTGTCTGGAAACCGAGCCGAGTGTTTCCACCTGTCCGATCAGATCGGAGTCGGATCCGACCTAATGGAAACCGGACCTTATGCTGGGTCTATATTGGACCGCCGAATTTTTTGTTCTCCTAATTGTCAATGGCGCACAAAAGATAAGCTTTAATTTTTTTCGCACAATTTTACTTTTCCTAAATGTGTTAAGCCTATTTTTACTTCGCCTAACTCTTTATCGCCGAATTTAAACTTACAAATGGGACATTAGGCGGGACCATTCATAATTCAAAATAGTAATTCGCACAAAGTTTAAACGCACAAGAGTAGGTATAACGCCTAATATTAATTATTTTTTTTTATATGGCAAAATAACTTTGCATGTAAGTTGCGATCAATTCATGCAGCGTGCCACGCTGCGCTTCGCGATTGTCTTAAATTTCTAACTTATCACGTGACCTACAGGAGGGGTGTGTAACGTTTGATATAAATACTTATGGTCTAACGATCAGATAATATAATTTCATTTCATATAACAACTGACTTAATATAATAAACATTTAATATAATTTTAGATTCTATAATTTCATTTGATATATTGTACTTTTGATAAAATATACATTTGATAATTATAATAATCTAACCATATAAAACATTATTCATGTAATAAGCAAGCTGCAAGCAAGTGCAGCATTTAAGCAAGCATGCAAGCAGGCATGCCGCATGCAGGCAGGCATGCAATATGCAAGCAGGCATGCAGAATGCAGGCAGGCATTCAGCATGCAAGTGGGCATGCAGCATGCAGTAGGTATGGTTTCTGTCACGGCTCCGGCGCTGAGGGACTCCGACGGTCCCACGCGAGCTTATCGTCGCAGATGGCCACCGCAGCTTCGGCTTGCTGCAGCCTCAGCTACGGCGGCGAGCGTTAAACCCACCTGTTCCTCAGCTCGCGGGCCGTCTCGTCTCGCGCCTACGCGTGCTTAAATTACACTCTAGCGTAGGGCAGACAAGTCTACGTGGAGTCGGTTTTGCCGCGATTCGTTTCTCTCACTGAATTTTTTAGCACAACCATAACGAGAACCCAACGTATTAACTATTTAAGACAATATTTGAAATCGATTTAGGGTTAAAATGCTTTTTTTATTTGTAAGCCAAAATTATATTAAATGATGATATAGAATATGATTATTCTACCAATATAGCTTTATAGAAAAAGTTGTTAGAGAATATAAGTATTATATCAAATGAATGATATACATTCTGTCAAAAAAGTCTCGGGAACGGTTGATTTGTTCATGATTCCAAATTTTTTTTTTTTTTGTTGTTAGATTGGCACAACTGTTGAACATTTTGGCGCGGAGTTTGAGTTGCATCTGTTATCTAGATTAAATACAGTGTTGTTTTTAGTTAGTTTATATCTAGTGTGTATTGCGAATTTCATAATGGATAAAAACATTGAACAAAGAATTTGTCTTAAATTTTGCGTCGCCAATGAAATTTCGTTCTGAAAGAGTCACTGAAATTGTTTCAGAAGGCTTACGGTGAATCGACTTTATAAAAAACACGTGCTTATGAGTGGTACAAAGCGTTCAAAAGCGGTCGAGATGTGTTGGAAGATTTGCTTCGCTCTGGTAGGCCATTAACGTCTTCAACTGAAGTTAACATCGCAAAATTGAAGGAAATGGTGACTGAAAATCCTCATTAAGTTTGAGAGAGATAGCCGCTGAACTTTCTGTGTCTCACGAGTCGATCCGTATCATTTTAAATAATCACTTGGGTATGAAACATGTTGCCGCTCGGCTAGTCCCAAAAGACCTGAATTTTCTCCAAAAACTCAATCGCATAAGAGTCGCTGTGGACATGCTAGAACGAGTCAATTCCGACCCAACATTCATGCAACGCATTGTTACTGGTGACGAGATGTGGGTTTACGATTGACATGCAAACTAGTCAACAAGCTTCGGAGTGGCGCCTTCCGATTGAACCGAAACCGAAAATTCTTGGATTTTTCACCACGATAATGCGCCTTTTTTTATGAAAGAGGGCGGCAAACGAGCAGGCGGGTCACCTGATGGAGAGTAATCACCGCCGCCCATGGACACCCGCAAAACCAGGGGAATCGCAGACGCGTTGCCGGCCTTTAAGGGAGGAATAGGAATTGGGAGGAGAGAGGGGGGGGGGGGGAAGGGGCCTCCGGTACCCTCACTGGTCGGACGAAACACAACTGCACCAAGTGCCATTATTTCACGCCGAATATTCGTGAGAGGGTGGTATTACGCCGGGCGAGCCGACCCAATGCGTGCTGCAACGCAGCGTGGCTCTACCACTCAAAACTGGCCTTTGCACAAGGCCATCATTGTGAACGAATTTTTGACCAAAAACTTAACAAATACGAGTACCATTGAGCAATTACCTTATTCACCAGCTATGGCTCCAGCCGACTTTTTTATTTTTCCTAAACTCAAATAACCACTTCGTGGCACCCGTTTTCATTCGGTAGAAGACATGCAGGAGAATTTGTGGCGAGAACTGAACTCAATTCCGGAAAAAGCGTTTAAAAATGTTTTCATGTTTGGATTATTGAATTGAATTGAAGGCGATAAAATAAAAGGGGACTGGGCGAAAGTGGTCCGTGAACCAATAGCGATACTGTTGTGGTATTATGTTGGGATACCTCAACTACACCCACGTATGAGGCGGATCGAAATCGGACCCGACAGTTTTGAGAAAAAAAAATACTTTAGAATACAAATGGTTTGCTACAGTTTTTGTTTGAGAAACGTTTAAGTCATTAACATTTAAGGGAGTTTCTGTGCTAGATAAAGACACTTCTATACATATTATTAAACAAAGTCATTTCCCGCCGTCTGTCCCTCTGTATGTGTGTATGTACTGTCAAACTACGCAGCGGATTTTAATGCGCTTTTCACCAATAGACAGTTATTCAAGAGGAAGGTTTATACATATAGTTTGATGAAATTGAAAATCAAGACGACTGAGAGCTTTCACAAGTTTACACAGTTTACACAAGTATACTAACTTATTAAAACCTTTTATTTTCGTGTGTAGTGACGGTTATATCGTGGAAGTGACTGCAGGACCACACGCAGCAACTACGTCAGATGCGAAAATCGTTCAAAATATTTTAAAATTTAAATGAAGAAGAATCCTTTCCACATTTTTTTAAACCGTGGAGACGTATTTGTGCTGGATAGAGGATTCAGAGATGTTGTCAATGACCTCGAGTCATATGGCTATGAATACATAATGCCGGAAAGTCTTCTAGAGCCCAAACACAATACACAACTACTTAAGCTAATAAAACACGTAAAATAACCATGTGTCGCTGGCCCGTGGCACTCCTGAATGGATGTTTTAAGCGCGACTTTAAGTTATTTTGGCAGGAGTATTTTAATTGTGCTATGTCACACATGTTTGAAGATTTTAGGATAGCAGCTGCTTATCAGTGATAGCTTTTACATGCCCCTTTTTCTAGGCAGAATAAAGGAGAGGATGAATCTAGATAATTGGCTAGGCAGCTTTGTAATCGCAAATCATTTAAATAGGCGACGTGTAGCATTCCAGAGTATGTCAGAAAAGTTGCCAGAATTCCATAACTTAATTCCCGCGCTTAACTGAAAGCGAACTTATAATATTTGCACTAGGCACGTACCAATTAAAACTAGCCAGAAGCTATTACAGTGAACATGTAAGAAATGGGGTATACAATAT
The DNA here is from genome assembly GCA_963921215.1 of Scoparia ambigualis. Classification (NCBI taxonomy): domain Eukaryota; kingdom Metazoa; phylum Arthropoda; class Insecta; order Lepidoptera; family Crambidae; genus Scoparia; species Scoparia ambigualis. The sequence goes on along the minus strand of OY992522.1, from coordinate 29,949,410 downwards.
CGAATTATACGGAGACAATCAACAACAGATGAACACTGCCCTTAGAGAACATGGTATCGACAGTTTTTGGTTACTTAGCCCCTTCGTACACAAGGCTACGCAAATCTTCGATACCCGACGATTTTAGTCTTCAAGCGACTACCGCCATACAAATTGGAGTCGCGGGACAAATGTCGGCGACGCGACTCGTGTACGAACCTCAATGGATTTGTATGGCGGTAGTCGGTTGGAGACTAAAATCGTCGAGTATCGAAGATTTGCGTAGCCTTGTCCACGAAGGGGGCTTAGAGGCAGATTCATGCAAGGCACGCGCGCGCGCGAATTTATAATGGCTACATTTTGGTAAACGAAAGCGGGCGTGGGTTGGATGCAATGACGCATTGTTATTCTACTAATTGTAAATCTGGCATGCTTACTCTGGTATGCTGCGGTCATACTATGACAATAGTATGGTATCTGTCTTGGGCTAGGTTAGAAGAAAGTATATTACGTCCAGCTGAATTTTTAAATTATATTATCATAGACGAATAAAATAGATTACTTATATGAAAAAAAAAGTTGTTTTACTGCCCTGTTATATTTTAGTGCGCTGCTAGAAGAAGTTCCCCTTTCTTATGTATTAAGTAGCTGTATATAACAGAAAAAACACATTACTGAAGTTTAGTACATTGAGAAATAATCCACAATAGTTTCTCAAACAAAAAATGTACCTAAGTAATAAAAATATATGTATTTTTAAGTTTTTTTTTGTCAAAACTGTTGGGTCAGATTTTGATGCCCCTTCGCAGGTGGGTGTAGTTCAGGTATCCCCACATAAATACCACAACAGTGTCGCTATTGGTTCACGGACCACTTTCCATACAAATGTGCCCAGTCTCCTTTGGATGCATAACTAACATTTTGTGTATTATTGATCTTTTCGCGGTACTTTCTTGACAGAGTAGTACGTTATGTTGTTATAGAAAGAATATTTAGAACAAGTAAAAATTATATCCAATGAACGTTATGTAAAAATAAATAAATAAAAGTTTAAATTATAATAATAAATTAGGGCTTTCAACACTAAAGCGTAATCTTCGTAATGCCGAAAGAATGTTATGCCGAAACATTTTAGTGCATTTAATATTAGGGATTCTAAAATTAGGCTTTTCAATTTTTAGGCAAAACTATAATGGTGCGAAAACAACTGTTAGGCTAGACAATTATTGTGTGTTAAAAGTTGAAGCCAACATAGTTCGGCCATATGAAATTAGAACCAAACATTTTAGGCGAACCGAAGGGCACTTCCCTTATGCTACCAATTTAACATAGTACTTAAGAGGCCTATTACATCTCGAATGTGATTTTTGCGTAAAATGCTCATTTTCGCATTTTGTAGTAATTTTGCAGAAGTATTTATCGTTTTTATCGAAATAGAGTAATATAATTGTGCATAATATTACAAATCTCCATTCTGTGAGCATAAGTTAAATTCAGACGGCCGGCGCATCGCATTTTGTAGTAATTTTGCAGTTGTATTACCGTATTTATCGAAATAAGATAATAAATTAATTATAAAATCTTTATTTCTCATGAAGTAACAATTACTCTGGTATACATTGTGCTCAATAATATTAACGTAGACAGGAGATATTCACTGTTAACTCATAGCGATTTTCGAAGTTTTTTGGTTTAGAATAAGATTTTTTTCCTATATAAAATCAATGATATCTAAAAATTCCGAGGCCGCTACGCAATATTCGACTATATAAGAGATAACATTATATTTTTTTTATTTCACTTGTTTAAAACAGTGGTTCAATCGATGAGCTCAAAAAAGTGCCTTCACGCACTTTATGAAAATTTTTCTCTGCAATTTTGGGTTTAATTAAAAAGTTAAGCAAAATTTACAAAAAGCGAGGCCGCTACGCAATATTTCAATAGCTATTCTACACTATTCAATAAGTCATAATTGTTAATGTATTTTTTTTCTGAGATCCATAACGCCGAAATTGGCCATTTTACGCAAAAATTACAGTCGAGATGTAATAGGCCTCTTAACAACGCGTGTTGTGTGGCAGTGGTTCGAGGAGCACCAGTTCCTCGAGTGCCTGATCCAGATCATCTGTGGCACGTACGCGCCCGTGCCGCTCGCGCCCGTGCCGCTCGCGCCCGCCCCCGCGCCCCCGGCGCCCCAAGCGCCCCCCGCCCTCGCGCCCGCACCCGAGCGCCTTGAAAAGGGCCAGCGCGAACCCAGCGAGAAGCGCACGCCGAACCACCAGCCGCTGCACGGTACCCGCACACACATACCGACCTGCCCCCTTACTCTTGAAACCGATCCCCATCGATCGAAATTGGTATTGTGAAGTTTCGTACTCTTAAGTTACGCCACCAGCGCTAATTTGGATTCATAATGCGCGGATATTGAGTGAACTAAGTGCAAAATTCAATGCCTTTTAGTTCACCCAATATGAAATCTAATTTCTATCGATCGGGATCGGTTTAAAGAGTAAGGGTGTTGTTCATACAAATATATATGCTTGTTTGTAATCTATAGCTGTCAATGTTTCATAAGTGTAAGAAGTATGAGAGCAAACTGCAAAACCACATAATTTGAAAACATGTAGACATTTTCAAAATATATTTAATATGTACGAGGGGCGTTCAAAATATTCTCGGTATGTGGATAAAAACAAACAAGTACGAAAAGTTTGATATTTTTATTTTTCAATATACTCCCCCCCTATGTTCATACACTTATAAGATCGATCAATTATTTTTTTTAATCCCTCATAAAAATATTTTTTATCTTTGGTGTAAAAATGCTCCTCCATGGCCGTCTTCAACGCTTCATCGTCAGAAAATTTATTTCCACGCAGATCCTTTTTAAGATTGGGGAACAAAAAGAAGTCGCTTGGGGCTAAGTCCGGACTATAGGGTGGATGAGTAACAGTTTCAAACCCACATTCAACAATAGCTGCCTTGGCAATATGAGCAGTATGGACAGGGGCGTTGTCATGCAGAAGCAGAACACCTTTGGTTAACTTTCCTCGCCTCTTTTCTTTGATAGCATCTCTTAATTGACGTATAACGTTAGCGTAGTACTGCCCTGTGATATTTACACCTTTTTCTTTATAATCGATAAGCAAAACTCCTTCACAATCCCAAAATATTGTGGCCATGACCTTGCCAGCTGACGGGATTACCTTGAACTTCTTGGGATGAGCTGAACCCTTAATGTGCCACTGCATGGACTCCTGTTTGCTCTCTGGGTCATAATGATGAACCCAGGTTTCATCTCCAGTAACTATTTTTTGCAGCACCTCATCGGGATTTTCACCACACAGGTCGATAAAATCTGAACAGCAAGCCACACGCATATCCTTTTGAAGAAGCGTCAGCATTCGCGGAACCCATCTTGCACTTACTTTTGACATATTAAGATGGTCATGTATAATGTCATGTACGGTACCAATAGAGAGATTGGTTACTTGAGCTATAGATTTTACCTTCACTCGGCCGTCTTCCAATATAAGTTTTTCCACTTTATCAATATTTTCTTGTGAGGTAGCCACTACAGGCCGGCCAGGTCTAGGGTCATCTTCAATACTCTCCCTTCCACGCTTAAATTCGCTTGACCATTTTTGAATAGTAGATAAAGAAGGAGCAGACTCACGGTAAACACAATCCATTTCCTCTTTTATGGTTTTTTGATTTTTACCCTGTTTTGTCAAGAATTTTATGACGGATCGGTGCTCTAATTTCGTTAAAATTGTTAATTCGCTCATGGTGTTCATGTTTGTTCGGCAATTGCAGAAAAACAAAAGAACATCTCGGTTCCAATTTTACTTTTTTTTAATGTCAATGGATGAATCTTAGCGGCCAGTAACAAATATATATATAAAAGAGGTTGTAACGTATCAATACCGAGAATATTTTGAACGCCCCTCGTAATATGGGGCCTTGGATTACTATCACACTTGTTATTAAGTGATGATGAAGTTTACGGTGTAACATGCTTAGATAGAAGATACCGATTCACTCTTGTTTTGTATACCCCAATGTTGTACACATTTATGATTGTGTAGTTTTTGTAACATTCTACAACTTCATGCCAATTTAGTTACTTTTGTCAGTATATAAATGGATAATAACAAAAATATATGAGTAACGAGTATTAGACAATCATGAGTCAATCCAGTGACTCGACAGCTGATCACAGAGTGTTCCATTTCCAGCGGGTCGATGATTTTCTCGGTTTCGTTATAGAGTAATCAATGAGTAACAAACATTATGTAAGTGTATGCCGAAACAATAATGTCACGGATTGATGTGTTCCGTAATAGTTTTATTTACTGAGGGTCGTCGGCACGTTGCACCTTGTCGTACTCGGCCATCGGGTGAGGTGTAGGCTTATAAATCATCTGATGATAATTTAATGAAAGTAATAATTTGGTATAATCAAAATAACTTTCTGAGTGGTAGAGCCACGCTGCGTTGCAGCACGCATTGGGCCGGCTCGCCCGGCGTAATACCACCCCCTCACGAATATTCGGCGTGAAATAATGGCACTTGGTGCTGTTGTGTTTCGTCCGACCAGTGAGGGTTCCGGAGGCCCCCCCTACCCCCCTCCTCCCATTCCTATTCCTTCCTTAAACCTATTCCTCCCTTAAAGGCCGGCAACGCGCCTGCGATTCCTCTGGTTTTGCGGGTGTCCATGGGCGGCGGTGATTACTATCTATCAGGTGACCCGCCTGCTGGTTTGCCTCCCTCTTTTATAAAAAAAAAAAAACTTTTGCCTATTCCTCCACTGACGTCGAGTGCGTCGGGTGTAAGGCAATTCTATTGGTTTGGATTTAAAACGTCATTCATTGGAACAGATGGCGTCGAAAACAACTTGGAAGACGCGAACGAGGCCAAAGAAGCGGAGGAGGGTGAGGCAGCAAAGGAGCCTCAGGGCGAAGCGGGGAACGCGGGCGGGGCGGGGGCGGCCTCGGTCAATGCGAGCGCGGGCCTCTGCAATGCGGTCGGTGCCGTGGGCGATGCCGGGGCGGCGCGGCGGGTGGCGCGCGTGGAGGGCGTGGCGTCCGCCAACGCCGCGGCGCTGCTCTGCGACCTCATACTCAGCGGCTGCGCCGGCGACGGCTGCAATACCAGGTACGCCATCGGCTAATATTGTCGGTAAGTTTTTAAAAATTGGCTTGATCACATGCGTCTAGTGATGGGCAGTGGATAAATATCCAAAGAGTAAATACTCGGATATTTATCGAAAATGGAAAAATACTCGTTCCACCCATTATCCATTTTTCTCTGATATTTACTCAAAATCACGGATAAATAAATATCTTTTTAGCGGTGTCTACGCACAACTTTTGTTTTTCTAGGGGGGCGATCGCGCTAAATATTCACATCAAACCACATCTGAACCGTAGCCGTTCTGCCGACTTCGTATAGCGAGCGATATACTATATTTGACGATTAGTAGTATGTGTCCGATTACTATGTTGTTAAAATGTTTAGTGTAGTTTTAGCACGGTGGCGCTATACCTGTCAAGACACGGTATAGCTGTGGCAATAGTGTTTCTAGTGGAACTGCGTCGCGTCCTTGAAATAATTAGCCTTTCTTACTCTTGCACACGTTGCGCACAGATCCGCGAGAGTGAGAAAAGTATAGGTATTCGCTTTGGTTACAATTATTTAGCGGCTTTTTTTATATTTATTTATATTCAGGCAACGCAGGCCCATAGATAAATACCTTACAGACTAACATTAACATAATTTATATTATAAAACTTTATCACTATTTTACACGTAGACACGGCGACGTGTGACGCAGCGCTGTGTCCGGTAGCCGTCCACGGAACCACCGGAACAGGACATCTTTCAACCAAAACTCCTCTTTTATAAAGGCCGATAGATGGTCGGTCGGTACTCTCACCACAAATGAATTGAAATTCACATTGTGGCGGGACTCCAACCGCTCGACCCTTAGAGTGAGTTTTCTTTTGATCCGTATGTACTCTACGATCGCCTCTGCCTTCGTAGAGTAATAGAGTCGGCACACGTACAACAGCGTCGTCGGTATAGCTGGATGCAGCAGGTGGTTCGGTCCGGTCGGTGCAACACCGCATAGGTTGCGATAGGCGGGCTTCCTCTTCTTTCTTTCCACTGTGGTAAAGCCCTCCTCGTCACGATGGTGAACCTGCGGTGCCGCAGAAGTAGCTCCATGGATGACACCCTGGCTACTTTTCTTTCTCTCTTGAGGCGGTCGCCGCTCAGGTTCCGGAGTGGCGGCGGCAGCAGCGCCGATAGGTCGGCTGACGGCCGCAGCTGCTGCGGCACGTTGAGGTGTTGACATTAGAGGCCTCTGGTGACCTACTTACCGAAGCAGTGTTGCTTAATAACACTACTTGGCACGCAACTCACGTTTGAGACTTCTAATTTCTCCACTACCTTAGCCAGGCTCGCTTTCAGGAAGTTGATGTCCTTCAGCAGCCTGGTGACATCGACGTGGTCGAATGTGACGGGGGCAGCTTGTGAAGCTTCTGCGCCACAAACGAAGGCACGTCGTCAGGGTCGGTCTCCTTCAGCAGCCTGATGATGTCCTGGAGACTCCTTTCCGTTCAGCCAGATCCCTCCGTCGAGATGGCATCTGGCTGGTTTTGCCGACGGTCTGGTAGAGCAGCGACTTGCCACTGCAAATCTCGTCCTCCTTGAAGTTGGATTTGCAGATCTGCAGGATGCTGACTTCGTCCATGGTGTCGATGGCGTTTTGAATAAACGCCAACAGGCTATGAGTTGGGAACTCATAGTCAAACAAGTGCAGCGGCTATTGCCGCGCAAATCGCGAATAAAAAATTCTTACTGCACAATGCAGCGCGTCCGTTTCCGAGCGCACATCTCACTGCACTCCAAGCGGCGAAGCCGCGCAATTTAGTTATGTTAGCAAGCTCGGGTTCCTTCGTCCCGCGTCGTCGCTTCGCGTCGTAGTCCACTATAAAAAGTGAGCATCCCTGAAAATTGGTCATCAATCCAATATTTCACATCACTGCGAACACTGAATCTGAAAGAAAATGGAAACCACACCTGCAGAAGCCGCTCAAATCGTCATCTTAATCCGGCAAGGGTTGTTGTCTCGTTTCTCTGCGTAATATTGCTCGACAGCTTCATCTAAGCCAGTCTTGTGTCTCGAAGGTGTACAGAAGTTTCAGGCAGACTGGCTACTTTGTCCGGAGACCAGGATCTGGAAGACAGCGTTGTACTTTCGGTGAGAGATGACCGATTCATTGTCACCACTTCTCTCGGAAATTGACACCTAACCAGCGCGGCGTGGACGTCCAACGGCAGCTCAGAGAAGTTCGAGAGAGGGCTGTTAGCGAATGGACAGTAAGGCGAAGACTTAAAGAAGCGAATTTGACTCCAACAAGGCCAGCTACGGGGCCCAAATTGTCTCCAGCCTACCGAGAAGCCCGGTTCAGTTTGCTTGCGATCACTTAGATAGGGATTTGGGATGTAATATAGCAATGGAGTCGAGTCCTGTTCTCGGACGAAACAAGGATGTGCCTGCATGGTAGCGACCGTTGACAGAGAGTCTATAGAAGACCGGGGGAGCGATTTGCACAATGCAGTTTGGCGGAAAAAGTGGCATACAGGGGCGGGTCCAGTATGATATGGTCGGGGATTTCTATAGAAGAAAAAACGGAGCTGGTATTCGTACCTGGTGGTACTCGGGGAGGGTGCCTAACTGCTGAATGATACATCAACGACATTCTGCTAGACCATGTGCTCTCGTTTATTGACGAACATTTCCTGCTAATGCACGATAACGCCCGCTGCCACACCGCTGCAATGACTAGACTGTACCTGGAAGAAGTCGGGATTTCCACTTAAGACTGGCCAGCCCACAGACCTGACTTGAATCATATTGAACACGTGTGGGGCGAGCTGAAAAGACGGAAAGACGGGTACGAGGAAGATATCCAGCTTCGGCAACGATAGAAAATCTGAAAACTGCTTTGGTCGAAGAGTGGCAGGGAATTCCACAAGATTCCGCAAGATTTTCTTTACCTAATGTAAGACAGGTCAGCACACAAATTAAGATGAACGATAATGTAGTTGAATTAGTAGATTCTACTGTGTTTCTAGGCATTAAACTGGATTCACGCTTAGAATGGGACCCACATATTGATACCTTGTCAGGAAGACTGAGTTAAGCTGCATACGCAGTTAAGAAAATAAGACTTCTAACTGATGTTGAGACGGCAAGAGTAGTTTATTTTAGTTATTTCCATAGTGTGATGTCTTATGGCTTACTGTTGTGGGGCTCCGCTGCTAGTACGAGGGTTGTCTGAAAAGTTTCTGGCCTAACATAGAAAGACGTGATTTTTCGGTCCGATTCTTTTCTACTTTTCAACATAGTCTCCTTGTAAAGTTATACACTTCTCCCAGCGATGCTCCCATGTCTTCAACCCGTCCAGGTAGTAGTTGACGTCTAGCTCTGCAAAATAGGCGTCCACGGCGGCTATGGCCTCCTCGTTACTAAAAAATCTCTGTCCACCGAGCCAAGTTTTCAGTCTAAGAAACAGGAAGAAGTCGCTAGGAGCCAGATCTGGAGAATACGGTGGATGTTCAATCAGTTCGAATCGCAACTCCTGAATTTTTGCCATCGCAATCTTTGACTTGTGAGATGGTGCGTTATCTTGATGAAACAACACTTTCATTTTTTGCAAATGCGGCAGTTTTTTCGAAATTTCTACCTTCAACTTGTCAAGTAGCGGTTAATAATAAGCCCCCGTTACAGTTTTTCCTTTTTCTAGATAGTCAACGAATATAACTCCGCGACTATCCCAGAACACGGTGGTCATCACCTTTTCGGCCGAAGAAACCGTCTTCGCCTTCTTTGAAGCAGGCTCATTCTTCGCAGTCCACTGTTTGGATTATGATTTTGCCTCCGGCGTGAAGTGATGGATCCACGTTTCGTCGACGGTTATCAACCGACGCAAAAAATCCGACGTGTTTTGCTTAAATTGCTTCAAAAGGACTTCGGAAATGTTCATTCGAACTTGTTTTTGGTCCGAATTTAACAGACGCGGCACCCAACGTGCAGTTAGCTTTCGCATGTTCAAATCTTCAACTAGTATATGACAAACTCTTTCTTTAGATATGCTTACAGCTTCTGCAGTCTCCCTAACCTTGATTCGACGGCCGTCGAGCACCAATCGGTGTACTTTTTGGACAATATCTTGGTTGGTCGCAGTTTTAGGCCGTCCTACGCGTTCATCATCGTGTAAGCTGGTACGACCGCGTTTAAATTCTGCTACCCAAAATTTTACTGTAGAAAATGATGTAGCAGACTTGCCGTAAACAGCATCCATCTCAGTTTTGATTTGGGTTGGCGTATTGTTTTTTAAATATAAGAACTTAATCACAGCTCGACACTCAATTTTATCCATTTTTCAAAGAACACATGTACTGGTTTGCAAAATCAGCCGTTAGGGAAAAACTAGCCGTTAAAAATGGCGGCAATTTTGATATATAACTCCTGAAAAAAGTCTAATTATAATGCCAAAGATGATTTAAAAAAAGTTTTTATTTCATAGTGATCCCAGAAACTTTTCAGACGACCCTCGTATTGACGGGTTACTCGCATAATGACCCATTTTGGTAGCCCAACGCACAATGACACATAGAGTCTACGCAAAATGACATACGCAAATTGACACTTATTCTCATACGCGAAATGACACACGGGAACGACTACGCAAAATGACTTCAGATACCATGTATCTTTCGAAGAAATGTAAGACCCAGATAGCTAATTTGTTAGCTTATAATATACAAGATGCAGTTATTTCTATAACTAAGACTACATATTATAATAACGATATCATTAGTAATTCTACTAATGCAATTTTTACAACTAGTAATAAGGTATCAACCTCTGGTTTAAACTGAGGTCTAAGACAGAAGCCAAATCCACATATCTTAATTTTGTTCATCAAAACATTCAGGGTTTGGCTGGCAAAGACTTAGAATTGGAATTATTTGCAAAGAGTCAGGATATTCATATATTTTGTATAACTGAGCATTGGCTAAGAAATCATGACACATCATTCCATATTAATAATTTTCAAATAGGAAGCACGTACGTGCGTAGTACAGCTATTCACGGTGGTTTTCTAATACTAGTAAGAAATAATATTAGATATAAAGAACGAAACGATATTGTAGGCCTTTCAGTGGAGCGTACCATTGAGCTATCATGTATAGAGTGTAATAGTTTTGTAATAGTGTGTGTATACCGACCCCCATCCGGCAGTTTCGGTGTATTCGAATCAGTAATGGAAGACGTACTTCAGAGAATAAAATTGAAAAATAAATTTGTTTTAGTATGTGGGGATTTTAATATAAATATTCTAGAAAACACTCCAGGGAGTGTTCGTCTACTTGCTTTATTTAAATGTTTTAATCTAAGAAATCTATTTCTTGAACCCACTAGAATAACTTCACATTCGGCTACTTGTCTCGATAATTTTTTTACAGACTATAACCCTGTCTCTAAGTCAGTTATTAGTAGTCTTACGTCTGACCATTGTGGTTTGAAGGTGACCTATGATTTTGATGTTAAGGAGGAGCCTAAAACTGTAACATGTAAACCAGTTACAAAAAAGCGAATGTAGTGTTTTAAAACCAATGTAGCTTGTAAAATCGATACTTTGCCCTTTATACATGATGATCCGATGTACTATATAGTAATCTCTTTGATTTAATAAAGACAGAATACAATCGAGTGTTTACCTCTAAAACAATAAAGTTTTCACAAAAACTTAAGTTCTGTGACTGGGCCACAACTGGTATTTATAAAAGTAGAAATAAACTGTATGAGTTATATAATTTAAGACCATATAACCATAATTTAAATTTTACAGAATATGTAAAAAATGACTCTAAATTGTTTAAGAAAGTGTGCATACTAGCAAAATCTAATTTCATTAATGATAAAATTAAAAAATCTAATAATAAAATAAAAGCCACTTGGGATATCATCAACCATGAAACTGGTAAATTAAAACCACGGGACAACACTTTCACTCTTAAAGTTAAAGAAAACCTTATCAATTCAGATGCACAAATTGCTAATATTTTTGATGAATTCTTTATAAACATACCTGTGGTAACAACTTCAAATTTAAATTCATCACCAGTGGCGGCACAATCTTTTCTCGAACAACATGTACCCAAATGTAATGTTTCTTTTAATTTTCAATATATTGACTAAAAATATTATTAAAACTTTCAAATCACTAAAAATGATAAACACAGGTGATTTGTGGGGCATGTCCATAAAGATAATTAAGAATATTATATATTCTATTGCACCTCATCTTGCTGACATATTTAATAACTGTATTGATAAAGGAATCTTTCCTGATCTTATGAAGTTTAGTAAGGTTATTCCTATATTTAAATCGGGAAATAAAGAGGACCCCAGTAACTATCGACCAATTTCTATACTACCAGCACTTATGTATTTCACTTATTATGAAAAAATTATTCTCGAACAGTTAGTGGAATACTTTAATTTAAATGATCTTTTACATAGTAAGCAATTCGGTTTTACTAAGGGTCGTTCCACTACTGATGCAGGTGTTGCTCTAGTAAAACATATATTTGATGCCTGGGAGGAGTCTCATAACGCTCTTGGAATTTTCTGCGACCTGTCCAAGGCTTTCGATTGCGTTGAGCACCGGACATTGGTGATGAAGTTAAATTACTATGGTCTCAAAGGTTTTGCGCTTGATTTAATAAAGTCTTATCTCAGTTCTAAAACACAAACTGTCGATATCAATGGAACTAAGTCGTCTGGTTCTCATGTAAAAATGGGAGTTCCACAAGGGTCAATCCTAGGGCCTTTCTTATTTTTGATATATATTAATGACCTGCCATTCTTTGTAGAAAACTTCTGTGATATTGTATTGTTTGCAGATGATACTTCACTCATTTTTAATGTGACTAGGTCTAAGAAAAATTATGACGATGTTAACAATGCTCTCTCAGAAGTACTCAGTTGGTTTACTGTTAATAATTTACCGCTAAATGCTAAAAAAACCAAATGTATTAATTTTACACTACCAAATGTTAAGACCGAACAAACTGATGTAAGGATAAACGGTGATAAATTAGATTTGGTAGACTCGACTGTTTTTCTAGGGATAACCCTTGACTCAAAACTTCAATGGAATCCTCATACACTCGGCGTCAAAAAAATCGCACCTCTTAGAAAATCACTTTCAAATGTCATTTACTCTTGATATGCACATGCAGTCGCATTAATTATGATTTTATTTACAAGGTTACTTAATTAACTTAATAAAAAACATTACTTTTCATTATCAAATAAAACCTAATGCAACAAATAAAGTGTCACAAAAATTCGATGCAAATTTTGCTACCCGTGAGAGTTGCTAGTTGCGCTTCCTTTGTGGGTATAAAACGGTCAACACGGGTTCAATGTGGGTCATTCGCTATTCAACCGTTGAAGAGGACACACGCACAGATTTTGATGGATACCACAGCTGATAAAGCCGCTCAAGTGGTTGCACTACTGCAATCAGGGGTGCGGCAGTGTGATGTCGCCCGGCAACTGAACCTGAGCCGTTATTCCGTTCGAAGAGTGTACCAGCGCTTCATAGAGACCGGTGGCTATATCCGCAGACACGGTTCGGGTAGACGTCGCTGCACTTCGGAAAGAGACGTACGGTTCGTTGTGTCGAACTCTTTGAGAAATCGTTTCTCCAACGCTGTTGAGTTGCAACAGCAGCTCCAGGCAGTTCGCAGACGCACCGTAAGCGTATCTACGGTTAGAAGAAGATTGAAGGAGAAGAAGATAGCGGCCCACAGAGCTGCTACGGGTCCAAAATTGACTGCAGCGCATCGGCGAGCCCGCTTGCAGTTTGCTCGTGACCACGTCGATTGGACCCTTGAGCAGTGGAGAGCTGTTCTCTTCTCAGACGAGACGCGAGTGTGTCTTTTCTGCAACGACCGACGGAGAAGAGTATACCGGAGGCAGGGTGAACGTTTCGCCCAAGCCTGCATCCAGGAGACGGTGGAATATGGTGGCGGATCCTGCATGTTCTGGGGCGGTATGTCTGCTGCCGGCAAAACCGACCTTGTCTGCGTCTCCCGGACTGGAGGTGCTCGCGGACAAGGGTCGCTGACTGCTCGCCGCTATGTCACTGAGGTCCTGGAAGTGCATGTGGTCCCCTTTGCCGAATCTTTTGGCGAGGGGTTCACATTAATGCACGACAACGCTCGCGCTCACACTGCAGGCATCGTGAGCGACTTCTTGCAGAGGTCCCAAATCTCTGTGATGCAGTGGCCAGCGCGAAGTCCGGATCTGAATCCTATAGAGCACCTCTGGGACCATCTTAAACGTAAGGTTCGATCTCGGGATCCAGCTCCTTCGACTCTACAGGAGCTCCAAGACGCGGTGATTGAAGAATGGGGGCTTATCCCTCAAGAAGAGCTCCTGAAGTTGGTGAGGTCCATGAGGGACCGTATGGAAGCCGTGATCAGGGCAAGGGGGGGTAACACTAGATTTTAAGTTAATTTTAAGACACTTTTTGTACATTTTTCTTTGTAAATTATCTGTTGTTAATTAGGACTTAATTAAGGATTTTTATTATTTTATTAATTTTAATGTTGTTTGTATAATTATAATTAAACAGAAAGTTAAATTTAATTGTTTTTTGATACTCCTTTTTGTTACCTTTCTAATGATACCCAACACTATCCTCTACATAAGGTTTAAGAATTTTTAAAGATGATTTTTAAAAGGTGCGATTTTTTTGACGCCGAGTGTATATCGAAATTGGCCGGCAAACTCAGTTCTGCCGCTTACGCCATTAGAAAAATTAGGCAATTAACCGACGTTGAAACTGCTAAAACGGTTTACTTTAGTTATTTTCACAGTGTCATGTCATATGGCGCCCTACTGTGGGGAACAGCGGCTGATGTTGAAACTATATTCATTTTACAGAAACGGGCAATAAGAACCATCTATAGACTAAGCTCACGAACTTCTCTAAGAGATATTTTTAAAGAAGTTGGTGTTCTTACAGCTGCATCTCAATATATTTATAATTGTATAGTTTTTGTGCGTTGCAATATTAACTCATTCACTAAACACGGTGACGTACACAATTTCAATACTAGAAATAAGACAAAACTTATGATGCCCCTGTTCAGGTTACAGAAGGTTCTAGGCTCTTTCTTGGGGCAAGGTATACACTATTATAATAAAATACCAAGTACTGTACTAGAATTACCTTTAGATAAGTTTAAAAATCATGTAAAATCTTGTTTACTTAAGAAAGGTTATTATACAGTTAAGGAATATTTAGAAGACAAAACAGCCTGGTAATGACAAAATAATCACATTATATTTTAAAGTCCATTTTCTTTGTAACTAACTCATTTTACTCTAGTATGATAGCCTTTTATCAGCAGTGTCTTACAGACAATAGGTACCTACTCAAAACTTTGTTGCGTTGCCTAAATGTTTTCTTGCTTGCTTCATTGGAGTTGCTCGAGTGTGTCATGCTCTCTCAAAGTGTCTCTGCGGTGGTGGCATGTGCGTCGGGTCGTTACGTTCCCTAAAACATGGTTGAGCGAAGCGATGGCTGATTCACATGTCATACTCGTGAACGGGTGCCGCCTGTGGAGGCTGGTCTGCTCTTGCTAACTTATTTTTATTATTAGTATATTAGTAGTTGTAGTCTGGGGTTATGTGAAGTCCGAAGAGAGGGAGAGGACACCATAACCCTAGAATCCGGACATGTCATGTACTACCGCGAGGGCGACCATATCTCCCAAGGTGGCATTGGGTTCCTGATCCACAAGTCCCTCGCCGACAACGTCACTGAAGTATCCAGTGTGTCGAACAGGGTAGCATACCTGGTACTTAAACTCACCGAGAGGTATTCCCTCAAGGTGGTTCAAGTGTATGCACCGACCTCGTCACACTCGGATGATGAAGTGGAGTTTGTCCTGGATGACATTGCTAAAGCCTTACACACCACCACTAAGGCACACTTTAACATTGTCATGGGGGACTTCAACGCCAAAGTAGGATTACAGACTTGCAGCGAATCATCGGTAGGGCCACACGGATTTGGTAGTAGGAATCACAGGGGGCAAATGCTGGTCAACTTCCTAGAGCGGGAAGGACTCTTTTTGATGAATTCTTTCTTCAAAAAGAGTCCACAGCGAAAGTGGACTTGGCGAAGCCCCGACGCTGTGACGAAAAACGAGATAGACTTCATTATAGCGGATAAGAAGCATATATTCAGAGATGTTTCAGTGATCAATAGGTTTAATACCGGCAGCGATCACCGAATGGTACGAGGCACTCTGAATATCAATTTTAAGCTTGAACGCGTCCGCTTGATGAAGTCTAAGCTCCGACCAAACTTACTCCAAACCGCTGTGAACTCAGAGAAGTTCCAACTTCAGCTAGAAAATCGATTCGCTGCCTTGGAAACTACCGATGACGTAGATCAGGACCTACACAATGTGGTAAACATCCTCAGGGAAGAGGGCACGAAATTTTGCTCGGTAAGGCGTACGGGCAAAAAGTCTAAGTACTCGGACGAGACTCTCCGGCTAATGGAAAAGCGACGCCAGACACCACTTACCCCTACTACGCTGTCAGAACACACGGCTCTTAACAAGTGCATTGCTAAGCGCATACGCTACGACCTCCGTCGCTCCAATACGCTTCGTATCGAAGGAGCAATTGAGCAAAATCGGGGGTCCAAAGTGTTTGTGCAGCAACTTGGTAGGAGCCATCTGACGCAGCTCACGACATCTAGGGGTGATACCGTCGTTTCCAAGCCGGAAGTTCTGGCTGAGATCGAAGACTTTTATGGCCGATTGTACGCCTCGCAAGTTTCGTGTCCGGGATCCAGTAATGAGGATGTTAGAGCCACATTAACCCGCCACTACACCGAAGATCTCCCAGAGATCAGCCTAGACGAAATCGAAGTGGCTCTGAGACAGTTAAAAAATGGAAAAGCCCCAGGGGAAGACGGAATCACGTCGGAACTCCTAAAGGCAGGTAGTTCACCAGTCCTGAGGGAGGTCTAACGTGTTTTTCAATCCGTCCTGGACCATGGGAGAACTCCAAAGGCATGGAGCAAGAGTGTGGTTATCATGTTTTTCAAGAAGAGCAATAAAGCTTTATTGAAAAACTACAGACCGATTTCACTCTTGAGCCATGTCTACAAACTGTTTTCCAGAGTTATTTCGAACCGTCTTGCGCGAAGACTTGATGAGTTCCAAACCCCAGAGCAGGCTGGGTTTCGCAGAGGATTTGGCACCATAGACCACATTCACACAATGCGACAGATTATACAGAAGTCCGAAGAGTATAATCAGCCATTGTGCCTAGCGTTTGTGGACTATGAGAAAGCCTTTGACTCTGTTGAAACCTGGGCTGTTCTGCAATCTCTGCAGCGATGCCAGGTTGATTGGCGATACATCGAAGTGTTGAGATGCCTATACGATGATGCCACTATGTCTGTCCAAGTCCAGAACCAGCAGTCTAAACCTATCCAGCTGCGCCGCGGAGTAAGACAAGGAGATGTCATATCTCCCAAATTGTTTACGAGCGCGCTGGAAGATCTGTTTAAGACGCTGAGTTGGAATGGAATGGGCATTAACATCAATGGCGAGTATATCTCACACTTGCGATTTGCTGACGATATCGTCATATTGGCAGAATCGTTGCAGGATTTACAGCAGATGCTGAACAGTCTTGCTGATTCCTCACGACGGATTGGCCTGGGCATGAACTTAGATAAAACAAAGATCATGATTAATGATCGTATTACCCCAGAGCCAATCACCGTTGCCGGAATGCCTCTCGAAGTTGTGCAGGAGTATGTCTACCTCGGGCAGACGCTGCGGTTAGGTAGACACAACTTCGAGAGAGAGCTAAACCGGAGAATACAGCTGGGCTGGGCTGCGTTTGGGAAACTTCGTCAAGTCTTCTCGTCCTCCATCCCTCAATGTCTGAAAACGAAAGTTTTCAACCAGTGTGTCCTACCTGTTATGACCTATGCTGCTGAAACGTGGACGCTGACAGTGGGGCTGGTCCACACGCTGAAAGTCGCTCAGCGCGCTATGGAGAGAGCTATGCTCGGAATTTCCTTGAGAGATCGAATCCGGAATGATGTTATTCGTCAGAAAACTAAGGTGTTCGACATAGCTCAAAGGATTAGCAAACTGAAGTGGCAGTGGGCCGGCCATGTTTGCCGAAGAACCGACAACCGTTGGAGCAAACGGATACTGGAGTGGAGACCGCGTTTAGGCAAGCGTAGTGTAGGACGCCCTCCGGCGAGATGGAGCGACGATCTACGGAGTGTAGCTGGCAAAAACTGGATGAGAAGAGCCGAAGACCGGGCTCAGTGGCGCGTCTTGGGAGAGACCTACGTCCAGCAGTGGACTGATATAGGTTGATGATGATGATGATGAGTTGTAGTCTTACTTTTATTTTTCTGTACTGTAAGACATTGATTACATTGATTATTTTATATTGATGAATACCTGAACTTTTTATTTTTATTAATATATTTTTTATTTTTATGTCCTTGTAGTTGTTTTATGTTTTTATTATTGTAATGGAAAGTGCCCTTCTATGATAGGGAGGGCATTTTTCAACTATAATTGACGCTGTAAAAGAAACGGAGAAAAGAAATGCCCTTGCTGAGTTTCTTGTCGGTTCTTCTCAGTACAAGGCTCCCGCCCCATAGTTAGACTTACGAACCGATGGCATAATGACATTCATAAGTGCTGTAATCAAAACATGGCCTAACCTGAATAAATGATATTGAATCTTGAATCTTGACATACGCGAATTGACACATATTCTCATACGCGAAATGACACACGGGAACGACTACGCAAAATGACATACGCGAATTGACACATATTCGCATACGCGAAATGACACACGGGAACGACTACGCGAAATGACATAGGTAGATTACTTTTTAAAAAACAACTTTTATTTAATGCGCTAAAAAGAAAAATTAAATATTTACTATCAACTTATAACGTCATTACACAATTTATATGATTTAAATGATTATGTAAGTACTCGTATTTAACTATACTTTGATGAGTTCAGCTGCATACGCAGTTAAGAAAATAAGGCTTCTAACTGATGTTGAGATGGCAAGAGTAGTTTATTTCAGATATTCCATAGTGTAATGTCTTATGGCTTACTGTTGTGGGGCTCCGCTGCTAATATTGGCGATGTATTTATTCTACAGAAAAGGGCAGTCCGCGCCATATACAACCTAAAGTCTAGAGACTCACTCAAAGAAGTGTTTATAAAAATCGATATATTAACTTTTACATCACAATTTATTTTTGAAAACCTTAACCATGTCAAGAATTATTAAAAGACATTTGTTAAAAATTGTGATCTTCATAACTTAAACACTCGTAGGAAAAATAAGCTTGCCGTCCCTAGTTTTAGACTTTATAAAACAGGTGGCTCTTTCTTGGGTAAATGTGTAACGTTTTATAACAAACTTCCACTAAATATTACTGAAATACCTTTACATACATCTAGAGCCCATGTTAAAAAAGAACCCTCATGAGTAAAGGTTATTATAAAGTGGAAGATTATGTAAATGACAAATATGTATGGACATAGTGCATGTACGAGCATAACATATTAGTAATTTGTATATTGTATATTTTGGTAACGACATATTGTTTTGTAAATGTCGTTACTTCTATATTATTATAAAGCTGTGGAGTTTCTTGCGCCCGTTCTTCTCCACAGCTAAAAGACTTCCTGAACGGGTGGAATGGGTGGGCGGGTGCCAATCCATACAAATAAATTTAGACTATTCAAAATGCTTATTTAAAGTTTATTGAATAAAGAAATTTCAAGTTTGAGTTTGATTCCGTCAGAAAACTCATTCGGTAAATGGGAAACCGTTTACAGGCAGTCATTAGGGCCAGGGGGTAATACAAAGTATTGAGGAGAGGATAAAATACGCAGTTAGACATCCACAACTTCAACCTTTTGCAACAATTCCCTATATTTAGGTAGGAAATTTTATTTATTTTAAATCTTTTTGATATAATTCTGTTCATTTTAAATGTTTCCATTCAAGATGTTCGTATAATAATCTACTAAAAAAAAATTCGCTTTTACCATTAGAGTCCAGAAGAATATTCTTGGACCAAGTAGTATTGTACAAAATCCTCGGTAATCAGTTTGATTGCACACAGTTAACCAGCCACATTTACTTGCAGTTACCTAGTCGCTCTCAACGCATTCGTGACACTCGTACACACGGTGTATTTGCACCCAGATTTTGTAGGACAATAGCGGGCCAACGCGCACCGCTAAGACGTATTATGTACTCAAGTAACATACATTTTGCTCATATTGATCAATTTAAGATGTCTCTTAGCCAGTTTAAAAATAGTATCCATTCAAAATTGCAAATAAGTTTAAGTTAGGTATGTTTTATTTATTTAATGATGTCTGATAGTATAAGTAGTGGTAAAAGAAGCAGACGTGTACTTGCGTGCTATATACTTAGTTTAATTATAATATTTTCTTGTGAAGGTATCACTAGATATTCCTTTTATTATACCAACAAAGATAGGCTGTTTTTGTCTAAATGTGAGATGTTTTCAGTATAAGATACATATTGTAAATTACTGGGACTTGTATCAAAGTTAGTTATTTGATAGTATTTATTTTGTAGTAAGTTTATCAGTAGTAGGCATTTTCTTTGTTATTTACACTACATTATTACTCTGCGAACAATGTTGTTGGTTACATAATTAGTAAGTATTTTTCTATTTAATAATTAGATTTTAGCAACATTATGTAATTGTTTGTTGTTCTGAATAAAAAAAAAAAAAATTTGGAAGCTTATAAAATTACCTTTCAAATAATATATTACAATCTATAATAATTATATACTTGGTTAAAATTATTATTATATTAAAATACTTGGTTAAAATTATTCGGCAAGTTTGAACGGTTTTGAATGCAATGAATAATTCATTGCATACAAATGGTAAAAACCCAACCCATTCAGTTGAATTCAATGTTGCCGAATAATTTTAACCAAGTATTTTTGTGTATCGCTCATTTTATGGAATTAAAAAACTCAATAGCAGTTATTTTGTTTATAATAACAATCTACCTATATTTTAATTTCAAAATTTACATTATTTGTAAAGAAAAGGGTTCGTAAAATAGTCTTTTTGGATAAATACTTGAGTAAAAACGGATATTTATGAGTATTTAATGATTTATCCACTTTGAGTATTTATCTGGAAAAAGAACCCACCCAATCCAAAGTCTAATACTGATTTAGAATTAAATTTTTGCTTGAATAAAAACTTAAATAATTTACAAAATAAAAAATAGTGTGCGTGTGCGGGCAGGGCGCGCACGAGCTGGGCGCTGGTGTCGCGGCTGTCGGGCGTGGGCGCGGCGCAGCTGTTGCAGGGGATGTTCACCGCGCCGCCGCACGCGCGCCGCCCAGCGCTGGTGCACGGCGCGCGCGTGCTGCTGGCGCTGCTGCAGCACGAGCCCGCCGCGTGAGTATGCCTCTGCCGCACTGCAGCACGGCGCGCAATGGTGGCTGGCGCTGCTGCAGCACGAGCCCGCCGCGTGAGTATGCCTCTGCCGCACTGCAGCACGGCGCGCAATGGTGGCTGGCGCTGCTGCAGCACGAGCCCGCCGCGTGAGTATGACTCTGCGGCACTGCAGCACGGCGCGCAATGGTGGCTGGCGCTGCTGCAGCACGAGCCCGCCGCGTGAGTATGCCTCTGCCGCACTGCAGCACGGCGCGCGTGTGCTGCTGGCGCGGCTGCAGCACGAGCCCGCCGCGTGAGTATGCCTCTGCCGCACTGCAGCACGGCGCGCAATGGTGGTTGACGCTGCTGCAGCACGAGCCCGCCGCGTGAGTATGCCTCTGCCGCACTGCAGCACGGCGCGCGCGTGTTTCTGGCGCTGCTGCAGCATGAGCTTGCCGCGTGAGTATGCCCCTGCCGCGTTGTACCATAGCCTCCATGTGCCTTCTGCTGCTCGCATCTAGCGGCTACACGCCACATTTACCAAATCATCGTCATCGTCATCTGGGTAATCTCCTTGTTGGAGGCCTGCCTACACTGCGGCAGATTTGGTTAACTAGTATTAGGGTAGTCATTCTCTCAGATTCTAGGTAAAATCCACCAGGCGTTCGGTATATTTTAATGAATTTGTTAAATCTTGTGATTAGTTACATTTTTTAACACTTCACTTAAACTCCACAGCTGCGTTCTACTGAAACTCGTGATCGTTTTGCCTGTGAAAGTTTAAATTGAATAGATTTTGACTTTGAGTTTGTCGGGCAGCGGCGGCGAGTGCGAGGCGAATCGCTCCAGCGTGGAGCTGGCGGTGGCGCCGCACCTGCCGCTGCTGCACCAGGCGTTGCTCGAGGAGCCCGCGCCGCTGGGGGCGTGGGCGGCGGCGGGGGGCGGGGGCGGGGGCGGGGGCGTGGGGCTGGCGCGCGTGCAGGTGGCGGCGCTGCTGGCGCACCTGGCGCTGTCGGTGGTGCAGGAGGTGTGCTCCACCATGATCACGCTCGGTGAGTGACGTTAGGTCTAGACAGTGCTGCTTCACAAATAAACATATTCTATTATGATCACTTGACTTGATCAATCTTGCGTGCAGAATCTGCACTGCAGATGCAGAACTATTATCTTAAATATTTCTCTGCCCATAATATCAGGTTGTGTATAATAAAGCTGTAAAGATCACAGACGGCGACAAATTGTTTCTTTGAATAGTGTTGGTTACGCAGCCGGCCCTGGGTAAGGCAGAATGACCTTTGCCCTAATCCAACCACCACGCGTCTGGGATGGCACGTTAAATAGGCTTGTGTCCACTAAGAATAAATCGGGTGGATTGGCGTTTCTAATGATAAATTATGATTTATAGAAACAAAATAAGTAAAATATTCATTTAAAAAAATTGGGATTATTAATATTTTTAAAGAAAGAAATCGATAATAATACGCATTCAGTCATATGACATTAAACGGAAATCAGAAGCCGTGACGTCACGCCGTGCCAAATGTCATTTTATTGTTGTGACATTTCTATAGAACAAGCCTCGAACGAAACGGATGTTTGGAGTTTCTCCCGTGTTCTTATAACAACAACACTTGTTGTGAGAGTCCATTTTAACTCAATAGTCAATAGTCAATAGTCAAAATATATTTATTCAATAAACTCAATTAATAAGTACTTTGAAACGTCCAAATATTTTTTAACCTACCACCCATTCAGGACATCATTTTTTAACTGTGGCAAAGAACGGGCGCAAGAAACCACAGCGCACAGAAGCAACGACATTTACAAAATATATATATATTATATGTCGTTACCAGGTCACAAAATACAAAATATGAATTTGAATGTAAATAGTTTAATTAAATATGGTGCTCTATATAAATTAATTATAGGCAATTAGAAATAGCTGTTGGAGTAGGTACTTGGAGCATTTCAGACCCAAGCTGTTTTGTCTTCTGTATAATCCGACACTTTATAATAAGCTTTTTTATAAAGCTTTTCTTTGATTTTGATTTTAAATTTATCAAGATCTAATTTCTGAATATCATTTGGTACTTTGTTGTATAATCGTACACACAGACCCTTAAAAGAATTATTTATTTTATGGAGCCTAGTATAAGGAACTGCCAATTTGTTCTTACTTCTGGTATTTAATTTGTGAATATCACTGTTTTTTGAAAACATTTCAATATTTTTATGAACATACACAAGATTTTCATAAATATATTGTGATGCAACTGTCATTATACTTATATCCTTAAATCTCTCTCTGAGAGAGTCACCAGCCTGTAGGTTATATATTGCTCGAATAGCCCTCTTCTGCAGCACAAAGATAGTTTGAATGTCGGCAGCATTTCCCCACAGTAAAATGGCGTACGACATTACACTATGAAAGTAACTGAAATAAACTAATCTAGCTGTATCAACGTCAGTTAACTGACGGATCTTCATTACTGCATAAGCCGCAGAGCTAAGTCTATTCGACAATTTAGCTATATGTGGGCCCCACTGAAGCTTGGCATCCAACGTGATGCCTAGAAACACAGTGGTGTCCACAGGATTCACATTCTTATCTTTAATTTGTACACTAGTTATTACCTGCTTAACATTAGGCAATACAAATCTTACACATTTGGTTTTTCCCTCGTTTAATAGCAAGTTATTAACACTAAACCAGTGAACAATCTTTGAGACCGCATTATTCACATCGTCATAATTTGGGTGTCGTCGTTTCACTTTGAATAAAAGTGAAGTATCATCAGCAAACAATACTATCTCATGACTGTCTTTTACAAAATAAGGTAAGTCATTAATATAAACCAAAAACAAGAATGGACCAAGTATTGAACCCTGCGGAACTCCCATTTTAACCACTGATCCCGGAGATCTTTTACCGTTAATGTCGACCTTTTGAATCCTGTTCCTCAAGTATGAGATCAGAAGGCTCAAAGAAGCATCCCTAATTCCATAGTGGTTAAGCTTCCTGACCAAAGTTTCATGTAAAACACAATCAAAAGCCTTGGATAAATCACAAAATACCCCTAGGGCATCCTGTGATTCCTCCCAGGTATCAAATATTTGGATTAAAAGCTCAACACCGGCGTCAGTTGTAGAGCGACCCCTAGTAAAACCATATTGTTTACAATGTAAAAGTTTATTTTTATAAAAATGAATTTGCATTTGATCTAGCATTAACTTTTCAAAAATTTTACTAAATGTGGGTAGCACAGAAATAGGTCTAAAGTTAGAGGGGTCAGAAGTGCTACCTGATTTAAATAATGGAATTATTTTACTATATTTCATGAGGTCAGAAAAAACACCACAGTCAATGCATTCATTAAATATGCAAGCTAAAACTGGAGCTATTGTCATAATTACAGATTTAGCGACGTCCACGGAATTACCCCACAGATCAGCAGTTTTCTTTTTATTGAGAGTGTTAAATGTTTTTATTATATCTATAACACAAATTTTTTGAAAACTGAAATTATTTTCACAATCTTTAACATTCTCCTTCAAAACAGATTCAGCTACAGTGGGGGAGGAAATCAAGGCTTTTGTAGTTGAAACTGGAATGTCAGTAAAAAACCTCTCAAATGCTGCAGCAACATCAGCATCAGAAGTCAAGGTTTTATTATCACAATTTAAATTGTACTCATTATTACGACTTTTGACCTTTCCTGTTTCACTATTTATAATATTCCATGTCATTTATTTTGTCATTACTATTCTTAATCTTAGAACTCAGATAGTTTGCCTTGGCTAATCGACATACTCTTTTGAATAACTTTGAATAATTTTTAACATATAATTTGAAGTCATCGCTGGTGTTATAGTTGCGTTCACCATAAAGTTCATAAAGGCGTTTCCTACTTCTGTGAATACCAATTGTAGCCCATTCATTAAAAGTTACAGTACCACTAACTGAGATCTTTTTTGGAATAAAAGTTTTATTAAATTCTGAACAATAAATGTTAAAAAAATTATTATAAAAGACATTAGGGTTGTCATTGTATTCTAAATAATTTAATTTTGTATCTAGATTGCTTTTAAAGCGTTCCAGCCGACCTGCAGTTTTTGGTACAACAGTGATATTCTTTTTCGTCACTTGTTTACGCTGGTGTGGAAAGCTGACCATTTGGCCACAATGATCAGAGTCCAGGTTATTAATAATTTGCTTAGCCAGTGGTTTTACATTTGTATATATGTTATCAATACAGGTGGCCGAAGTGGCAGTTATTCTTGTCGGCTCCAAAAATAAATTATTCAAGTTGTATGATAGAAATAGGTTTTTAATTTTAGTTGACATCGTGGAATTTTCTAACAAATTAATATTAAAATCCCCGCAAACAATTATTGTTTTACCTACATTACGGACTTTATGTAATGCCTCATCCATAACTTTTTCGAAATAATCATATGATGCTGAAGGAGGTCTGTACACACTTAATACAACAAACTGCTCCAACTCCACACAAGCTATTTCTATTGTTCGCTCAACCGAGAGGCTCACTATGTCTTTGCGTTCCTTTAATATAAACTTCTTACTAACAATAATTATGGAGCCACCATGTATTGCATTTCCTCGACTGAACGAACTTCCTACCAAATGATTCTTAAAATTGAACATGAACTGATGGTCTTTAAGCCAGTGTTCTGTTATGCAAAGAATATCAATTTTATTACAGTTCATGAACAATTCAATCTCCAAATCTTTGCCCATCATTCCTTGGATGTTCTGGTGGACAATGTTTAAAGATTGTACATTTTTTAAATTTAATATTTGACATGGGCTTTTGCTAAAGCTATTTTTACATTCATTTAATTTCATTTTATTAACAAACATTTCGCAAGAGTTTTCCTCTTTTGTCATATAATTTAATTTAAATAATTAATTGGAATGTCAGTAGAAACACTACTGACGTCTATGTCAAATATACATTGCTCAATAGAAGCAACTTGTTTAGCCAAGTTTTTGGCTGACGTTTGAATACAATAGGATAGCGATAAAGCTATTGGTCGCTTAAAATAATTTGGCAGATAATAACTATCTCTTGTCAAATAAAAATTACTAACATAATTGTTAGTGTCAATTAAATGCATTATGTCATTTTTGCAAAATAAATGTAAGGTTAAGCTTATGTCTAATACAATTTTCCTCCTGTGGCAAACTACTACAATAAGGTAATGTAAACAATATAATTTTCTTTACAATTAACTTATTCAAACATTCTAAACAACACCTCTATTACCAACAAATAATAATATGGTGCTATTGGGTTTATATTTATGTTCTACAGCTTTTTTCAAAATATGTTGATAAGAAGCACCCGGTATACAATAATTGATAACTGAATGTCCCAAGTCAGATAACAACCGACCCATGTTTTTACCAAATTCATCACTAAATATTACCAAGTCACTATTACAATCTGTCTTACATGGAATCTGGTTGGTTGGTATAAGTTGTGGTACATTTTTAATTGTGCACTGAGTAAGGGAACCTTTGGAATAAACATCAATCAATTCGACAGAGGAAGAATCACATGGGATTGATGAACGGCTTGGTAACTGTTTACATTTACAATTACTTGTGAGTGAATCAATCCCTTCATTGTTACCATTACACAGGACTACCAGTTCATCAATGGCCAACATGTGTTCTTTTATTTGACCTTGTGAAAGATCATATTGCTTAGTAATAGATATAAGCGAGTCCTCTAGGTGTGCAATTTTAGTTTGTAGAATTTGTGTATCATTTTTATATTTTAAATTTTTATTGTGTAGTTGTGACGAGTATATATCTAATTTGTCAATTAAGTACAATCTTTCTCTATTTAATTTTACATTTTTAATAAAAAATTTGTGCTTCTTAACTAATTTTTGCGTTTTCTTAATGTACTTATTTATCTTAATATATTTTTTTAGTTTATTTTTGCTACAGCCAACAATCTTCACTGAGTGGTTGCTATTTTTATTTTCCTCACATGTAAGATCTATAGTGACAGTGGGCTGACTGCTAGCTGTCGCAGAAACCATGGAGGGGGCACAGACTACCAACTCATCGAACAAGCTTTGATTTAATGAGGCAGTCATATTAAGTTTTGATGTTTCCAATAAAGTAATTTTGTTATTGGCCTCATGCAATTGTTTTTTCAACTCATCTATGCAGTTCAGAGCCTGGTCATACTCTGAACTACATTGGTCGAACCTGTCCACAATGTTTTGGAGCCTGTCCCGGGCATCAATAGCATCGATATAACGGTCATTTAACTGTACCAACTCATTTTTTAACTTTTGATGCCTGTCTAATGTTTCCAAAAGTTCCCTTTCGTTGTCATCTCGCTCTCTGTTTAGTTGATCACACAACTCTTTCGAAGCCTTCAATTCATTTAATGTCAGTTGGAGTTTGGACTCCTCCTGACGAGACAAGGCCTTGCGAGTCATCATTATGGGAAAACTTAAAAATTGAACCGTATAAAAGAGAAATACAAATTTTTAAATACTATGTGGGTTACAAGTAAACAGCTGTACGAGTAGTCGCGTAACCAACAAACAGAGGTTATGTTTACGTATGTTAATCGCAACTAAAGTGGTTGGAATTAAACAAGATACGTATAATAATTAACAAATCGTCAATTTATGCAAATTTATAAGATTTTAAGTGAAATAAGGGTAGGTACCATAAAGATGACAACGGTTCACTTACATGCCGGTAACTGTCACTAAACAGTTTTACTTAAATTTTTGATTTTGCACATGAAATACACTAAAAGCGAAACGCTCACCACTAAAACACAACTTAACTTAATGATTGAATTGGAAAATGGGCGTAAAATGAGTAAATAATAAATTAAATTTCGAATTTTACACAGGAGACATTCAGATCAGCTGTTTACAAAAGTGTTGCCACAGAAGAAAAAAAAAAAAAAAAAACTCAATCTACCGTTCAAAATTAAATATAATTTTAAAATATATACTACTTGAAAAAGCAAAAGTAGGTGCATCACGTATATCAAATATATATATTGGATACCGTAGTGTAATAGTAGGTTAGGGTGGTTTATTTTATACACGAAAAGTATTTTATTAAATGCAAACACAAAGTTTCCAAAACTTACTTTTTCCCTACATAATTATTATGCCTATATAAAAATCCCTATATAAAAATTATGCTTAAATATCGTTATGCGTAAGCAAATTTAGGCTTTAGAATAGTATGTTTAACAATAATTGTTAAATATACTAACTATTCTAAAGTCTAAATTTTTTTTGTCATTTTTGAACATAGTTTTCTTGGGGAAAGTTGTTCAGTTTCATGGGTGGAACTCACCCTTAATTGTTTTTGTATTAAGAAAAATTAAGGTTGTACACTTTCCGTAACGCGATCTGCAGACAAATCTCCCATTTGGGGCTGCATGGTAGTGGCTCTTAGCCGGTAACGGTCCGCCTGGCTGACCAAATACAAAATTCACGCTACGAAACGGCTAACAGTGCATTGCTGCCGGCGCGATACACGTGGGCGCGGCGCCGTCCAATACTACTCGAATCGTTCCTAGAGCTCCGCCGAGCGCTAGTCTACGCGCGATACGACATGTGCCTCAACTCCCTGTGCTCCCGAACAAAGTCTATACTTTGTCCGGAAGACCGAATCTAATTTGCTCACGCGGCGTTCCATTGATGCTAGCCTCTTATCCGCTAGCATTCTGGACTCACCCAGAGGAGGACGACCGGTACGAAAGGGTAATCGAGTAAATAGTCGCCCAGAGCGGAGACGATCAGTGTTATTCTGGTAACAATTCGCACTCCTCTTGCTCTGGGTCAATTTGCGGCGCGGAGGGAAGTTCCTCCACTTCTCAAAACTTCTGAACAACGTTAGAGAGGGTAGTCCCTACAACGAGAACGTTATCTTCAATATTCGGGGGTGAGACTCGGTTCACTGGTCTCATAACCACTTACCCGAAAACCATCTCGACGGCAACCAGACCGCCCGGCTGAAGGACACGTTAATTGTTCAACAACAATCGGCCTAGAACATCTACGACCGTCTACTTTTGACGACCTCCTTGGTCAAGTGGTTTGTACACCGGTTTTCATGGTGTTTCCATCTCTGAGGTCCCGGGTGCGATCCTCGGTCGGGTCAATTTAGAAATTATTGTTTTTCTAAAGTGTCTTGAGTCTGGGTGTTTCCTATTATAATAAGTATGTATTTAAGTATTTTAAGTATGTTTATCCGTTGTCTAGTAACCATTTAACAAGTTTCTTCGAAGCTTTTCTTGGGCTAGATAATTGGTGTGAGTGTAGGAAAATTTTATTTATTTATTCAATGTCTGCTCCCAACAGAACGTCAACTGATCCCGGGGTGTTGAACTTGGTGTCCGCTAACGCAAACTTAGACGTCAATGCCAAAATAGTTGGGTCTAATTCTATGAACGGTTGCCTACCAAGTACGGTGTCCAAAACAATCACCAAAACGGGGGTGAAAGTAAATGTTACCTCCCCTAGCAGTCTAGGTACTTTCACATCACCAATACCCCGAACACCTTCCTGGTGAGGCCTAATTGGGAGGCCCAACTTGCCAACCAACCATGATGAAAGCACACATCCTTGAGCACCGGAATCCAAAAAGAGCTCGGACTTTCATCACACAGGGGGGGGGAGGGGGCTGCGGTTGGCGATTGGGTGGACGTTAGTTGCTAATAAGTAGGGAAGCGAACCGCTTCGGGGTCCCGGGAACCGGGGTCGCTGATATTTAGCAAGGGCACTCTGGCAAATAGCGTCGACGAAAACGCAGACGTTCCACCACTGGGCCCTGATTCTGTATCGCAATCTATAGATTCCAAACATAAACCTTACCGCACACAAACGTCAAACGGATACGTTTTTGGGAAGTAATCGTAATTTTTTAAGGAATTAACGTGGTTTTGAAACAACGAATCGTTACAGAATAAGGGCCCTGGTGACGCGGATCTAACACGGGGGGTTTTGATAGTGGCACCGTAACTTTCAACTGGCTTCAATCTGTCCCGCGGTGGAGAGTTCTTAGGGCCCCCGCCCGTACGGGGTGCATGCCGTCCCTGGGAACGTCTATATTTTACTGAACCACCTACTGACTCAGTGTGGTACCTATTACGGCCAGAGCCCCCGCCCGTACAGGGTGTCTCCGGAGCTCGTGAGCGCGCGCAATCACTCATCACTACCATGGGTCGGCTCAATACCTACGTTGCTCTGGTACATACACAACGAGGGATGGTGATTGCCTTTACAATATCCACACGGATGTGGTTGGGAACATTCTCGCTGTAGGTGCGGACCCAAGCAAAAATAACACCATCCTCTTTGCCGAGCTATCGCCCTACGACCCTGTAGGCGTTGCTCAAAGAATTTCCTACAACGGGGCGTCTGATGCCCTGGGTCGCTGCAATATTCACAGCACGCGGTCTCATGGACCGCGGAATATCGCTTGAATGGTCGAGGTTGCTCCGGTTGTCCTGACCTGAAGGGTCTTCCACCCGAAGGTGTCTGGGGATCACGAACCCTTACCCAAGATGGGCTAACCACATCGGAGTTGTCCGCTAATGATGGTTTTGTACATTTCGCAGAATAAAAACATTAAATTTTTAATTAAATTACTAGGTCTGAAACTTTAAAGCAGAATTGTTCTAATTATAAATATCAATATGATTGATTTTGCTTTGAAGTTCATTAAGAGACTTATCGCGCGGCACCCCCTTAATTAAAACATTATATCATAAAAATGATTTTAATCGACTTTCAATTAAAAAATCTAAAACCCATTAATACAAAAACAACTAATTTTGCTATTGAGGGCTGTTTAGTATTAACCCGTTGCAATTGTGTGTGTGCAGGCACGCCGGGCGTGGTACTGGAGCTGTTCTTTCGGCACCCGCACAACAACTTCCTGCACGCGCAGGCGCACGCGCTCGTCAAGCACGCGCTCACCAACCCCGCCTACCGCACGCACTACGCCGCGCACGTGAGTACACCCGCACACACACACATACTACACTACGCCACGCGCGTGAGTACACCCTCACACACACATACTACACTACGTCACGCGCGTGAGTACACCCGCACACACACATACTAAACTACGCCACGCGCGTGAGTACACCCGCACACACACATACTACACTACGTCACGCGCGTGAGTACATTCGCACACACACATACTACACTACGCCACGGGCGTGAGTACACCCGCACACACACATACTACACTACGCCACGCGCGTGAGTACAACCGCACACACACATACTACACCACGTCACGCGCGTGAGTACACCCGCACACACACATACTACACTACGCTACGCGCGTGAGTACACCTACACATACTACACTACGCCACGCGCGTGAGTACACCCGTACACACACATACTACACTACGTCACGCGCGTGAGTACACCCGCACGCACACATACTACACTACGCCACGCGCGTGAGTACAACCGCACACACACATACTACACCACGTCACGCGCGTGAGTACACCCGCACACACACATACTACACTACGCCACGCGCGTGAGTACACCCACACATACACATACTACACTACGCCACGCGCGTGAGTACACCCGTACACACACATACTACACTACATCACGCGCGTGAGTACACCCGCACGCACACATACTACACTACGTCACGCGCGTGAGTACACCCGCACGCACACATACTACACTACGTCACGCGCGTGAGTACACCCGCACGCACACATACTACACTACGTCACGCGCGTGAGTACACCCGCACGCACACCTACTACACTACGCCACGCGCGTGGTACACTCACACACACACACGCACACAAACACTCCCACTGCACTACGCGACACACGTGAGTACAAGCCTTATCATGTATAAAGAAAGTTATGAGAGTAAATTAAGCAAAGATCGTCAGGATCGTAGCGTAATTGGAAAGCTGTGGTCTCTGCCTACCCCTCCGAGAAAAAGGCGCTATAACCCTTTCGAACCTGAGTCACATGATCGTGATGTGTTTTGTAGTTTTTATTTAAAGGACGTAATTTTTTTACTATGGGGTTTGGTACTAAATTCCAAAATCTTTTAACTTGACGCCAATGTATAAATACTTGAAGAATATATTATTACCAACATATTTATGACCGTATTATTAATTTAAAGACCTAGGGATTTTTGTATACATTAAAAACCATCATTGATTTCTACTAGAAAATGGGAATATTATATTCGGATTGTAAAACTTTACGTTATTAAAAATAAAAAAGTGACGCTTGTTTGACGTTTTATATGTCAATACGCATCGTAGACAGATGTCAAACTGTCAGCCGCCAGACGATTTCATATTTCTAAAACTGTATAGAGTTCTTGCTGGGACAGTTACTCCTAACATCCTACAACACAGCATACGTAAAGGCGGCACAGACGCCGTAAGTTGGATCGATTAATTGAAATTATGATTATTACAGCTGACCTGTCAACTGCAGGAACACTAAGTACATAACCATAACATCTATCACTGTCACACTTTTGCTAAATACTATATGTGCGAAAAAGATAACTGTGTTATCGATATCATTTCTACATTACCATAGACCTCATAGACTTACCTACTTCAAAATCCTGCGTTCGTTATCATTAAATCAGAGGCCTAGCCCTTGACTGGATCCGGTCTTATATTGGTAACATAAGACAATACGTTGAGGTTTCAAATTTAAATAACCAAAAACTACTTGGGTCTCATCAATCTGACATTAAAGTAACTAAATTTGGTGTCCCTCAGGAGAGTATACTTGGAGCCCTGCTCTTCCTAATCTACATCAATGATCTCCCTGATTATATAAATTACCCTTGTATTCTCTTTGCAGATGCCATATCTGTAGTTATAATATACGCATGGGGCGTTAACATTAATAACTATTGCACAGAATTAAATAAGACTTTAAAATCAGTAATACACTGGTGGAAACAGAACAACCTTAAAGTAAACTTGACAAAACGAAATACATTCAATTTACTAACAAAAACGGAATCAAGAAAGATCTTTTAATTAGTCAGGACAATACATTGTTGACAGAAACAAATGACGTTACTTTTCTGGGTTTAATACTGGACGATAAATGTACATGGGAAACGCATATTACCAAATTGTCTAGTAAAATAAACTCCTATGCATATGCCTTATGGAAATTATGGAAAACTACAAGCAAAGAAACAGCACTTCAAGCATATTATGGTCATGTTTGTTCTATTTTAAGATACGGCATAGTGGGGAAATTCATGTCATATAAATAAGGTTTTTATTGCCCAAAAGTCATGCATTTGTGCGATGTACGATGTCGACAGTTTGGTTTCATGTAGACCACTGTTTAAAGAATTAAAGGTGTTAACTGTCCCTTGTTTATATATATATGAATTATGCGTTTTTGTAAGAGCTCATCCAAAATTGTTTAGGTGTCTATATGATATCCCTAGTAATTACAGCCGCAGGCATCCCAATAAACTAATTTTGCCAATTATACGAACAGCCATGCGTTCTAGGAACAGTCGCTCAATGGCTGTAAGAATTTATAATAAGTTCCCTAACGACATTCAAATTCTAACATTAAATAGATTTAAACAAAAACTTAAGGTATGGCTAACACAGAATTGTTTTTATAGTGTGAAGGAATATTTTGACTGTTGTTAAACCTCTAATATTTTAATGTTATTTTGACATTTATGCGAATAATATAATTATAATATTGTATGTGATTATTAAGTAATACTTAATTGAAAATTATATTGATTTGATGTTTTTATAAATAATTAATACCTAACTTCTTTATTATTACTTAATTGCATGCCCAAACTGGGTGAATGTGTCTCGCACTTATTCCTTAGATTAAGATCGCTACTGTACCGCATTCATGCAAATAAATTATTATATTCTATTCTATTCTATAAAAAAACCGGAACTTCACAAACATACAAAACCTATCAAAATACAATATTCTTTAACGGAAGTAATTAAAAATCTAAAAAATATACGAATGATAGCATTTAGTCTTTTGGACAAGGAAGTATATAAATTGTTGCAGTTAATTTTTCTTTTATTTTATTACCAAAAAAAAAATGTCCTTATGTTTGATAATTGATAGTTTGATTAAGATCATTTAATAAAATTCATATATTCTTTACATGTAATCACGACTGTTATCCCCGAAGGGTTAGTCAGAGACTAGGCAATGAGGACCGCAAAAGCAGTCCCCATAGCCCACTTTTCACCAAATAGCGACTGCACATGTGCTCAGCGTGACAGGTGGTGAGCCCATCGCCGCTCTATGCTGTTGGATGTATGTGCAGTCCTTAATCCGTTAGCCGCCTTTTGGGGTGGTAGTATTCTTTCACCGCTACGCGACACGGTGATATAATTCATAAACTTAATGTGCGTAAGTACATGGTATACAAAGATGGTTAGTACGATATAGTGTGCAAATGTCTTGCCAAAATTGTTGCCAAGCGAATGCACTCGACGGCACAAAAATAGCACCTTTTAAAAATATTCTTAACAAATTCTAAAACCTTATTTAGAATCAACTAAGAGGATAGTATTGGGTATCGTTAGAAAGCCAAAGAAAAGGAGTATCCAAAAACAATTAATTTAATATTCTTTTGGAATTATAAGTACAGAAAAAAAATATTTAAAAAGCATTAAAAATCCTTAATTACCTTTGACACAGATAATTTTACAACTAAAATATACAAAAATTTGCTTAAAACTAAACTTAAAATCTAGTGTTACCATTTGCCCTGATGATTCGCCTTCTATGCGGTCCCTCATCGATCTAACCAATTTCAGGACTTCTTCTTGAGGGATATTGGCCCATTCTTCAATAACAGCCTCTTCTCGCTGGCCACTGCATAACAGAGATTTGGGATCTTTGAAGGAAGTCCCGTACAATTGCTGCAGTGTGAGCGCGATCATTGTCATGCATTAAAGTGAACCCCTCGCCAATCAAATCGGCATAAGGGACCACATGCACTTCCACAATCTCTCCCCCATAGCGGCGAGCAGTCAGCGATCCTTGCCCACGAGCACCTCCAGTCCGGCAGACGCAGACAAGGTCGGTTTTGCTGTAAGCCGAAATGCCGCCCCAGAACATGCAGGATCCGCCCCCATATTACACAGTCTCCTGGATGCAGACTTGGGCAAAGCGTTCACCCTGTCTTCTGTACACTCTTCTGCGTCTATCGTTGCAGAAGAGGCACAGTCCTCCATTGGTCAAGAGTCCAATTGACGTAGTCACGAGCGAACTGCAAGGGGCTCTACGATGCAGAAGTGCGCTGCAGTCAATTTTGGACCCGTAGCAGCTCTATGGGCCGCTATTTTCTTCTCCCTCAGTCTTCGTCTAAAAGTAAAGATGCTCACGGTAGTTCTGCGAACTTCCTGGAGCTGCTGTTGTTACTCAACAGCATTGGAGAACCGATTTCTCAAAGAATTTGAGACGATGAACCGGTCGTCTCTCTCCGAGGTGCAGCGACGTCTACCGGATCCATGTTTCCGAATGTAGCCATCGGTCTCTATGAACCGCTGGTACACTCTTCGAACCGAAAACGGCTCAAATTCAGTCGCAGAGCGACATCACACTGCCGCATCCCTGATTGCAGTAGTGCAACCACTTGGGCGGCATCGTCAGCAGTGGTATCCATTTTCCAGGTGCTTTTTCTTCTGAAAAATCTTTGCGTGTGTCCTCTTCGACGGCTGGATAGCAAATGACCCACATTGAACCTGTATGGGCCCTTTTATACCCAAAAAGGTAGTGCAACTAGCGCCCTTCGCAAGTAGTAAAAATTGCATTGTTTTTTCAAAGTCACATTATCAGTGGTTATCAATTTTTTTATCAATAAAATGATATATTTTTTAAGTTTATTTATTAGTCTTTTGAATAACATCAATATTTGTGGGGTTATACGCGTATGTCAAGAGTTAATAACGCTTAAAAGTTATTTTTGCAGAGGTACGATTTTTTGACGCCGAGTGTATTAAAATTATATGTAGATTACATTTACAAATTAGATTATTACGAACACAGACAAAGGTCGTGCTTTTTTTTTGGTACTAAAATAAAAATAAAATTAACGAATATAATTTCTGCACCTTCTTATTCAGGAGACTAAATACTTCTATCCAAAATAATTTCTAGGTTTTAAAAGAAGCCTGTTTAATTATTTAAAAATATGTTTATATTGTACGTAACTCATACTTTTGTATGTATCTGAACGTAGATTGTATGTATCCGAATGTAATTTCTTAATTTCTGTTTAATCTGCTTTTATTTTGACAGTTTGTTGACATAACATAACAGTAACACTGAAGGATGCTTATGGGTTTATTTCTAAGAATAATAACTATGGTTTATTTCAAGTAGGTAATCTTTAATTTATCATCATCATCAGCCTATGTCCACTGCTGGACATACCCCTCCCCTAATGTGCGCCATTTCTACCTGTCTTTGGCTTGCCTCATGCAGTGTCTAATTAAAATAACCAATTTCAACTTACGTTGTATGTGGTTATTATTTGTGTGTTGTGTGTATGTCCGCGAACGCTATTCAGCCGAGTGTTACTTATAATAATTGTAATCGTTGCTACACAGTGAACAATGAAACACTACTCGTTGACTGACGCATAAGATGGTATAACCCGCGCCAACTTCTAGCTCGCTGTGAACACGAGGCGATTCGCATAGCAATAGCACAGAATACACTGCAATAGCACAATAAGAGATGGGTATCTCGGTATCTGCGGGCTGCGGGACGTAAGCGGATAGGGAGGGCAGAGCACACTCCTGCGCTGTACCGCGCTCGCCATGTGTATTCTTGTGTTTTGGTTTAGCAGTGGAAGTACAGTCACGTGTATATTTTATTTGATCACGTCGCGTAGAGGTGGAAGTGAAGGTCCAGAGCGAGAATCGCGTACAGGAACCGACACGGAGAGGCGAACGACAGTGAAGTGGCCAGTTGTAGGTAAACCTCGGATCCTGGGATTCACGTACGTGACCGGTTAATGACCGTCCAGGCTTTCATCGCTGTATGTGTCCACCTCACGGAAGAGAGCTAAGCTACATGAGAAGCCGATGAGTAGAAGGTGAAGTGGACGTGATGAAAGCAGAATGGAGTTTACATATCGATGATAATGATAATAAATGGAAATTAACATTTACTTTAAATGGTTATTTTTTTTAAGAAAAACAATGTTAGTAGTTTACGTAGGATATTTAAAATAACTTTTTGAGATGAGTTTATGCAAAGTAACGATTAAAACTATAATAAAAATAAAAATACAAAGAATGGTTGCACATTGGGAAATAATAAAATGTAAGCATAGTGACTATGATGATGATAAATTACTCTAAATGATGACTACACTAAATAATTAAATTCTACGTTTATAATGTTCAATGCTTAACCTATCGGGGTTGAAAACACTGAATTTAAAGTGTTACAGCACCAGCAGTGCGTTAAAGTAATGAAAAAATAATAATTTGCAAAAACTTAAATTACGATCACAAGCTTGCAACAATGGCGAGCGAGTGTCGCGAAAAAAAGTGGCATGCGCCTGAGCTGAGACCGCGTCGCTGAATGAGACGGCGATCGACTGCTTCGTGCAATAGCGATACGAAACCGGTCGGCTGAACGGGAAACAAAAGACAGCGGTGCGACGTACATTCGCTCACATCTCACAATTGACAATGTACAATCAATGAATGTTTAGGTTAATTATTTAAGTTATGTTATTTAAATATATAGTTTTATGCTATTTGTTAGATTTTTTTTAAACATCAGTTTAGATTTAAGATTTTAGTTTAGTAAGGTTTCAAAAAATATTATTTATGTGACATGTAACTGCAACGTTACAAGGTTTCTTGGGGAAAGTGGTTCAGTTTGATGGGTGGAACAAGCCCTTAATTTCATTAAAACGAATAAAAAATGAGGTGTATATCTGATTTAATTATATATCTGATATTTAAATCGAGAGTCCAAAAGCACAACACAGTCAACGTCAGGCAAGGTTCAAGTCAGGGAAGTAAGCGTAAAAAGATCTCAAAACAGTAAACGCAACGAAACAACGAGCAAGTAGAACGTGTATTGGCCGTCTAATCTAATGAAATTAATTTCAATATCGAAAGGTGACGTTTTCAAAACGTCAATCCAACGTCATTTGCGTTTTATTGTGGAACAAGTAACTATTCATATACTTTGGTTGAAAAAGACACGCCGACTATTTGTATAGCGATGTCTCTTTCACACAGCCCGTACAGCAAAAATAAAACGTTGTTTATTTGAATCGCAGGTGTTGCCATAGATAGTTGCTATTTAAAAGGAAAAAAAGAATATTTTTACTTTTATAAATGAGATGAAGGTAATTTAGTCTTCTGATTTTTAACCGACTTCAAAAAAGGAGGAGGTTCTATGTTCGACGTGTATGTTTTTTTTATGTATGTCCACCGATATCTTCGTCATTTGTGAACCGATTTTAAAAATTCTTTTTTTATTTGAAAGAGCATACTTCTGAGGTGGTCCCATTGCCACCAAGTCAGGATCTGATGATAGAATCCCACGGAAATCGAGGGAAA
The DNA here is from genome assembly GCA_963921215.1 of Scoparia ambigualis. Lineage (NCBI taxonomy): Eukaryota > Metazoa > Arthropoda > Insecta > Lepidoptera > Crambidae > Scoparia > Scoparia ambigualis. The sequence continues at coordinate 29,911,143 of OY992522.1, read as the reverse complement.
CCTTTTTTATAGGCACGTTCCTATGTATTTCATGTGATTTCTAAATGATCATATATTGGCTTCTTGTAGTCATCATTTGATGACATTGCTGATCTGATGATGATGGGAGACACAACTCCTCAACGATTAGGAGTTAGGGGATTATTCTTTAAATATATATTATATTATAGAAGGCTAGTTGTGTACTATCAAGTTATTCAGGTAAGCTGATGATGGAAGGTACAATTCCTCAACTCCTGACGGTTAAGGAGTTGTGCATTTGTACTTGCCCATATTAACTTGTATTTATTTTGGTTTATTGGCTTTACACAGTTACTGGGGTGTTTTGTACGAGAAAGGGGGGGACTTGTAAATTTGGATGGAGAATATAAGAAAATAACAGATTTTTTTTAAAAAATAATTTTAATTAACCTTAATCGTCCCATTTCGCGCAACGCTTCTAATTGCTTCGAACCTCGACGAAGCCATCCTCGTCTTGGTCCGGGTGTGCGACGTTTCGTAAAGTGGCCTTTGCCTCGGCGATAGGTTGCTGCGACCGTATTTTTGTATTGGCCGTAACAACAGCGGCGAAATCGCGGCGTCGACAGTTGACGGGCGCACACGTGACAGGCGCATGCGTCGTCACGGCCGGCGATGCAGGCAGCGGGGCGGCGGCGGCGGCAGGCGCGCGGGGCATAAAGACTGCGCTCGCGGCTGACAGCTGTGCCGGCGGCCCTCGGCTCGGCTCGGGTCGTATCGGAGACGGCGCTGAAATTGCTGACTTGCACCTCGACGTAGACGTATCGAGGCAGGCCCCTCGTCGACTGTTGACATATGAGCCGGCGATCGATGACCTAGTATTTTCGGATGCTTGAAATTTCAGCATCACTTTAGCCAAATTCGCCTTCAGAGACACGATGTCCTTCAGGAGGCAGGTGCCGTCGACATGATCGAAAGTGACGGGAGGCAACTTGTTGAGGTCTCTCGCTACAAACGTCGGCATGTCATCAGGATCGGTTTCCTTGATTAGTGTAATGATCTCCTGCATGCTCTTCTGCGTCCCGTCTCGTCTCAGGGACACCATCTGGTCGCTCTTGCCGACAGACTCGTAGAGCAGCTTCTCTGCACCAGCCACCTCATCTTTACTGAAGCTGGTCTTGCAAACTTGCACTGCGCTCACTTCGTCCATGTCGTCCAGCTTTTGTTGCAGGAGCAATGCTATCCATTGCCTTTACACGATTAAGTTCTACATAGACTTGGCCTTTGGCAAAATATTTCTTGCCCTAGTCAATCACAGCTCTGTTTAAAGTGGTGACCTAGAGTTTATGCACCGTTACCGCCCAACTGAGGATTAGCGGCAGCATTCTCCGTTCAACATCCCCGTACCCTTTATGTGCTTGGAATGCTGTTGATACGGGCGCTATGGCCACTAGCCCATCACTATCTTTTACTTTTGTGCCAATAGTGTCGTCATAAAATTTTATGCACACTGAATCCGGTAACTAGCCTGATTTTATTTGATCACGGCGAAGGGCAGGCCACTTAAACTTGGACACGATCCCCATTGCCCCGTTAACTAGGCCTTCAATAACAGAAATGTTACGTCTTAACATTACTTTGGAGCTTGTCTGGAGCCTATACCCAACTTCAGTGCGTGCATCAAACCCCCACAGTTATTAACATCAGCAGGGATGACGTTAGATGGTGGTCGTTTTCGGTTTAATTGTTGAGCTGCCTCTAGTAACTCGTCGATAGCGTGGGATGAGTAAAGGCGACTTGACTGAAATTTGTAGTTTATACGTACCTATTACTAACACTAAAAAGAGAAAAATAAAGATTTTTTTACATGACACTTAGCTGTATTTGATCCTCACATGCTGGCACCTAGCTGGATTTGATACTGACATTTTTGATTTGACAAGTAAACCCTAGTGATGTGCAATCTTGATAACCTAAGTAATAATAAAAAGGGTAACTTAAACGAAACATTGGTAAAATTTCATGTAATTAGTTTTTATCTTCGAAACAATCAATTATTTAGTAGGTCTTAACAAAAATAATGTATTAAAAAAACGAAAATTCTAGGGATCAAATCACTTATTTCATCTTAATACCTGTATCGTTAGCGTATAGCGGCTTCTTCCATAGGTTCACAAACCCAACAGTAACGTAATTAACACAGTATTACGTAGTACTTAAGAAAATATTATACTAATGACTAAATGAAGTAGGGTAGGTTGGTACAGTGTCACATCACTAACTAAGCTTTTTGTTTGAACTTCCTCTTCCACTTGCGCGGTGTTCTACCTTTTTTACGTGCGTGATTTGACGAAAATGGATTTACGTTAACACTGGCAATCCTTTTTTCACTTGATTATGTCTCGGAACCTTCTTATATTATTTTAAAAAGGAAAATACTTCGACACGCTTGTTAACTAGTTAGTACTAAACGCCATATTGTCAGTGGAACGAATGGGGCTCTGTGATTGGTCGGCTCGGTATTAAGCTGTCTTTGAAAATGGTTATGAGGGATCTAGCTGAGTTTGATACTGATAGCTAGATTAAAAGTCAATTTTATGGAATATTTGTATGGGATTTAGATGGTTTTGATGTTATTTCTTTAACGCAAGCCATAAACAATCCTAAGATGAATCAAATGGCAATCAAAGATAGATTTTGAAAACAGTGGCGTTAAGCAGCATTTGATTCTATACCCCTCAGATACCAAAGTGATAGGCCGATAATGGTTTATGTCGTCCTTTTCTTTTTGTAAAGTGGTTTGACGATAGACTCCTTTAGCAATGAAGGAAAAGTGCCCGATGAGAACGACAAGTTGATCAAATACGTCAGGATTGGTTAATTCCTCTACACAACCCTTTACTACTTTTGTGCCAATTCTGTCAAAACCCTCAGATGTAGTGTTTTTTAAACTGATAATTTCCTTCTTAACTTCCGCTTGTGGCATAGGACAGAGAAACATGGAATTAGGATTTGTGAACTTTTCCTTTTTTGTGTATTTATTAAATGTAGATGTACCTAACTTCTATAAAAAAAGTCGTTAAAAGTTTAGGCCACGTCTGAAGGATTTCTCAGGGTTTGTTTATTTATATTTAGTTCTATGTTATTATTGTCATTTTTCGAATTATAAATTTCATTTTTAGCTATCGTCCATGCGCTGCTTTGCATTAATGTTGCTCATAAGTATAAATTTTGAATTGGATTTTTTTTTGAAAAGTAAATACTTTTTTAAAATATATTTGAATTGTCTATGTAATTGTTTTTGTTTATTACAGATTTGTTTAAATAATATTTACACCGCAGTGACCTTTTCATTTTACAACTCACTTTCAAGCCTTTGCTTAAGATCAATAAACTATAATTAATTGCCTATTAACATCTGCCTGTCGTTTCAAATTGTCATACCCAACAGGGTTCATATGTACTATAGACACACCTGTAACACCTTATTCACTATGATTGACAATAAATCTATTGTATTGTATTGTATACAGTTTTGCTTTTTTATTGACAATGTTTACTTTTAATTTTATGATTGGGATGCATAGGTTATAAAACAGGCAAAAAGACTCATGAAAAACGCGAAATGCCTTATTTAGGTCCAACTCAGAATATACCTCTATCCACGACAGACTGTTTTAAGCACTCCTTAAATTTCAGAACGTTTTCGTAGCAGTAGTCTTTTTTTGAGAACAGAGTACGTTATTTTCTTTAATTTAATTAAATCATGTAAACTGTCCCTGCAGTGTTCCCTTGTAACTTGGAAAAATTGTAACCTGTTACGTTTTGTTTTATATTATCAAGTCGACTGTTGTGAGTCGAATGTAGGATGGCAAATAGTTGTAACATGCTAATTTTTAATGTGACCACGGCCTTCTTCCGAATTCTTTAATTGAATAATGAACGTTCCTTTCTTAACGTATATTCTTTATCGTAATCTTTGTGTCGTGTTACTTGCAGCTGTTGGTGGAGTGTGATCTGCTGACGAAACTCATGGACGTGTTTGAGGAGAACGAAAATAACAAGTAAGTGCATCTCATCCTTACTCACATAATACACGTGATAGGTTGTGTTTTGTCTTTCCTTTATTGAATTGAAACGTATCTACGTGTTTTTGCGCATAGATAAAAGGAGACGGAGAGCGTCATGGGGTGATTTAACCTAGTACCATGTTAACGGGGGCACGCCATCAAATTTGCCTTTGATTGATCATGTACAATATCGAATAAACAATACCATACCGAAAACATCCAGAGCCTGTCAGGAAATGATTTTCAACATTTCGCACCGATCCGGTAAGGAAGATGCCTTAGTATGTATCCTCACGTCGTATCCTTTTCGGGATAAGAGGAGAGGTAAATGTCCTTTCATTTATTATAATAGGTCTTCGAAATGACTTCATTCAACTCGTTTAGGTATTGCTTGACCACGACCGCTATACCGCTGCTACAATAACAATCTTACTATTGCATTTTGTAGTTTCAGGTGGTGAATTTGCGTTAAAATTGTCTCTATCTGCATACTTATTCTAAGTGGGCTTTTCGATTGTCTGTTAGTGTATGATTAATAGATTGGTAAAAAGAATTAATTAATCATAGAAAGATAATATTATCGCAGATAACAAAACTTCCGGAATGGCTTAATGGCAAGCCTATGCCATACGTAAAAGCAGTGGATGTAACGAGTTGCGATACCAGCAAAGAGCCATAACACAACAACCATAGAGACAATTTTACGCAGGTGCCAAATTAGTTGACGAGTTGAATGTTGTATGAAAAAAATGGAAGTCATTTCGAACACTTACTAAAATAAATAGACGCGTTTTACCTAAAATAAAACGCATATTAAATACTTACCTCATTAGAAGCTTATAATATTGAGATAGGCATATCCGTTTCCCGTCGTATTTTCCTTCTCTTTCTTCCGGTATATCGCTGTCTCTCTCGCTCATCCCACTCAGTGGCGTCACCAGATGGCGCGGTGGGGGAACCAGGAGATTTCACCCCCGTGCCCATTTCTTCATCATTGCGTCGAAATATGCATTAAGTACCAGGCGGAAATAAAAACTAAGCTTCTAATGAGGTAAGTATTTAATATGCGTTTTATTTCAGGTAAAACGCGTCTATTAAACACTTGACCGTCATTAGAAGCTTATAATATTGAGACCTGTTTGTTATCGCCTGGTAAAAACGCCAATGTGAGAAATAAATTAAACAATAAGTGCGAGAGAGTTAATCATATGATTATGGTTTAAACAAAAAGTTATAATAAGAGATTCAATTAAGTACTCATTATTTACAATTTAAGTCATGTAAGAAAATAATTGGCCAATCATTGATGAAAAATCAAATAATTTAGCTTGTAAACCATGTAAACGAACGTTATTATTAGGAAATAAATATTGTTTACTATTTGATTTCAATCACTTTACAGGGTAAAAATAAAAAATGAAAAACTTCGTGACGCCTGAATCAATATTTCACGACAATAAACCTTGTGAAAAGTATTAACTAATCTCCAATTACCAATAGTTAGTATATCCTCAATGGGTAAATCATATCAATCTAGTTTGTAGATGCTACAGCGGAGCAAAACACAACCAGGTGTGGCTGTAATATCCATCTATAGCTACCACAGTGCTTGAAACAGGTGTAGGTGAACCACTCGAAGTTTTAAATAAATTAGTTTAGCCACTTTGCACAATATTTATTGATCCTTTTAACCAGTAGCAATTTCCAGCTTGTTTGTCTGTAGTCCCTACAGTCAGTTTTTGACCCAAACTGTCGCCTTAATATTACTGCATTATCCTGAACAAAATAATGTTTGGTGTCCACAGCAAGGTAACAAAGGAGCAATGCGACAATAATATTGCAGTGTTACGAACTGTTTAAAATCTAGTTGATCCTAGGTTTGAAATACATTACAAAGGTCTACAGACTAATATTACTAAAACCTTGAAAAAGGAGGTTTTGTTGTTTTTAAATGTTTAATTAAGATTGATTTTAAAACATGTTTAACTATTACCTCGTCACTAAGATTTCCATACAATTGTGCCTGCATAAAGTAGAAATGACAATTTATAGTAGTATTGTTAGAAAGATTTAAAATATTAAGTGTAAATCTGCCAAAAACTGGACTGACTGAACCCATTTGGTACGCGTTCCGCGTGTGGATGGCGCCGCTGCTGCTGCTTACGCCCTTCCTGTACTACTGGACCAAGCACAAGTGCTCATATGTTTTTATAATAACCGGACGCTTGAGTAGGGAAATTTGCTAGTGGTTCCATAACGATATATCATTTAAGCACACCAAATTTCAACGTCATGTCTTGAACCTTGGGGGTTGGCAGGCCTGTGGTTACGTCTACCAGGCGTCTACGTTTCGAATTCCATACTGTGAATGAGGCAGCAAGGGGTACCACAATCAGATAAATTCCTGTTGAGGTGTGCTAGCACCCGGGGGATGAGGGAAGGTGGTGCGAATTTCCAAGCCAGAGGGAAGCGTTCTACTTCAGGCTGAAAGCATTGTGAAACATCGCTTCGTAATCATTGAGATAAATCTGCATAGTTTACCCACTACTCGAGCGTTCTTGGATACAAACAGGTCAATTACTGGCCAGGCCCACTTCGCGAATATCGTTTGTTTGAATTCTGGCAGTAGATGCCACTCTAGAGCTTGGCTATGTCGAGACAGTTGATCTGCATAGCTGTTCAATTTCCCTGGAATGTAATGAATTTTGACCACAATTTGATTGGTGGTCATTTGTTGGTTGGCAATTTGGAGGATAAAAATAAAATTGTCGCAGGCTTCGTGTTCGATGCTTGTAATTCTAAGACTAAGAACAGCCCGCTTTTCTTTTTGATTGCAGTGCAGCTTTTGTTCGGATGCACTCCACCTTCCCGATAGGGCAGAATTGTTGAGTTTTGACCCCCCAATCCTGAAGCAACGGTTGTCAAAAAGAAAGTTGGTGGAGGTATATGTATTGGTGTTTCTGATAATTTTTAGCTACCAATACATTTAACTACATCGTAAGGTAGAGTCTATTTTACCGCACAATTTCTTCTCTTAGGTATCGTAAAATGCGACTAACGGACCATAGATTGCATCCAACAGTATAGAGCGGCGATAGGCTCATCACTTGTCACGTACATGTGCAGTTATCATTTGGTGAAACGTAGACTATGGCAGAGGACTGCTTTTGCGGTCCTCATTACCTGGTCTCTGACTAACCCTTCGAGGATAACAGTCATGAGTATATGTAGGTATGTATGGACGCTTGTGATTCCTCCATGTATCCTAGTATGTCCTTGCGGAAGATATTGATTTTGGTAAGCGCCCTGCGAGGGCGGTCAAACAGACTTTTTATAGTTTATGTGGACAAAATAAGTAAGTGTTTCTATTACAATGTTGGCATGTCTGGACAGAACCATCTGGTCTTTATGTCTATAAGATAATAGTCTAAGAAAACATTGCCGTGCTCATCTCAAATGGAAGGCATATAATTTTTAGTAATTCGCCTTTGTAGAACAGACGAAGAAACCATTGTGGGATTTGGCTATAGTCAGATGGTAGTACCTAGGTCTGAGAAAAGTAATTAGTACATCCCGTCTCTTGGCCGTACACAGTCCGGAATTCATATAATAATTTAACGACTTCAGGTTAAAAATTGGACGGAGTGACCTTTCTTGCGTGCTCTTTGGTACTAAGAACTGGGTTAAAACGAAGTTTGGAAAAAAAAACTTACTGTTTCTAGAAACCTGTTCCTTCATTTGTGTCAGCATTGCAGACATTTTGTCCGATACAAGCGTGTAACAACTGTCGATTGTAACGTTTGGAACCTTGAGCGATGGCTTCAGATAAAACGGTATTCGATACCTTTGTGTTATGATAGAAAACTTGGAGCACCTATTTAGTCCCAACGGTGTCGATAAAGTGCATATTGACCAGCTCGAAATTTCGGAGCGTCATTGTCTACGTCTTTTGTTACCTCTGTTAGCAGAGAAGATGGACGTTTTTGTCCGGATTGAAAGAGCTGCCAAGCCGAGGATCGAAAGTAAGAAGAGCCTCCGCTGTTTATATTATAGCTACGATGTGGTTCGTGGCTGGCATAAGTATGTCCTTGCGGAGGACATTGTTTTTGTTAAGCGCCCCGCGAGGGCGGTTTATAGCCATGATGTGGTTCGTGGCTGGCATAAGCCTATCCTTGCGGAGGACATTTATTTATTTAATTTAATTAAAAACGGTTACATAACCATTTACAACAATTAAACATATTATTCAAATTCAAATAAAATAAGGGATATTTTGCATTACATTAACATACATGCATCTTCTCGCAAAAACCGCAACCACTCAAGTAATATTACCATTGATTTTGGTAAGCGCCCTGTGAGGGCGGTTTATAGCTACGATATGGTTCGTGCTGGCATAAGCATGCCCTTGCGGAGGCCATTTATTTATTTAATTTTATTAAAACGGTTAAATACCAATTACATTAATTAAACATATTATTCAAAATTAAATAAGGTAAATTTAGCATTATATTAACATATATGCATCTTCTCGCAAAACCGCGAACACTCATGTAATAACCATTGATTTTGGTAAGCGCCCTGCGAGGGCGGGCAGATTATAGCCACGATATGGTTCGTGGCTGCCATAAGTATGTCCTTGCGGAGGACATTGATTTTGGTAAGCGCCCTGCGAGGGCGGTTCACAGCATGCTGTGCGTGTGTCTGTCCCATGAACCAGAAGAACAACGCGATGGTACACTATAAGAAGTTTGCCCTCGCGAAAGGTAACCGTTTATTGTTAGTACAGGTTTTGCTTGCGAGGCATTCCCAGTACCCAGTGGCGGTACCTTCATACAAGCCGAAAAGCCCGGCTTGCCCTAACAAAAACTCAATATCACTACTAGTAAAACGCAATTATTAAAATCACTTAATATTTTTTACCATTGTTAATTTTCTTTCATCAGCATTCAAATTATCAATTTTATAAGTTTCTCATAAAACAAATGGCATAAAGCTGCTTATAAATCGTGCGACGCTTTACATCTCTCTCGCACAAGTTGGCTTGCAACCGGGCTTCGGATTTAAAGTATATCCGCTCTCTTCTAACTTTAACAAAATTGCTACTCTATAAACATAATACTGCGTAAGTATGTATAGATTCTATGAGAAATTCATACTCTTCGTCAAAGCCAGCTTGCGTTATGAAGTTCGCAAGTAAGGCCTTCTCCAAATCAGGCTTTATTTCTACCGAATCACGTGCAACTTAAACGCGGGCGAACCAATCAGAGGCGACCGACGACAGCTCGAGCTCGGGCGAACTAATCAGAGGCGAGCGTTAATACGCGATTGTGCTGTGCAGCAGCCACAGGCAGCAGCTAGCCATTTTTTATTCTTTGTTATTGTCACACTTCACTTTGTTTGAGGGATTGTTTAGTAACAAGTGTTTTCGTAATTTGTGATAAAAAAAATGTGTTCCTAGTTCAGTTCGTCGCTTTATTGGTCTCTGTGACGAACTTAGACGTGTTGGGCATGTGATGTATTGCAAACAAATGTGTACTTAATCGTGTTGATGATTGGCATACGAAAGGCAGAGGTAAATAAATTCTTTGAACATCACACATGATTTATGTATTTCGCAAACTATTAAAAGTCATCTAGGGCATTAATTATAATAGGTCTATGTAAAAAACTCTTTGGATTGTTGGTTGCTTCCATTCAAATAATTAAGTAATAATTAATAAATTAAGTGTAGAGGCCTACATATCGACTGTGATTCCCGCGCAAAATACCCATTTTCGCATTTTGTAGTAATTTTCCAGTTGTATTTATCGTTTTTATCGAAATAGGATAATAAATGCATGCTTAATATTACGAATCTCCACTCTGCGAGAATAAGCTGAGTTCGGACGGCCGGCGCATCGCATTTTGTTGTAATTTTGTACTTACACTCGGCGTCAAAAAAATCGCACCTCTTAGAAAATCACTTTCAAATGTCATTTACTCTTGATATGCACATGCAGTCGCATTAATTATGATTTTATTTACAAGGTTACTTAATTAACTTAATAAAAAACATTACTTTTCATTATCAAATAAAACCTAATGCAACAAATAAAGTGTCACAAAAATTCGATGCAAATTTTGCTACCCGTGAGAGTTGCTAGTTGCGCTTCCTTTGTGGGTATAAAACGGTCAACACGGGTTCAATGTGGGTCATTCGCTATTCAACCGTTGAAGAGGACACACGCACAGATTTTGATGGATACCACAGCTGATAAAGCCGCTCAAGTGGTTGCACTACTGCAATCAGGGGTGCGGCAGTGTGATGTCGCCCGGCAACTGAACCTGAGCCGTTATTCCGTTCGAAGAGTGTACCAGCGCTTCATAGAGACCGGTGGCTATATCCGCAGACACGGTTCGGGTAGACGTCGCTGCACTTCGGAAAGAGACGACCGGTTCGTTGTGTCGAACTCTTTGAGAAATCGTTTCTCCAACGCTGTTGAGTTGCAACAGCAGCTCCAGGCAGTTCGCAGACGCACCGTAAGCGTATCTACGGTTAGAAGAAGATTGAAGGAGAAGAAGATAGCGGCCCACAGAGCTGCTACGGGTCCAAAATTGACTGCAGCGCATCGGCGAGCCCGCTTGCAGTTTGCTCGTGACCACGTCGATTGGACCCTTGAGCAGTGGAGAGCTGTTCTCTTCTCAGACGAGACGCGAGTGTGTCTTTTCTGCAACGACCGACGGAGAAGAGTATACCGGAGGCAGGGTGAACGTTTCGCCCAAGCCTGCATCCAGGAGACGGTGGAATATGGTGGCGGATCCTGCATGTTCTGGGGCGGTATGTCTGCTGCCGGCAAAACCGACCTTGTCTGCGTCTCCCGGACTGGAGGTGCTCGCGGACAAGGGTCGCTGACTGCTCGCCGCTATGTCACTGAGGTCCTGGAAGTGCATGTGGTCCCCTTTGCCGAATCTTTTGGCGAGGGGTTAACATTAATGCACGACAACGCTCGCGCTCACACTGCAGGCATCGTGAGCGACTTCTTGCAGAGGTCCCAAATCTCTGTGATGCAGTGGCCAGCGCGAAGTCCGGATCTGAATCCTATAGAGCACCTCTGGGACCATCTTAAACGTAAGGTTCGATCTCGGGATCCAGCTCCTTCGACTCTATAGGAGCTCCAAGCCGCGGTGATTGAAGAATGGGGGCTTATCCCTCAAGAAGAGCTCCTGAAGTTGGTGAGGTCCATGAGGGACCGTATGGAAGCCGTGATCAGGGCAAGGGGGGGTAACACTAGATTTTAAGTTAATTTTAAGACACTTTTTGTACATTTTTCTTTGTAAATTATCTGTTGTTAATTAGGACTTAATTAAGGATTTTTATTATTTTATTAATTTTAATGTTGTTTGTATAATTATAATTAAACAGAAAGTTAAATTTAATTGTTTTTTGATACTCCTTTTTGTTACCTTTCTAATGATACCCAACACTATCCTCTACATAAGGTTTAAGAATTTTTAAAGATGATTTTTAAAAGGTGCGATTTTTTTGACGCCGAGTGTAGTTGTATTTATAGTTTTCATCGAAATAGGATAATAAATTCATCATAACATTTTTATTCCTCTAGATAGAAGTAACAATTATTCTGGTATAAATTTTACTCAATAATATTATCGTAGATAAGAGAAATTCAACAGTTAACTTAACGCGATTTTCGAAGTTTTTTTGGTTTTGTTTCATTTTTTTATTTCATTTGTTTAGAACAGTAGTTCAATCCAGGAGCTCAAAAAAGTGCCCTCGCGCAATTTATGAAAATCTTTCTCTGCAATTTTGAGTTTAAATAAAAATTAAGCGAAATTTACAAAAAGCGAGGCCGCTACGTACTATGCCAATAGCTATTCTACACTATTCAATAAGTAAATACTGTTAATGTATTTTTGTTTCTGAGATAAAGAACGCCTAAATTGGCCAAAATAAAATTCTATATAATAACATTCAAGATGTAATAGAAGGTAATAAGCCTGTTTTTTTACCAACGACAAGAGCGTTTGGAATGCCACGGCCTATGACGATTTGAGTAAAAAATGTGGCTAGTGTCACAAATGGGCACCAACATTGTACCTAGGTAGCAAGATTAGGAACTTCAGGTTTCGTGGCTTGCCCCAATCTGAAGCCCTAGGCACGCCACTGCCAGTACCAGATTTAATAACTGGCCAAAAAGTTTTCTAACAAGACATTTTTTTCTAATGCAACTGTAATCTGTTCAGAATTAAACAAATGTGTGTTTAAAGGTAAAATCTTATTCAAAGTAGCAAGCATTAGAGGGTCTTTTACATTTTTATGAGTACCTATCCTCTTTTCGTATATTTATAGTTTCAGTCTACAACCTAATCACCACTGAAAATAAGACCTTTAAGAGAGGCATCAGATGTTTGCGACCAACTAGTAAACTGTTCAGACAAGTATTAAAAATATCTTTTTAGTTTTAAAATACCAAAAGTTATTGGTGCACAAGATTTATCAGAATATTGGTGCTTAAGGCCTAGCTGGCTCTTTTAGTTTACTTTTAAAATCAAAAATCAAATCTAGATCACTACACGGAATATTTAAATTGTTAACTGTTTTAGTCAGTATTGGTAACACCTGCGAGGTGCAACAATCGTTGTAAGATTTCCTCTAACGTCCGATAAAGCAGACACATTGTCGTTATCGTCATGAAAGACGGGTACGATGACCATGCTTCTTTGAACGATGACGACTAACTCGAACTCAATCTTCGCCGATGCGATCGGGATTGTTAGAAGGACCAGCTATAGCCGCTTAGCTACAATTCATTTTTCTCATTATCTAATGTAAGCACTAATTATCGGTTTCTTATCTAAAATAAAAAGAAAAAGTGCCTGGAGGGTAGATACCACGTATTAAACACAAAAAACACTTTTAAAAATACTATCTTTACTCGAATGCTTTCTTATCTTAAAAGAAAAGGTGTATCTACAACTCTTGCGGGTAAAATTAAAAGTTTGATATACCAGATAAGTTTAAATTATAAATTCAGCGAACGGTAACACCGTTAAGTTATGAAACTATTCTAAGTACTCACGTGTATTGTAGAAACTCACGAGAACTGTATTGCAGTTTAAATAAAAATAACTCTATTTCTTTGTCACTTGATCACTATGTAGTGCACAAGTTACGCCGACGGGAAATTTCACGCCAATGATGAACAAATGGGCACGGGGGTGAAATCTCCTGGTTCCCCCACCGCGCCACCTGGTGACGCCACTGAGTGGGATGAGCGAGAGAGACAGCGATATACCGGAAGAAAGAGAAGGAAAATACGACGGGAAACGGATATGCCTATCTCAATATTATAAGCTTCTAATGACGGTCAAGTGTTTAATGAAAGGATATGAAAACAATGCATTTTATTAATTTTAGACATCATGTTTCATAAGATAAAATGTTTACTAGAAAAAAACAACCAGTCTCAGGATTTTACCCTATATCTGTATAGCATTGTGAATTCAAAAATTTCAATAATTAAAAAGATATCATGTTTCATAGTTAACATTTGCTGCTTAAGAACTACATAATCGATATCTAAATAGAAATACGAATAGTTTTATTTTTCAAAATGTCCAGAATCGATTCCCGAGCTGAGTAGAAGATTTTTTATAATGTATGAATGCAGTTTTTCTTGTTACTAAAATCGATGACATGGTTCCTGAGAACAGATCTTCGTCTTCTTATAGTTTCAGACTTTCCCATACTGATCAATCTAAGTGTTACACCCTGTATATATATATATATATTTTTTTTTTTTAACGCTCACACCAATTATCTAGACCAAGATGAGTATTCTTGTGAAACTCGTTTATATGTTAAGATAACGGATAAATATTCATAAACATAGAAAAAACACCCAGACCCGAAATCAATTTAGAAAAACAGTTTTTCTCTAAATTGACCCGACCGGGGATCGAACCCGGGACCTCAGAGATGGCGACACCATGAAAACCGGTGTACAAACCACTCGACCAAGGAGGTCGCCAATTTATTTATTGTTTAATACATATAGAAAATTAAACATAAAATAAATATTATTGAAATTATTACAATTTTGAAGATAAATAAAATGATTTAATAGTAGAATAGTAGGTTACGATGCATTAAAGATGTGATTTAAATACGACTCTGGCCAAATACAGCAGCGATAACTATCGGCTGGAAACGGCTGCTTACATTTCATTGATATATTCACATGATTTAGTTTTTTGTTTCTGTTGTTTCTCTTCTGATTTATTTACTGTAGGATACATTTAACATAAATAGACATAAACAATGACATTTTGACTCCGGGGTATGTTGGGCCAAGTGTCAGAATGTCCAGTGTGTCAAAATGACAAGGCAATAATGCCCAATTGTTAAAATGACCAGTTGTCATAATTTCCAGGTGTCAAAACAACAAATTGCTGAAACGTCTAATGGCCATAATGTCAAGTTACCAAAACAACAAATTGTTAAAAAGTCGAATTGTCATAATGTCCAATAACAAAACACCCAATTGCCAAAATGAAGTAACGAGTCACGAGTAGGTACCTAAAAAGGACACTTGTAATGGTCTTTATAACATCTGCCCGGCTAGCACGATCACGTTTATTCGCCGACATAAAACATTCGGCCCGTACTGGCAAATATGTGAGTACGAGTATGAGAGGGACGTATGCTTTATGTCGGTAAAAACGTGATCGTAATAGCAGAACATTATTATGTTCTACTGTATTACAAAAATAAGAGTTTAACAATAAAAAAATGTAATAAAAATAGTTTTTTTTTCGCTGCTCAAGTCGGGGTTCTAGCCGCTGGCACAGTGTTACTACGGTCGTTCGCCGATAAGCAAAGGTTGTCACAAAATTTAAATTAAATAATCGTTAATTTTTATAAAATAATAATTTATTATTGCTTATTTTACATTTGAACTAATAAACGGCTGAACCAATTTAGATTAGTTGTTAAATTCATTTTTATTGCGCGAGTGTCGAGTTAGTAAGTATATCAAATTTATAAAAATAAAAATACCGAATTTGTGGTGCCAGCCAAGTTTATATATTTACCTAACAATTAACGATTTAAAGTTAATTACGACTGTACTCACTTCAATTTCGCAAGGTACTTAATAATAACAACTATATCAACTCCCATAATGCAATGACTGGATAGCAACATTAACTTCAAATAATAATAACTAAAAAATGTAAAATGAAAAAGTAAAGTTTGACGACCTCCGTGGTCAAGTGGTTAGCGCGCCGGGTCTGGCGTCGTGCCATCTCTGAGGTCCCATGTTCAATTCCCAGTCGCGTCAATTTAAAGTAAACTGTTTTTTTCGGATCTGGGTGTTTGATTTCAGGACTATATAGCGATAACGTTAAACATAGAAAATGTTTAACGTTGTCGTTATCTAGTTTAACCATTATTAACGAGATTCAATAGAAGCTTATCTTGGGCTAGATAATTTATGAAATTATTATATTTATGAAAAAAAAAAAGTTCCTGAATTGTGTTTCGACGACGACTTACAACCGTACACAGAACAATGTGTATGCATCATTATATTAAATTGGAATCATTGAACGTAAATTCAAACAACGTTTAAATCACGCAGTACGCGCAAGTAACTACCCTTCACAGTCGCCCCCGCAAACTGCGCTTGTTTGCGGGACTCTCGCCGCACCGCCCGCTTCTCATCTTTCCTTGCTCTGCGAAAGTACAGTTACGAGCAAAAATATGTAAACAATTGTAACTCTTAATACAATGGAATAAGATTCAAAGTGTATTCATATTGGAGCTCGTGACTGTACCTTCGTTGCCCAACTGTATGCTTGTAAAACCGTGTGGTAACGACCGGCTTACAAGCCGCCGGTTTGAAACTATAGTAATGGCCCAACGTCCCCACGTGGCGGTGGCCATGCGGGTGGCCTGTGCCCACAGTGGGACGTTTACAGGCTGATGATCAATGACCTTTTATATATAGACTAATTATACGTGAACGAATTGCATTTAAAAATGGCGAAATTGTTTCTATGACGTAATACACGTCGAAAGGGAAAGAAAATAATCGCAATCATATCATTAGCCTATTGTTAAAAAGAGATAAACATATATTTTTACTTTTGTATACTCTTTATGGTAGTTGACCAATGAGCTCATTGAATTTATGCGCCATCTCGGCCGCCATTGTTTTCTCTCATTCACTCTTACAGAAACGTCTCTCTCTTACATAGTACACGCGTCTCTCTCATGCATATCGAATTGGCAACAGAGCAAATGTCTTCACTAAATGAAAATTTCTATTTAAAATTTAAAATTATTGTCTGGTCTCTTACGGTTGCAGTATAATTTTTACAATTTCTGTATACACTGGAAGGCATTTTATTCAAATAACAACACACAAACTATAACGGTAACGATGGTATTGACGTGACAATGACAGACGTGTGACTGAGTGAGTTTCAGGCAATTACCTGAATTTGTTCTAGTCACTACGGAGGGCAGGCAACGTATCTACACTTATAATATAATTGCTGATGATGATGATGATGTGTGCAGGGCGGGCGTGCCCCGCAGCGGTCACATGGGGCACGTGGTGTCGTTGCTGCAGTGGGCGGGGCGCGCGGCGGGCGCGGGCGCGGGGGCGGAAGCGGGCGCGGGGGCGGAGGCGGGCGCGGCGGCATGTGCGGGCGCGGGCGAGGGGCTGCTGCCGCCCGACGTGCTGGCGCGCTACGAGGCGCTGCTGGAGCGCTCGCTGGGTGCGCTGCTGCAGCGGCACGAGACGCCGCTGGTGAATATACTAACAAGATACTCACTTTATAGATGGCAGCTAATCAACCTACCACAAAATGTTACATTTCTTGAATAAATTTTGAACTTTATTGTTAGGGGATAAGGATCATTATCGATTAGAGAAATTTGACAGTTTCGGGTGGGCGGACCCGTTGGTTGGGTACCGGTAATTTCATCAGTCTGAGGACTCGAGGACGTCGAGGACCGAACGCAAGTTTTGACCAGCTCCTCAGTGGCTCTGTTGGGAGAGCTTTCGCCTGAATCGCAAAACGTCGTGGTTTCGAATCCCACATTTCATTATGGATATACCTAAATATTGCATAGTGAATGTAAAGTAAGAATTTAGTATAACTGGGAGTGCCCACGATTTTATTTTTACGTCTGATCAATGCCCTAGAGTGATGAAGAGAGTGGTGTGATAACTGGTGGGTGCCTAGGACCTTTTTAATTATTTTGTAGTTTATAATACATTTTTTTATGTTCTATAATGCGTTCTTCTGCACTTAACAAAGACAACTAACAAATCCTTATCACTGTCGTATTCTCCCATATTTTAACGTTGTTCTCACGCGAATAAGCAAAGGAATGACGCGAGCTGCCGTTACGTGCAGTTATAGTGCGATAGGTGCTGTGAAGCGCCGCTCAAATGCGGTCCGATCTTTATAATTGCCAAACGGATTGTGTCCCGCAGACGTGGTGAAATGGTAAAACTGCACGAGGCACTGTCTACTGAACCGGTGTTGTTACGCTAAACATTTACATTACATAGTTTCATTGAATCCGAGCTGCTGCGCAATGAATAAAATTATTTTAAATGCAAGAAATTTTAATTAGATTCTAATCTTAATTGAATGCTTGAATGCTTTCTCCTATAAGGATTTGTCTTCCTATTAGAAATATTTTTTAATTCTCTAATATAATTGTTTTTGTTTTCTATAAATTTCAGGGCGGATACTATCCCTCGGAGGATACTTACGAGGTGAGTAATAGATAAACCACAACAATGCTACTCCTATTACTGTTCTCAGTGAGGTAGTTGATTTGTTAGTCAACAGTTTGAATTTATTAGCACCAACCGTTACGTCACAAATGGACGTGAAGTGTTCGGTTACAAATTTTAGGTTACAAAAGGACAATGGCGAAATCATTGCTGAATGAATTCTTTAGCGTTTATAAATTTCACTATTAGAACTACGGATGAAATAAATTCGTAAGATTTTTGAAACCATAGGAAAAACCTGTAAGTCTCGAAATAAAAACAAGTTTAAAAGACACGTAAATTACTAGTTAGTGCTATTATGTTAAAGGCAATGACGACGTTTTATTTTTATTTCTCTTAAATAATGGCTTCGTGCGGCCAGCACATTTAGCCAGTATATTAAAGTGAATATTTTCTTTGTATAAAGTCTCAATAAATTAGATGATAATGAGTGATAATTTACGTTTAATGGTAAATGATATTCCCCCAAACCCCTTGAGACTCAATAAAGGATTTAGGAACTAATTCGTCAAGCAAAAAGAAAGTTCCAATTGGTCAAGTGTGTTTTTACCGTGTGTTTTGGTTCTGATTTGTCAAGCAATGCAAAAGTAATAATTAGTCAAGTACCAATTTTGTTGATTGATTTGCAAAGCCTTATTTTTGTTTCAACTGGTCAAGCCAATAAAAAGTTCTGAATTGTCAAAAGTATTTTTTTTTACTTAAATACAATTATTAGTGTATTTCAAGGTATAATTCATAGGTGTATATTCATATTCCCATTAAAATAATGGTAAGATTATTTTACATTAGTGTCATGCATGATTAATTTACATGTGGGTAAGTTTATTTTCCTTGTGGCGGTTGAATGCATTTTTACTAAGTGAGTAGTTAGTAAACAAGTGCGTTTAATAATTGTCAGTGTAAGTTCTGTAGCAAATCTTGTTTGTTTGTTTTCTGATTTGGTAAAACAAATTGTTTATAAATAAACAGTTTTCAGGATATTATATCTTTTACTTATTTATTTTACGTTATTATTATGCAGCGAGGGGTTTAACCTCTCAGTCTTGGAATCGAAATGTCTAAACATTTTGACAGCAGGTGCTATTTCGCGGGAATGGAAAAATAAATAAATTTGCGTTAACGATGCATAAAATGTACCACAGAACCGAAATAATCGACCTGATTCATACTAAAGTAGTCTCTAAGTGTATCAAAACACGGTACAAAGTCAAGTGGAGAGCGCGGCCATATTTGGTCGCTTAGGGTCTGACGGAATAGCGAGTTTTTTAGGTGCGACCATATTTGGCCGCTTGGGGCTTGAGTGTTTAAAATATTTTTTTAAGTAATTTTTTAGCATTTGACAATTCAGAACTTTTTATTGGCTTGACCAGTTGAAACAAAAATAAGGCTTGGCAAATCGAAACAATATTGGAACTTGACTAATTATTACTTTTGCATTGCTTGACAAATCAGAACCAAAACACGCGGTAAAAACACACTTGACCAATTGGAACTTTCTTTCTGCTTGACGAATTAGTTCCTAAATCATTTTATTTGCCAACACTCATGCACGTTCACAAACACTTAACAGTAAATAATCCACCATTATTTCACATTAATATTCGACAAAACACAAATTATAGAAAATAAAACTAAGCTGCAGCCATGACGGTTCAATTTCCCGCCAAGAAGTCCACGTTTTTATTTTTAAGTTGGCAAAACGTATTTTTTTATTATTAGTTCCTTGAAGGAACAGGCTGAGGTCAGAGACCATACTGCCTAGTCATCAGTTAGTTAAAATCACATTGTTTTTATTAAAAGCCTATATTTTCCCACTGGTGGGAAAGGCCCACCCTCCCCCCTTTCCACTTTTCGCGGTCTGTTGCTTGTGCTGGCCAATCCTTGAAAGGATAACACAACTAGGTAGGTAAGTACTTGTTTTACCCAATTATGATAGACGTAACCGCCAAAACTTTGAATTGGATTCCAATATCTTTAATTGTAGACTTACTAGAGAAGTAAAACCAAGACCATGTTGTTCAGGATTACAAACCTATACCAATATATTTTTTTTCATTTAAAGAGTTGACAAAAGTTTGTATGGGAGTTCGTTAATGTCCGGTTAGGTCTAATAAAAAAAAAACTTTTCGATTTTATACATGGAATCGATCGTCTTTCACATCCTTATCCACATTTAGTTTGATCCGATAAATGATAAATTATATGTTTGGTTCCAATAAAAAAAATATATTTTTTCTTTCTTAATGTTTGTCATGTCTATGGCATAAGTACTCAGGTATTTTAAATATAGTTTTAAACATGAGTGTTGTGTGCATTTGTGCGGTTGCAGTTCAAGGACGACCTGCCCGGCGCCGCCGCCGCCGACGACACCAACGAGGTAACGCCGCACACGACACATCTTATCTTATCACATCACACCATGGCCGAAGTTAATAAACAATCGCATCTTTTTAACCGTCGGAGGGTTAAAAAGAGGGCCTTATGCAACTGCGCCCAAATGTGGGGGAATATGTAACTCTAGCAGACAAAACAACAGATGATTGATTTATTGATTTCGGCCGTAATCTACACATGACATTGGAAACCAACTTACTGATTTACGATTTTAAATAGCAATAAGTTTTTGAAGCAGTTTTCGAGACATTGAGCTTAATTTTAGTTAAATTGGGTTGTGTGAAAAAATATAAAACTATTAAGGGCAAAAATCAGCCCTTAATAGTTTTATATTTTTTCCTCCATCCAATCAATCCATCCATCCAATCCTCGGATAAAACTTATCCGTCTGATAAAGTATAAAATGAAAAATTATCAAACTGTAAAGATTATCAAAATGTCACTTGTAAAGAAAGAAAAGATATGACATGACAATACATTTTGAAAATAGTTGTGTAATACTTTAAACAGACAAATAAATTTAATCTGACAATTTAAAAATCCTTACTTGTTTAAATTAATTCTAAGTTTTTTAAGTCTTCAAATAAATTTATTGTCACACTAAGTTTGTACACACAGCATTGTACATCGATTAACACTAAGGCGCTGTGCAAACGAGGATTCTTTTAGAGGTTGGCGTCGGATGCAGGCTACCAGTGAATAATTTATTTTCATACAATCAATATGAAATCAAGCACCAACCTCGCAGACGTACACACTTTTAGAATGCAGTGGCTGCCGCCTGTCACAGCGGCCGCGAGTCAGAAAGTGGTCAGTGTAGACGACTGGCATTTAAAAGTCGCCAGCTGCCTACTCAAGCAACATTAACAGATTTCCTTACAAATGTACAGCGCTGTGACAGCTACATGTGACATGGCAGCTACGGTTTCCTATGGTGTGTGGTGTCGGTAAATCGACCGGCGACTGTGTCCGGTTGCCGCCTCCGGTCCGGATGCAACAACTTCTGTTTCTTGTGATAGTATCCAGTGTCGGCGACACGTTTGCGCAGTGCCTAGAGGTTGTTTCAAAAATTAGTTCTTTTGCTGTACTTTGGAATTAAGTATTATAAAAACCGTAAATGGTAATCGAAGTCTCGCCGAGTGTACTGTTAGGGTAGTTGAAATAAATATTGTTGGTCAAATGAGCGATTGGGCAGTTCGGTCACAGGTTTAAAAGTTGTCGTCATTCCGTAAAAGCCTACCATGAGCTTGTTGAAGCGAGCGGTGTTGTCGTAATAGTGCTATGCCACGGGTCAGTTGCTTAACTATATGTACATAATCTTTGTTTTAGGTGTCCTGTATTGTCGTATTCCTTTTTTTCTATAGAGTAATTGAATCGACCTTTAAGGCCGTGGCGCTCGGGCCCATGCGACGGAATGGCCCTCTCGCTCAGATTCACCTTGAGGTGTTAGTGCAGATAAAACTATTCGCGTATCACTATGTTTTTTATTTACAGATGTGCGTGAACGACGCTGCAGACTTCCTGTCCAAGAAAAAAGTGGATATAGACGAAGACATAAAGGTAATTTTATATGAATCGTTTTTGAATGTTGTCGTTCTAACGTAGTAATTAGCAATTATTGAAAAGAGCAGTGTTTTTCTAAAAATTATAATGTAGTAATATTTCGTATGAAACTTTCAGGGAGACTTTTCGGAGATGATGTTCCCTTCGCGCTTCGAGGAGTAAGTGTCGCCTGACTATGGAGCGTTATACCGCGAGTGTCATGGCATCGTCCCACTGACCGCCCGGTGTGTTGCAGTTGGGCAGACAGCGACGACTTCGACGGGGACTGGGACGAGGACAAGGCGGAGATCCTCCAGATAGGGGGCGGCGGGGGGCAGCCGGGGGACGAGGGGGAGGCGGAGGGCGCCGGCGACGAGCCGCTCAGCCGCGTCATGGAGGTGCTGGCGGCGCCATCGCGTTAGTATATACTACTCACACAAATAGACGTGTTTTTTGTTTGTTCCGGGCGGTCCCTTCGACCATCTAAACACTAGATATGCAATGAGCTTGGAAAAAGTATTTTTGTTTACTTTTTTTTTAAATATTTACTATTTACTTAAAATATGACATTAAAATTTTTTCTGTAGCCTTTCAAAATACTTCACAATAATTTTTTAAAGATTCATAAAAATGACCACGCGCTATTGTTTTTGGGACAATCAAAATACGCGCAAAACCCGCGGCGTGACGTCATCGGATTCCATTCTCTCGCACGGGTGGCGATTCGCGCGACTTCGTTTTATTAATATGTCTGCTTTGAACCAGTGCAGTTGTGCCACAGATTACTTAATAATTATGTCAAATAGTTAAGTCAAGTAATGGGACGCCCGCCGGGTGCGGGCGGCGAGAGCGGCGGCGGGGGTTATCGGATACGATGACGTCACGTCAGTCGAGTGCCAGCGAACTAAGTAGTGTTTTATGCAATTATTTGTGTACAATAACTTTGTAAATACTTCTCGTATGGAAGTGAGATAATTTTTTTTGGTTTTAGAATAACGACTATTATAATTGTATAAAGTAAAAATGAACTTTTTTTTAATTTTTTCCCAAGTCCATTAGCGCTCTCGAAGTGTCGCCTCGAAGTAATGCTCCAACTGAGAGGGAGCATTGGAGTAGCGTCAGTTGTCATTTGTATTTTGTATTACATTATTGTGGTGATTATTCGAAAACAAAATTTTACAGAATAATTGGAACACTTTTTCGTACGTATTTTATGTGGGATTGTGTATCCAGTGTTTAGATGATGGAAGGGTTTTCGTTTGGTTGTGATGGATGTGATAGTACG
Organism: Scoparia ambigualis; assembly: GCA_963921215.1. Taxonomy (NCBI): domain Eukaryota; kingdom Metazoa; phylum Arthropoda; class Insecta; order Lepidoptera; family Crambidae; genus Scoparia; species Scoparia ambigualis. The sequence continues at coordinate 29,888,074 of OY992522.1, read as the reverse complement.
TAATGTTGTGATGGGTGTGACAGTACGTAACGTTGTTGCAGCGTGGGAGGGCGGCGGCGGCGGCGGCGGCGAGGGCTGGGCGCACTTCGACGCGCCCGCGCGCTACTGGCCCTACGGCGGTACGCCACGCGTTACATTATTATAGCTTAGCGCCGCCATGCCCCGATCATACACATCAATGATAACATTTCATTACGTTAAAACTGCCTATATTTGGAAACTAAACAAATCACTCACAATTAATGGTAACGAGTACGCGCGGCGTTCTTGATCACTAAATGCTAAGATGATGCAAGTAATTTTTTTTAAATTAAATGATGCAAATGAGTTTAAATCGAAAGTGATGATATGAGAAAATTGCATGGTAAGTAGCTAGCTCGCAAGGCCAGTGCGATGCGTTATATGCTTCCGTCTGGGTGATGAAGGAATCGTTTTCCTTCCTAGGTGGGGCTAGCTACGAAGTCTCGACGGAGGAAGGGAAGTTCGATCCACTAAATTGTAGAATTGCTGCTCCTTAATCACGGAGAGGGTTTGGCCCACGGCGTCGAGCGAGCGATGTGTCTACACCCAGCGGGATCCCATGTCTGGGAGACTTATGAGTGATGCAGAGATTAGATCTGGATATGTTCTATTGAACTAAGCTGATGCATTTTTGCGCCCTTGTCTTCTGCTATAGGACGAAGATTTACCATCAGGGCAGGGGCTAGGTTTAGCTGCGGAACAGTTATAAACTAACGGTGGTGATAAGTAGTAATTTTACACCTGAGTTAATAATAATATTATAAATATCATTTTCTTTAAAGTGCTTCTCTGAATAGGTGTTATTTAATTTTGTTATGACCGGAGCAACGCTACGCCCGACCGACCGACTGTAAAAGTATTTAATAAATTACGTCCATATATAAAGTATGAAAATAAACTATCAATATTTAGCGCAATACCCTCTAAAGGACGGCATGGCATTAATTAATGCCATATTTACATTAAAAAAATGCCTACCCGTCACACGGGGGTCAAAACTCTTATTATTTCTTAAAACTCTTATTATCAAAACCCTTATTAAAAACTGTTTTTATTCAATAGATGAATATTTAAATATTATAATATACCTAATAATAAACTGTATCTAATTATTAAAATATATATACCAAACATAAATATCACATAAGATCCGCAAATTCAGTTCATTCTATTAATTTCGTTTAAACCTGTAATTATATTTAAAAAATATAATATATTTTTTAAATATAATGTATTTTCCTTTCGGCCGGTCTCTGAGCGCGAAGTTGAAGATAATATCCGGACAGTCAAATCTAACGATGAAGGATTGGATGGGATTGGCCGGAAGATGATTCTTTTAGGTTTTGAAGTTCTTGTCCCGATCCTTCATCACGTTTTCAACTTCTCACTCTGTACCAGCAGTTTCCCTAGCTGCTGGCGCCAAGCCGTAGTCATATCCATTCACAAAACCTCGAACCCTTCCTTACCTACTCATTTTAGACCAATTTTCATTCTTCCCTTCCTTTCTAAAATACTAGGGCGTCTTGTTCTCCACCAATTTAGTGCCTTTGTTAATTCAAACAATCTCCTTAGCCCTTTTCAATCCGGCTTCCGCCCGGGGCACAGTACGACCACTGCGTTGACTAAAGTATCCAATGACATACGTCTGGTAATGTCGAATCAACGGTTGACAGCGCTCGTTTTGTTGGATTTTTCCAATGCCTTCAACACAGTTGACTTTGATATTCTTCTGGCAATGCTTAATGTCTCTCCTTGTATCAGATTCGGTACTGGAGTGGTTTCGCAGCTACCTTTTTGGGCGGCGGCAGTGTGTGCGTGCCAATGACAAACTGTCATGTGCTAGCGATGTCACTGCCGGTGTACCCCAGGGCGGTGTCCTTTCTCCTTTCCTTTTTTCTATTTTTATCAAGTTTCTCACCCACTCCTTTCATGTCAATTCCACTTGTATGCTGACGGCCTGAAAATCTATTCTCAATCCTCCGTCGATGATATTGAGAGCATGATCGCCAGCCTCAATGATGACCTTGTGACTATTCATGAGTGGAGTCGAACCCATGGCTTAACGGTCAACCCCAATAAGTCATCATTATTGCGGGCACAAAACAGATTGCTAAATTAGACAAAATTGTTATACCTACGTTGCCGTTCAATGGTGTCTTATTAAACTACTTCCTTCTCCTTCCTAGTGGTACACGTCGACTTAGGCTCTCATTGCCGTGTCTACGTCTGCGTCTACCGATCCCATAACGGCGACATGGAGACAACTCGACTAATTGAACATCTTAGTCGGGTAGCAGATGATGCGCAGGAGCGGTTTCCATCGGCGGAACTGGTGTTTTTGGGGGACTTCAACGCCCACCATGAGTTGTGGTTAGGTTCCTCCAAAACAGACCATGCTAGTAGAACTGCCCACGCATTCGCTCTCACGCATGACCTGACGCAACTGGTGAACCAGCCTACCAGGATCCCAGACATAGTTGGCCATGCGCCCTCCTTACTCGACCTTCTGCTGACGAGTCGCCCAGCTGGATACCGGATGGAGATTCGAGCTCCTTTAGGCTCCTCGGATAGCTGCTTGATATCCTGCACAGTGCCCTTGGCATCGCGCCCGCCAACAGCGGTTTCGAAACGCCAGATTTGGCACTACGCGTCTGCAGACTGGGACGGTATACGGGAGTATTTTGCATCCGTCCCTTGGAGGCAGCGCTGCTTTAGTGGGAAGGACCCGACCGCTAGCGCCACTGCCGTTGCTGATGCAATAGTATTAGGAATGGAATACTATATTCCACACTCCTATGTCATCAGCAAAGGCAGACGCAACCGCTGGTTCAATCGCAAGTGTGCCAGCGCTGTTGAGAGCAAACAGACGGCATACCGCGCTTGGATCAGAGGTATAAAGCTCATGGGGATCCCGAAACTCGCTCGCTAAAAGCAGCCTATAATAATGCCACCAAGTCGTGTAAGAGGGCCTACATTAGAGCGGATGCCCAGCGCGTTGCACGAGTAGGCCAAGAACTCCCGACGCATCCTACGGGCAGCCGTAGCTACTGGCGTCTGGCTAAAGCCGTGCAATCCAACTTCTGCCAACCCTCGCTGCCACCACTGAGATGTCCTGACGGAACTTTAGCTCACAAGCCGCAGGAAAAGGTCGATCTCCTGGCCAAACTCTTTGCGGCTAACTCCCGGATCGATGACTGTAATGCACAGCCACCCTCAATTCCTACTGTGGCCACACAATGTCTGATATTAAAATCAGGCAGTGTGATGTCCGTGCGGAGCTGCAGTCAATCGATGTCCGGAAAGCTAACGGTCCTGAAGGCATTCCAGCAATAGTCCTGAAAATGTGTGCAGCGGAGTTGTCCCCTGTGTTAACGCGTCTGTACCGTCTCTCGGTCTCTTCGGGTTGTGTGCCGGAATCTTGGAGAGAAGCTAATGTGCAACCGATCCCTAAAATGGAGAACGGTCAGGTCCGACTAATTACCGCCCTATAGCCGTAATTTCAGTGTTGTGCAAGATCCTAGAACGAATATTGAACAAACAGCTTATTCGATACCTAGAAGATCACTCCCTAATTCACGATCGTCGATATGGGTTTTGGCCAAAACGGTCAACGGGTGATCTTCTAGCGTACGTCACACTTCTCTGGGGTGAGGCTATTGACAAGCGTGGCGAGTCACTGGCAGTTAGCCTTGACATAGCCAAGGCTTTTGATCGGGTCTGGCACAAAGCTCTTCTCTCCAAGCTCCCGGCATATAGCTTCCTGCATGAGCGTAGAATCCGTGTCCTTTCGGATAGATACGCTTCGCGGTTCATGTCAATGAACGCTGGTGTTCCTCAAGGCTCCGTTCTATCCTCCACGCTGTTCCTTCTGAATATCAATGACATGCTTCCTCTTGGAAACATTCATTGCTATGCAGATGATAGCACAGTGCATGGGGGATATAACGGTCACCCAACGGCTGGGTACGTAACTGGTAGACACAGAAATGAAGCGAGCATATCTTGTCATTTAGCTCGATCGGGTGTTGGACTTCATTTCTAAATGGGGCTCCGATAATCTGGTGGAGTTCAATGCCATGAAAACACAGGTGTGCGCGTTCACAGCGAAAAAGTCGCCATTCCTTCCCCTTCCCTCTCTTCAGGGTACGTCTCTAGGCCTGCAGAGCAGTATTAACATGCTCGGTATGGATATCCGCTGCGATCTGAACCAAAAGGACTACATCGAAACCGTGATTAAAAATGCCTCACGTAAACTCGGTGTCCTGAACAAGGTGCGGCGATTCGTCACGCCTGATCAGTTGTGTCTATTATACAAGTCACAGGTGCGGTCTTGCGTGGAGTATTGCTCTCACCTTTGGGACGGCTCCGCAAAGTACCTTCTCGATGCCTTAGACAGATTGCAACGCTGTGCGCATTATTGGCAATGCAGAGGTCACTAACACTCTCGAGCCTTTGCAATTGCGTAGAGATATTGCGTCACTCAGCGTCTTTTACCGTTTATACCATGGCGAGTACTCTGAAGAACTCTTTGACCTCATCCCTCCTTCTCCCTTTCTCCATAGGCCGCTCTCCGGAGTCACCAATGTACAGTCTCTAATATTCCATCACGCACAAAGAAATTTGGTGACTCGTTTCTTTGTCGCACTTCCAAAAGATGGAATAGTCTACCAGCACACGCATTCCCTCCTACCTATGACATAGGGTCCTTCAAACGAGGCGTGAAGAGGCACTTTGTGGGCCGGCTGAGTGAGGGTGACTGATGCTACGTCTCTTACGCTGCACCTGTTGTCCTCGCGCCTGGACTTCGTTTCCACTTAACATCAGGTGGAGTGGGGTCATTTGCCGGGCTTTGTATGAAAAAAAAACTACTGTCCTACTGTTAAAAACCTTGGCGTTCTCTTCGACTGCAGGCTTTCTTGGTCTTATCAAGTCTCTGAGATAAGTCGAAAGTTGTTCGCTGCCTCTGGGTCACTTCGGAGGTGGAGGAACTTGCTCCCTGTAAACACCAAGGTTGAGCTTGCGCAATCTCTCCTTTTACCGATCTTGGATTATGGCGATGTATGCCCTATTGATTTGAATGAAGACCTGCTTAACCCTGAACTGGTATCGGGGGTCAAAAATCACCCCAGAGAAACATATTTCTCATCATAACTTTGCAGTTTTGTGGGATTCACTGCTGCGCGTTCATGTAATTTCATTACGTCGCGGGGTGCGGCGGACGACGGACTGTTGTTACTCTAACATTATGGGGAGCGGAGGTATGCACACTGCTGGGTTCAAAAATCACTTTCGACACCAAGAACGTTACACGTTGTTCCAATAGGCATATTACATTTTATTATTTTTTCAGTAAATAACCATCATAATAGCTGAGAACTTGAATGAAGGTAAAATTGCGCAATTCTACGAAAATCACGAATCTGATCCAGAGACTATCTAGGTACCTAATGATGATCCACAAACAGACAGTCAAAACAAAGGGAGGTGCCAATTATATCATCTCAAAAAGAACCTGAAATATACAAAAAAAGTGTAACAAATGCTTTCTCTTTTTAAGTAAAGACCATACGGTTACTTGCAGTTACACGTAGGTACTAAATGATAAGACTTTTTGCTTTTTTTTATGCTGAAGAAAATGATTTGGTTGAGGTTGTCATTTTTTCAATTTTTTATTATTCTCCTCTAAAGTTTATATTTTTGCTATTAAGACTATGTAAGAAATTGATATTACCAATAATTTTTGTGTAATTACATATTATGCTTTTGTAGAATTTAGTGCTTTTAAAGTTGACTCTTAATTTTTTTGTATGAAAACTATAAGTCAGGATGCCTTTAAAAATAGTCAGATTTTTAAGTTTTAAGTCCAATATATGTCATTAGATGATTAGATTAATAGTTGATTCACTAATTAAAAGAAAAAAAATAAGAAAAAATTAAATTTTATTAATAATATCTTAGGTCGCTTTAAAGGGGGTCATTTTTCACCCCCAATACTAACTACGTTGCCCATTTTAGCGAAACCAGGTAAGGGTTAATAAGCTATAACGCCTACAAAATCTCTGTATCAGGTTTGTCTACGGTGACTATGTGTCTGAATTCAGGCATAGGCTTGAATGGCTACCCTATTAGGTTGCATCGTGAGGAACATATCCTTATTCTTGTGTTTACGTGCTGTATGATCCTCGTACTCCTTCTTACCTTAAATAATGTTTCCGGTTTCTCGGGGAGGATCACAACCGTGGTCTAAGGTCCAAATCAGATAACGTGCATAAGGCACGAGGTCAGGATATTAAAAGGATTCTTTTACAGTTCAAGCTACTTTCCTTTGGAACAATTTACCTTCCGAAATCCGTCACCAGTCTTTGTCCATCTTTAAGTCTAAAATCCACAAGCATCTTTTGGCTCTGTCTTTTGCTAGTAACTTGTTATAGTTTATTTAAAATGTTTTATAAGGATATAATTATGTATGTAAGTATATATGTTTTATATATATTAGGTATGTATGTTTATAAATAAATATATATTCATTTATAATTGTCCATCATATTACTATCTATATATTAAAACTTTCTTCCTTCACTTCCTCTGTCTCCTCCTAAGGTTCCACTAACCAAAGGTTGTCTGGGAAGAGATCGCTTTCAACGATAAGACCGTCTTTGTACATACTAAGCTGATGTCATGTGTAACTGTTTCTTGTGTATGTGCAATAAAGTGTTTATCTATCTATCTATAATTTTTTATTATATTAAAATACTTATGTATTTTAATCTAAAATGTGATTAGGTTATACCTAACATTAATATCACGTCACACGTCCTTAATTAAATTTATTTAAGCTAATACTAATTTAAAATTGTAGTAGTATAATAATAATCATAACAAAAATTCATAATTGATTTTTTGTTAATGCCCTCTTACATTTTGCCATACCCAATGCCGGGTCATTAAGATGTAAGTATTACTGTACCTGCTAGCATTAAATAGTTTATGAATTGGCTTTCGTTTCCAGAAAATCCTTCCCAAGAGGACGAGATCTCGCAGAACATGCGCTCGCTCGCGCTCCGCGGCCAGCTGCAGGACTCCAGCGTGCAGCTCGCCACCAAGCTGCTGTCGGCCATGGCCACCATGCCCGGCGCGCCCGACATGCCCGGCGTGCCCGATATGCCCGACATGCCCGGCGTGCCCGGCGTGCCCGATATGCCCGACATGCCCGGCGCGCCCGACATGCCCGGCGTGCCCGGCGTGCCCGACATGCCCGACATGCCCGGCGTGCCCGGCGCGCCCGGCGTGCCCGACATGCCCGACATGCCCGGCGTGCCCTGCGTGCCCGGCGAGCTGCCCGACGCGCCCCCGGCGGCTGCAAACTGCCGGGGCGAGCCCGAGCCGACGGAACCGCGCGATCCGTTCGGCGACCCACATTTCTTCACCGACGTTACGGAGAAGAGTGTGCTGATCGATAACAGCGAATTCGTCGAACGCGCCCCTGAAGCTGACAGCGGAACCCCGCCCGCCGCCCCCGCCGCCCCCGCCGCCCCCGCCGCCCCCGCCGCCCCCGCCGCCCCCGCCGCCCCCGCGCGGGCAGAAGCGGACGGGGGCGGCCCCGCCCCTTCACCGCCCCCCGCGCACAGGTGATGGGGCGGGGGCGTGGCGGGGGCGGGGGCGGGGGCGGAACGTGAGCTGCTCTGATCTAAGTGTCGCAGGTCGTGTGTCCACCCGATAAACGTCTGAGCTCTCCGACATTTATAAATATTTATATATTTGTTTAAAAAGTAACAAAACTATCGATATTGTGTAATTGGCTCCGCCCCATCGTGCAGTGCCGATGGCGCGATGCTGGTGTGCGGATACTGATGCGAATGCAATGTGAATGCGCGGCGTTTGCGTTTCATTAGTATAGTGTATCTGTGGGCTTGCGCCCGCGACTCCGATCATACTGTAGCCATAATCGAAGCATTTTAATAAATAAAATTGTAACATAATCGTAGTAGTATTAGTTAATATGGGACGATCGAATCGAGCTTGTGCGGGCGCGGAGTGCGTTCGGCTCGTATTATTTATTAGGAGAAAGGAACGATGTCGAATCGTATTATTATAAGACAATGCAATTACATACTCCATTCCTTTTTGGTTGAAACGAGTGCAATACTGTGTGGGGCCGCCGCGCCCGTTGTTGCTTCTAATGTTTTTTTTTATAATATGAATTAATTGGTAACAAACTATCGCTGTCGAAATGATCTGTTATATCTAATCGATTCATCGGCTTCGGGAACGTGTACATAGGTTACAATGTGTATATAAATATTGATTACAGAGCCGTAATCGTGTTGTCTCGCGGAATGCAACAATCCAGACTGCAAATAATGAAGTCGTTTGATAAACTCTCGCTAAATGTAGTGGTGTCCGCGGCGGCCGCTCTTCAGACTATTATATCTTACGAAATGTGTGAAACTTTAAAGTATTCTACGTGGTAACTATTTAACACGCTCTTAGTATTAACGATGTTAACGATGCGTGCAGGGGATAGGAAGGAATAGTGTTGTGCAGTACCTCTGATGATGGCGGATCCGGTCCGTCGCGGGAGTGGAGTAGCGGCATGACGGCACCATATCTTAGAGTTATATCAGTCCACATATCCATGCAGCCTGCGTATTGTAATTATAATAACAATTATATGTGATTATACTGTGTCTGTTTTTACTTTTTCGTACGTATTTTTTAAAAACAATGTAGTGATATTATACTTCCTTCGGTTTACCGATTCACAAAACTGTTATTGCACCGACACGTTGCAGAATAGGCTTCCTACTGACTTTTGGATAATATAATAAAAATCTCATACAACGGAGTGTGATTCATTTCAAGTAAAAAACAGCAAAAGTCATTAATCCTTACAATACTTTTTGAGGTTGCGACATAAACTTTTCACAAAAACTGTTTTTTACCTTTTGAGGAAGTCATTATTATGTTCTAACTCATTTTGAGTTTGTATTTGTTATTGGGAAATCTGAGAAGTAAAAATCACGGCGCGCCCTATAGTTGGGTTCCTCATTGGCAGGTCCTTCCATAGAGTGGCGGCGTTTGGCAAGTCCGGTTTTTAAAATGTGCATTGTTGTTTCAAGTTTGCCTTAGAGTTTATTTGTTGTTCGTGTTACATCTTGAATGCCGTTAATTTCCTCTTGTTCGTGATGATGGTGAGTGCCAAATGGTTGTTCATCTCAAATCGATTATTGAAACTGAGTTTAACGTTTGCTTTTACGAATAAAAGCGTTTCTTGATTAAATCTGATTTGTGAACGTGTTTGTGTGCTGCGAGCGAAGCTCCCGTATGCCGCCGCCGTGACATCGCAATGTTCCCTAAACATATTGTAATTCATATCGTAAAGTTTAATTTTGTAAATGTGTACAAAGAGTCGCGTGCAAACGAACTTAATTATCGCACTGAACAAAGTTAGTCGTTAGATCGATACTTAATGTTGATACGCGCGGGAGACCCCTCGGCGCCGGTTGAAGCAATCCGGCGCGTCGAGTGGGGGCTTCATTAGATTCCAACCTTTTAAAATAGTTGATTTCTTAATTAATGAATGTAGTGTTAGGCGATTGAATGTGATTGCGGATGCAGCGCCAGGGCGTTGCGTTTGCTCGATAAGTGATATTTATACGGAGGTTAAAACAATGTTATATCGGTGTATGTAATGATAATATTTCTCATCGAACAATTATTCGCATATTATTAATAGACTTGTCAAGTATTTGTATTCATGCGTCGCAAAAAAATCATTTAGGTAATAGATAGTTTAATGACGTGCTGCCGTGGTATCGCGTCTAAAGAATATGTAGGAATAGTTCCGTGCGCGGGGCGGCGCGCAAGCCGCGGCGATGCCCGCGGCATTGTTTATGTCGTGTACTATTTTGTCCTACTAGTAATTTCTATATTGTCAGTAAAAGCTGCGCTCCCTCAGTAGCTGCGGCTGCTAGCGCGTGCCAGAACCGAAGCGCACACTGGTCCATTTTGGCAAAATACGGAACATTCGCATCAAAGTCAATATTTTATGTTTATATTTTTTATACGTACTCCTCTTATGATCGAAAATCACTTTTACTGATTACAATTTTTCAAATAAACTTATAATTTTCGAGAAAAGAAAATCTAATATTTTTTAGTATGGAGGAAAAGTGATTGACGCATATAACTCTGTAATGAGCTGGGGATTTGCGTTGGATCTTGGTGGGTTCAAAGATCGTATCATTCTTTATAATAAATGTCAACCACTTCTTTTTGTATCCTTGCATTCTTTGAAACTACAGGCGCTGAAACATTTGAAATAAAACAATTTGTTTTTAAATATAAAAAAAGCTTTTAATACGCCCGAAATTAATTATATTTAAAATAATGAGTACGTTGTAGCACCCAACATTTATTGAACTTATTATTAATAGATGTAAGTAGTTGTAATTTCTAAATTCCTAGGCTAAACATAGGTAAACAAACCGGTTTCCCAACAATAGGCAAACCGGTTTCCGAACAATAGGCATTGTAATGCGCGCCCGGTGCGCTGCGTTTGTCATAAGTTGTCCTTTTCTCTCATTCACCATCTCGCTTGCATACAGGCAACGATATACCAAGCAGTACCAAGTACACAGCTTACAGTCTCAGACAGTTTTTGCTCCAGTGTTGACGTGCTTTCTATTCTGCGACTGCGACTCTACTTTAACAGCATCGGTACTGTAGACAAACAATGAATTACATAAGCAAGCTGTTTAGTTCCTCTCTCTTTTAAATTAGAAACCAACGCAAATATTATTTCTACCTCATCGTGATCAAGCAACGACCAGCACGTCTTCTGTTTTGTTTGTTTGTCAAATCAGTGAGCACAAACACGGGAATCAAAGTGACCGACTTAGCTCAAAGACTTAGCAAGCTGAAGTGGCAATGGGCTGGTCATATTAGCCGCGCTGGGGTAGACATGTTCTAGAGTGGAGACCGCGACTCGGCATACGTAGTGTGGGGCGTCCTCCGGCTAGGTAGTGTGATGACGTACGTAGGGTGGATAGCAGCAGTTGGATCAGAAGTGCCGAAGATCGAGATCAGTGGCATGCATTAGGAGAGGCCTATGTCCAGCAGTGGACTAACACAGGCTGATTATGGTGATGAGCAAAAACTGTCTGAGACTGTAAGCGGTGGCTTTGTATATCGTTGCCTGTGTGCAAGCGAGAAAAGGACAACTTATGACAAACGCAGCGCACCGGGCGCGCATTACAAAGCCTATTGTTCGGAAACTGGTTGGCCTATTATTGGGAAACTAGTTTGCTTACCTATGTTTATCCTAGGAATTTTAGAAATTACTACTACTTACATGTATTAGAAGTAATAACGTACCTATTATTTTAAATTTAATTCATTCCGGGCGATTATAAAGTTTTTTTTATATTTATAAACATACAGTTTTATTTCAAATGTATAAGCGCCTGTAGATTCAAAGACTGCAAGGATACAAAAAAAAGTTGTTGACATTTATCATAGAGAATGATAACATCTTTAAACCCACCAAGATTCAACGCAAATTCCTCTCCACTTTTCGTCCATACAAAAAAAAATAGATATTTTTTTTCTAGTAAGTTATAGGCTCTGGTACTCACGTGTGAATTGTATTGCACAATTCACACGTGAGTACCAGAGCCTACAACCACGACTGCTATCCCCGCAGCGTCAGTCAGAGACTAAGCAATGAGGCCCGCAAAAGCAGTGCTTCTGTCACAGTCTACTTTTCACCAAATAGCGAAAGTTTATTTGAAAAATTGTAATCAGTAAAAGTGATTTGCAATCAAGGGAGGAGTACGCATAAAAAATAAAAACTGAAAACATTGACTTTGACGCGAATGTCCCGTATTTTGCCAAAAAGGACCAGTGTGAGGCGCCGAGCCGCCGACCGCGTGCCGCCTCACTTATTCTTAGTTACCGTTCTTATAGGGCCATGAACTGGTATCTTTAAGTACAAACGAAAATAATCTTAGTTTTTAATCACTGTATGTAATATTATACTCTTGACAATTTTTGTGAGACATTGTATTGTGTAAATGATATGGACCAAACTGCTTCCTATTAATGCGTAGTTTAGCAAGTGTGGGCGGTCGGCGGCGCGGCCCGACTAGTGTTTTAAGCTGTGGACCTTTGTATTAGTGCAATTAGTTGTCTTCAGGTGTTGTCAAATTTTATAAATGTATGTGTGTGGGTGCTGTGGGCGCGGCTGGGCGGCTGGGGTTGGATGTACGGATTCATTGTGAGTCATCGGTCGCGCCCATGTGCGGTTCCAATATTATAAAATAATGAAGTGATGTTGCTTGAACTATTTCAATGTACGAGTTCCGGTACCAAATTTTTATATGAATTGTTATGAGTGTATCGTCGATATCGAGGAGTGTCGCCGACACGCCGCCCGCCGGTTGCGGTTCCGGGAATCGGGGAATCGGGGAATCGGGGAATCGGGGAACCGGATCCGCGACGGCCCGGAACAACTCGTGAGCTTTGTGATCGCAACAAACAAGTTTCCTTTGCCGACGCGCCGCCGCGGCCGACGGCGGCGAGGAATCCGCCGATCCCAAATGTAACGCTAGTGTTATTAATGTATTCGCTGCAAATTTTAATGCGGTTTATGAAATCTAATTACAAACATGTGATCGTAAGAGAACTGTACTGTAAGTTTTGTTAACATTTTATAAAATATGCAATGAATTGTCAATTTTGATATTACCGAAAACAATGTAGCTTGCAGGCGAGCGTCGGAGCTTCGGAGAATACTAATAATACCAAGTGTACGGCCGCGGCCGCCGCGTGCCGAGTTGTGTATTTGCAGCTTAATCGATTGTAAGGAGTAGAATAGCAAAATATATTAGCGTTTTGTATCGGTCCAGTGTGATAGAATATGTGATCCTTTATGCGCCGGGCGCGGTACTGTGCACGATGATTCTATGATACATTGGTACATGTCCCGTGTGTCGGGCCAATCGGCCAACGCGGCCGTCCCTCGATGCTACTGCTTTTCTAAGTGTTTGTAGTGATGCTAATTGCTGACGGGTGCGGCGGCGAGTCGCGGGACCGAAGCGTGTTTTGCTTCGGAGTAAAAGCTAACTTTGGCGATCACTTGTCACGGTTGTCCGTGCGCCGCCGCCGCCCTATAGTTCAATATAAGCGAGAGGTGTTCCGCGACTCGCCGCCGGCGATCGCCTTTGTATTCCTACTTTCTACTAAAACATTTGCACACTATACGGCCTTGTTATATACAGCGATGGGCGTGTAAATATTGTCAGTACGTTAGTCTCCGACCGTAGTGTGTCATTTATTTACTTGGGTCTCATCGTCATCGTGTTGTTATTCGAGATGTCATGTGTCAATTCACACGATTGCTGTAAGGTTGACGGCCAGCGGCGGCGAGGCGCTCCCCCAGCCGGTACATTGTGGTTTGATCGCGTGTGCCATTGCGCCGGTCCGGTGCCAGGTTGCAACAGGAAACGTGTTGCCTCTAAACATTAGCGCACCGTCCAGCCGTCCCTGTATCGTGCGGATCGACTGCCGCGTCGAAAGCAATTGTCAAGGGGCATCCACAATAAAGACGTCATACTTGCTGGCACGACCACGGATGATTTCCTAATATTTGAAGGCGGTAAAAAATAGTCTGGATTTTTTACTATTTTTTACCGCTGTTTTGAAAATTTCTACCAACTAGATCTAGGAGATACGATGGTCGTGCTGAGAAGAATAATTCCTGGCACGACCACTCACGAATCCCGTGTTATTATTAAATTTTAAAATGGTATTAAATAGCTTAGAATATTTACTATTTTTTACGACTATATGGGAATTCTCTACTATCGAGATCATAGAGATACGACTGTGGTGCTAGAAAGAACAACTGCCTAGCACGACCAATCATAATCTTTGTGTTGTTCTGGAGACTTAGAAACGGTACTAAGTTATTTAGAATATCTACTATTTTTAACGCGTATTTAGGAATTCCCAACTATCGAGGTCTTAGAAATACGATTTGTCGTGCTGGAAAGAATGACTTCCTAGCACGACCACGCCCAATCTGTGTTGTTCTGGAGATTTTAAAACTACAAAATTATTTAGAATGTCTACTGTTTTTATTCCTATTTTGGAGTTTGCTGTAGTGCCGATAGTCGTGCCGAAACTCATGTTATTAATATTTATGACCATTCGAGACATTTCGTTTTTATCTAACTTCAGCTTATTTACTACTTACGACTATAATACCATATTTCAAACGAAATAAAAATATTTGTCTTTGCCTTTGTCTTTTAACAACTTTGACAGGTCATAGCAATCTGAAAAATCTATGCGAGAAAAAAGTGTTCCGTGAGCATTTGTGAGCTCATTAACAGAGAAGCAGCGGAGTAGCAACTAGCTGTTAATTTTTTATTTATTTATTGTAAAATAGTTATTGTTTCTTCGACTGTGACATTTGTTTTAACTTTTATAAGTAAACGTTCTAGAATTATTTGAAAATTGGGTAGGCACAATAAAATAAGAAATGTCTTACATTTGTATTGTAGAATAAAATGTTTACTAGAAAAAAATCAACCAGTTATTGTTTATAAAGTTAGAAACCTACGCATAATAACTCTAGATATTAGAATATCGCGAAATAGGAGTAAAAAATAATAAAAATTCTTAGTCAGTTCATACAATATTAAAATTCCCTGAATAACATGAGTTTCGGCACGACTATCGGCACTTCAGCAAATTCCAGAATAGGAGTAAAACAGTAGACATTCTAAATTACTTTGTACAGTTTTAAAATCACCAGAACAACACAGATTGGGCGTGGTCGTGCTAGGAAGTCATTCTTTCCAGCACGACAATCGTATCTCTAAGATCCTTAAAGTAGAAAATTGGGAAATAAGCGTAAAAAATTGTAGATATTCTAAATAATTTTGTACCGGTTTAAAGTCTCCAGAACAACACTAAGATTGGGCTTGGTCGTGCTAGGAAGTCATTCTTTCCAGCACGACAATCGTATTTCTAAGACCTCGATAGTTGGAAATTCCCAAATAGGGGTAAAAAATAGTAGATATTCTAAATAATTTAGTACCGTTTCAAAGTATCCAGAACAACACGAAGATTATGATTGGCCGTGCTAGGCAGTTGTTCTTTCTAGCACGACAGTCGTATCTCTAAGATCTCGATAGTAGGAAATTCCCAAATAGGCGTAAAAAATAGTAAATATTTTAAGCTATTTAATACCATTTTAAAATTTAATAATAACACAGGATTCGTGAGTGGTCGTGCCAGGAATTATTCTTTTCAGCACGACCATCGTATCTCCTAGATCTAGCTGGTAGAAATTATCAAAACAGCGGTAAAAAATAGTAAAAAATCCAGGCTATTTTTTACCGCCTTCTGATATTAGGAAATCCGTGGTCGTGCCAGGAAGTATGACACCAATAAAGTTACTTTTTGTAGAGCTAAAGTTTTGTAATTAAGTTACTTTGTAATTATAACTTTTTGTACATTCGTCGGCAAAAGGTAACAGCGCTGCGGATGCACCGTTACAATGCGGCGGGGCGCCTCCCGGCCGCGGCGTTTGCTTGTGTACTTGTATAGTTTTCTAAATGTGATGAGCGCGATGGCGTGCATAATGCCCACGCGCCCCAAACGAGAACTGTGCCTTCCGGGCGCCGGCGGGCGCGGCTGCCCCCCCCCCCCCCCCCTTACTGCTTCTTTTGTCAGTTGCTTGCGCTGGTTGTGGCGCTGCCACGCGTAGGAGCGGTTGCTCCTCCCCTCCCCCCCCCCTGCCGCGCCCCGCCGCGTTCGAGACATAATAAATGCTCGTAATGTATTCTAATACTTGTATTTATATTATATCATAGTTAAAAGTTTTTATTAAAAAGTTGCTCAATACACCGGAGTTTCTCTGCGACGCCCTCCTCCGCCGGCGCGGCCTCTGCTGGGATCGAATAAAACTTCCTTTCAGTATTTTGATATAATTTTATTTTCATAATTTATTTATATAATGACTATAATCATCTACCAAACTAAATAATCATTATAATTCAACAGCATCCTTTATATACAATATGTATAGTTAATAATTTAATAATTTCCTCGTTTCCGAACGTTAAAAAAGAGACAGTCGTCTAATCATACAAAATAATGTTGAAATTAACTACGATTATTACAGATTAACAAGTAATAATTTGCCACAAGTTTTATTATTTATTTACAATTCTTATTATTAATTTAGTCCCATAATTTCCAAATGAATCGGCGTTTGAAATGGAACCATCGCTAGCTGCGTCCGCAAACAGAACATGCGATGCGACGTCAGCTCGCAGTAACAATGAATAGAATCGAATAAACTTAACACGCTCATGTGCACGCGCGACGCCACGCCGCCCGCCGCCGCCGCCGCGGCCAGCACTAGCACCGCAACTACACGCGACGGCGGGCGCCGCGGCTCGTAGGAAATGTAAATAAATATCTGATAAACTATTTTATTTATTTTGTAAACAACACTTTATGCGTACATTCCTTTTACATAATTATATAATACAAAACGTCAGATAGCACTCTCCTACTCGGAATGGAAACATGAAGAAACGCTAACGGAACGAATCTTAATCGATGGCGTTTTTACAGTGATTTAAAACAAAACATCTAACCTTAATGTCATTACTCATTACGTAGAAAACGCTAGTCGCGCCACGGATCGAGCTGCAGCTCCAGTAGGTACACAGTAGTTTGATATATCAGTGATATGCGCCGGGCGCTCCCGTGCGGGAACGCGTAGCGGGAACCGCTAAACCAGTAAACTCCAATATGAAAATATCCTCTTATAAACTCGCTATCATACGCCTCTATCAAAATAATCTGGTTAAAACGCGCGCCGACGTCGCCGGGAACGCGATCCCGATACACGCCGGCTGCGCCATCTTCACATACAAATAACAACACTATTCTCAAATAAATCTGCACAATTTGATAATAACATAAGTAATATATAGAATCTTTAAATCTAAATTAAAATATGTTAACGAATCTCATACAATTATCGACGTAAGTAGGTATCTAAGAGACAGCGTCACGACAACCGTACGAACCTTTGGCATCCAATAATAATATACAGCTGAAGGAACGCTAACTAAGTTATATAATAATAAACAGAACTAGCATCTCTATAGAAGAGTATAAAAGTGTAAGCTCGGCGGCGGCGCCCCCCATCCCCGCACGCTCCGCGGGAAACTTGATCACGTGTAGTCTTAAGAAAAATACAGCATAGTTTCAGAGTAAAAACGTTTGGAAAGAGTTTGAGAATAAGGGGCGGGCACCGGCGGCACCGGCCCCGGGGCTGGCGAGTGCGGTAACAAACATTATTGTCATCCAACGCTTAAGTTTCCGATCTCTACTAGTTTTTACTCACTTAATACTTTATACAGGATCGGGCCGCGTCTAGCGGCCGGCTATATACACTGCCCGGCGACCGGGGCTGCCCGATCGCCCGGACGATACTCCCGAAGGTCGGCGCGACCGATCGGCGGATGTCGCGATTCCGCACTAAAAAGGGAACTGAAACGCACGCTAGAGTAGAGGAGCGGGAGGAACCGGCGGAAGGACGATTCGACGCTACCTAACGGAGAGCCGGCCGAAGCGCGTCGCGAGGCGGCCCCCGGGGGGCGCGGCACTCACAGCTGGTACCACTTCTTGTCCTTGTACTTGAGCATGAGCTGGTGCGCCGAGGACGAGAACTCTGCGGCCTGCGAGTGCATGCGCTCCGTGCGGTCCTCGAGCTGCCCCAGCTTGTCGCCGCGCTCCAGCACCAGCTGGTGCGCCCGCGACACCTCGGCGGCGGCGGTGCCGGCGCGGGCGCCCAGCGCCGGCAGCTCCCCCTCGCGCCCCTCGCGCCCCTCGCGCGCCACCGGCTTGGCCACGGTGCGGTTGGGCCTGCCGCTGCCCTCGCCGACTGCGAGCGGAATACACATTTTACAGAAACGTTCTGGGTCTCCTGTCAGCTCTCAGAGCTGTATTCATTTAAAGAGAGATGAGACCTCTCCAGGGTAGGGCCTGGAGATAAAATAAGAGACATGAGAGTAGACCCTCGGATCTGGCTAACGGCTGGTGACTCTCTCACTGCCGTACTCAAAAACGTCAATTAAGTTTTAATGACAATTATGTCTCTTGTTGTCACTTTCTTATGTATAGTGCTAAATAGAGAAGGAAATTAAACATAATTGACGTCTCTGAGTACGGCAGTCGGAGAGATTTTAAGGATAAACATAAATATAATGACAGTTTCATCACAATACATTTATGAAAATCTAATAAATGTTCTCATAAAAATATTCAAATGTTTTCAAAAAACATTGAAATTCACAATTTAAACACTAGAAGTAAGAACAAATTAGTATCACCTATACTAGGCTCCATAAAATAAATAATTCTTTTAAGGGTCTGTGTGTAAGATTTTACAACAAAGTACCTACTTAGGTAACAAATGATATTCAGAAATTTGATTTTAATAAAGGACATCGGCAAAATCCCATACTAGCTGGACCTGATAGTCAATGACTATGGGCATTATAAATTTTGTGTTAATTAGATACCTAACATAGTTAGAATCAGTCTCCTAACTTCATATTCAATATAAAACTTCACAAATGCGAGATATAATTTTTTAAATTGTTGAGCTTTTGAAGTTAGAAAATCATTTTAATGATTAAAGATACATTCTTAATATAAGTTGACCTTAACTAGATATTAGCTTATAATATCATTGCATGAATAAATAATGATACCTATACCTACATAAAGATTTATTCAAAATCGTCTCTTTTAACTACACTATCTAAAAAACCTGCTGGTGCTGCTATTATGTTATCTTGGTGCCTGGCCCACCCAAGGTACCACCACGGTCCTGACATGTGCACAGCGCCCAATCGTTCGACGACCTATTAAACAACTGCAACAATATTCAGTTATTCCTTCCCTTCCAGACACATTATTTTCTATTAATATATACATAGTATTGTTTTCTTGAAATGTGTCTGGATTTAATTTTCCCTCTTAATCTTAACAACGTATTATCTCCACTACCTCTCAAGCGATACTCTGATACATCTATATGGAAACGCACATGTTCTCCATAGAAGGACCGAGCCTGTCGGATTTGGTACGTTCCCAAGGCGAATAATATTAAATCTACTAGCCGGGGAAATGTTAATAAAGTGCCGCATAGTACGTATCGGAACAAACGCAGAGATCGACTGCCGAGTTGCCGACAGTGCCGAACTGCCGACTGCAAAAAAAAATAATGAATAACATCTGTCAATGTCATTCGATTTCAACAGTGACGTTCCTTTACACGCAAGTCAAACAATCAAGCCCTTTACGCTTTTTTGGTTTTTATTTCGTTTACCTAATGTATCATTTTCTTAGAGCATTCAACCAACAGGAGACGCCACTGGCAGACGTTCCCCTCTGCCAAGAGGGTATGCCCAATGGTCATACCCGTTATATAAAACTAGTTTTCGCGTGTCACTGCACCATTTGCATGTCACAGTTGACGCGTCACGACGGGAGCAAATAATGCCAAATTGCAGCGTCTTTTCGTGCAAAAAGCGAATAGATACATCAAATGTACAAAAGGATAGCGTTACTTTTCATCTGTAAGTATTATTTTGTCTTTATACTATTGATAAATGCACTAAATTTGCAATAAACTGAAAAATATTGTCAATCAAAAAGTGTTGCCACTAGAACGACAATCTGCAACTTTGCGTAACTTATAAAGTTAAACGTGCTAACATTAAAAATCTACTTTTATGTCCCATTCATTATTGTTAAAACTATTTTTCATATCGATACTAACTAAATGAATGATGGATAACTATTTATTAATTAATACTTATTTTCATTTTCTTCAGTCTTTTTTAACTAAATTGCTTTAAAAATTATTAATACT
This sequence comes from Scoparia ambigualis, assembly GCA_963921215.1. Lineage (NCBI taxonomy): Eukaryota > Metazoa > Arthropoda > Insecta > Lepidoptera > Crambidae > Scoparia > Scoparia ambigualis. The sequence goes on along the minus strand of OY992522.1, from coordinate 29,868,081 downwards.
ATTAAACTGTATGTTTATGATCAGTCTACTTCATTAATATATTATATTTACAGCCTGTCATTTATCCCGAAATTAGGAAAATTTTATTTCATTACATTGGCACACTGAAACAGTTCTAGAGATACGACAGTACAAAATATTGATATCGACTTCATCATAATGTTTATTCTTGTTATTAATTTTTCAGATTTCCAACCAATAGATGTAATTATTCGAGATGTTTGGATCCGAGTTTGTGGAAATCATGTTTCGTGGACTCCTAAGCGCACTAGTACACTTGCTCACAGCATTTTCAAACTTATGCAATCCAATAACAAGAGAAGATTAAAAAAGCGTGTCGTGCCTACTCCCATTTTCAGAATTTAAACTTTTTATTCCTCGATCACTTAGAAAAACTAGATGCACAATCAAGGCTCTCAAAACATCTGCACAAAAAGAGTTTGTTATCTAGTGAGATGTTTAGATACTTTTGTTGTTGTTTAGTAAGCTAAATGTCAACATGAAGAAGAGCTTCTTCAAAAATTCTGCCAAAACATATATACTTACGTCAATGGGCGATTTTCCGAGATCAAAAAAAAAAGAAATTGGTTCGTAGATGGCGCTTAGCATAGATTAGTATGGCGCTTAGCAAAAGGCGGGTCCATGAAGAACACGTGTATGGCTACGTAATATTTATTCCATTCCAAAATATAAATAGGTCCTGGACATCCTGAATAAAAATTTGTAAGTACTATGTTTTTATTTTTTTGATAGACAAGCAAAGGTGTATAATTTATTACAGCCCTTAGGTAGGAACGGGTCGGCTTTCATAAAACGCCATCTATCGAGTATTTTTGAACTAATTTTTATTTTTTAATTTGGGCTGTCAGAAAATCGCCCATTAATGTATATGTCAAAGCTGCCACTATCCGCTACGATTTAGTAGGATGGTGAATCAATTTTAATAAGGTGTTTGAAGTGTTTAATTATGATAAAGTACTAAACATTACTTCTTTTAAATACTTCCATTACAAATAAAGATTATTGAAATTGTTGTTTGGTTTTCTCATTTTGTTTTCCAAACTTTAAGAAATCCTTAAAGATGAAAAACCTTTATTCAGATAAATAATAGGAATATTTTACAATTATTTGAAATAGGAGCAGTTAATGTAGAAGGTTCATTTTCATTTTGTTACAACTACCTACCTATCAGTCTATCTTCTTGCGATTTTAACTATAACGAAAAGCAAAGTGTCTATCTAATCTAACCATACGGCCCCTATAGACCAGTGGCAAATGCTCACTCCATGTCTATTCGTAATTCCTCGTAAACTGATGTGTCCTGTGTAATTTATTTATTTATATTTCTTCTTCTTTATGAAGAAGTTTATTCACTAGTACTACAAAATTCACTAGTTGTAGAGCCACCCTAAAGGGTGGCTATCCTAAGGGCAGTCAGCTCTTCGTATTTGGACTTGTTTTTGGCAAGGCAAAAGAATTCAGCGGCATTCGCTGTTCCCGTCCACTCCCGAATGTTTCGCAACCACCACTTTCTTCTGCGACCAGGTATCCGTTTTCCTGCAACTTTTCCCATCATTATCGATTCCAAGAACTCGTATCTGTCGTGTCTAAGCACAGGGCCCATATTATGCAACTTTTCTTTGCTAGATAGCTTGCAAAAGCTCACGTTTCTGGCTGACCCGTCGCAGAACTTCGTCATTGGTGACTTTTTGAGTCCAGGATATAGACATCATGCGTCTGTATGCCCACATTTCAAAAGCTTCTATACGTCTGAGATCCTGAGATCTTCCTTTATAGTCCAAGCCTCACATCCGTATAGGCCAGGGGGGCGCTAAATAATCACAACCAAACCACAACTGAACCGCAGCCGTTCTGCCGACTTCGTAATTCGTATAGCGCCATCGCGTGTGTCAAACGCGATAGCACTATAACGGCGGAGGTTCAATTATAGTTTGGTTGAGATTGTTAAGCGCGATCGCCCCCCTGATATAACATTGGAGAAGACGTATTCGGAAGGCGATTATAAGGTTTCGGTTGCAAAGAACCTTTCTTATTTTTCCATAGGCACTGCGGGCGATATTTACCTATATTTAAGGATCACCAACATGACATCTACGTCACGTTGGTGATCTTAACCAATGGTTACCATTACAGAGCTAATAAAGTAGGTAATACGTGTCTAATTAAATATTGTCACAATTACGGGAAATCAAATTTCTAGTGAAAAGTAGGTACAGCAGCACGCGCGCTTTGTACAGTTAATTAAAAATAGTCAAGAGCCTAAATTAAAAAAAAATCTTTTCTTGTATTTTGACATTGAATTGAATTGAATTAAATTGAGACTTCTTGGCGGTAAAGTGAAGCGTCATGTCTTCAGTTTTGTTTTATTTTCCAAAATTTGTGTTTTTTCGAACATTCATGTGAAATAATAGTGGATTATTAACCGTTTAGTGTTTGTGAACGTGCATGAGTGTTGGCAAATGAAACAAAACAGTGCAACATCACTTTTCAAATTCTCTCAAGTAGTCCGCGTGAGACCTCAGTAAAGTCCCACATCTTTACTGAGAACTCAAGGGGTTTGGGAACATCATTTATCATTCATCTTAATCACCACTCATTATCATCAAGGGAAAAAAACAAATAAAAAACTAATGACTAGGCAGTATGGCTCAGACCTTAGCCTGTTCCTTCATGGAACAAATATATATAACAAAAAATGAATTAAATTGAATCGACATCGAAAAAATTTAATCGATAGTAACAACCTCTATAGACGTTTACATAAATATGACGTTAGACTTGTGCACGGACAGGTAATCTCTGTGTGTGAATATAATAGTGTGCGTCTATTTCATGCTAGTGTTCAACAATGTTGTCATTTGCGTGCGTAGCGACGTCATTTAAAAATGCATTAGTGTGTTAACAATTTCTATGTGTGTTTCCTTCCCCCCGCAGGAAATGACAGACTTTTTTGCATAGAAATTAGTGCGCGTGTCGTCTCCTGTTGGTTGAATGCTCTAAGATCATTTTCACCAATTTAATACTGTTCTAAAAATACTTAACTGTATTTTTGTTTATGTAGAATACTATAATCTTTTTTCGACGAGTGTAAGGTGGGAGTATTACATGCAAGCACGTGAAGTTGTAGACCTACTCGTGAAATGGAACTTGACATCGTCGTCAAGATCTATTGTCTATGGTCAAAACCGTTCAAAAGCTATGATTAAGTTTTCCCATGCATATTAATTATTTTTACGCATTAATTAATTTCTCTAGAACAAGAAGTTCTTGAGGTATATTATTTGTATTTTCAAAGTTAACTAATAACAGCATATTTTTTAGAATATAATTGATTTGTGCCCATAGTCAGGTCCATTTTCGCCATTGTCCTTTAAAATCAAAGAAAAGCTTATTATAAAGTGCCGATTACACTGAAGACAAAACAGCTTGGCTCTGAAATGCTCCAAGTACTCCAACAGCTATTTCTCATTGTCTATAATTAATTAATACATTGTATTGTAGTATCTATTGTATTGTATTATTTATTATTTTTTAAAGTCATATTTTGTATTTTTGTCTGTATGTACGAGCCTCACATGATCTGAGGTACGAGCAGACATGCTGGCGTTTACATAATGATAATTGTGTAAGGTCAATATGGGTAAGTGTGTCATACTTTTTTCAAAGTTTATTTTAAACTTAAAAATCATGTAGTTTAGGGTATAATTTCTAACTCTCTGCGTAAACAAATTAAAAGGTGGTTCATAATTAACTGAAAACAAAGTGTTTTACGCAATATTGTCCATTAAATCATTCGTTTTTAAGGTCTATTATAAAGTGCTATGGTAGACACACTTCCCCAACATAGTGAGGCAAGTGTGACTATATTATTGAAGTACAATAGACAGTTATTTTTTATTCTAAAATACGAAGTCTCTTCTACTTGATCGTGGGATCCAATAATTTGTCGACTAGATTACATAATATACTTTGTGAGAATAGTTTAATGGAGGAAAAAGCATGAGGTAAGTGTGTCTACATTGGGCAGGGATAAAAAACATTTTTAATAGAAAATCTTAATTCGTTAAATGAAAGCTTTTCTGTGCTTGTACGTGTAGAAGATTTTATATTATGACAACAATCATGAAATACACAGAAATACGGAGATGGAGGCCATTGAATGTTAAAAGTTTTAATAGTAATCAACAACACTAGGATATTAAAAATAGTTTAAGTGCATGAAGTTTTTATTATAGGAGGAGGTAGTATTCATCAATACGAACAACTTTACTATGTAGCCAAAAACAAAATCGGGAAAAACAAAACAGCTGTTCCATACATTTTCATCCAGTGGGTATCGGTACTTTTTTATGGAACAACTATTATTTTTCCGCGGTTTGGCTGTTGGCTACGTACATAAACATACCTTCTAATTATTTAAAACAGAAAAAGTGAGAAAATAGGTATAATTACCGAATTAATAATCGTGTTTTATTTCACTTTGGAAATTTACAAGCAAACCCGGGGGCATAGAGTAGTTATATACGAGAAAATCGTTTGTAGTACTTAATAAGTCCTAACTATCGATGGGAGTAACATTTCTGTTGGTTTTACGCCCAGATTTCATAGAAAATTGCTCATCATCCAGCAATAAGCAATTAGAAATTACCTATCACTAATTTAAAAATAAAAGGTTTGTAACCCCTGATTTGAGGCAAGTGTAACATACAGATACACATGCCTCATGCAAAGTAGGCACACTTCCCCAGCCATTTAATTTTTAGGTAAAAAAATTTAAGTGGACATAATTCTCTTGTTATTAACGATTCCAACGAAATTACAAGAGTAATAATAAGTTTGGTTAGTATAAAAACTACTTATTGGCAAAAAATATACAAATTCTTCAAAATCACCATAATTTTTATCGATTGAAGAAGCACGTACTAACTCGAGTTCGTCTTAAAAAATTGTCAGATTTTAAAATGGCGACAGCTTCAAAAGTGTTTGACATTGCCGTCTAGATTGAAATTGAGTAAACTGAAATTTGTTTTAATCACAACAACAGATGTCGCTGCCAACAAAAGCTCAAATAGTTTTCAAAATATAAAGGGCATCCACACTTGTCCCCTATTTACACTTCCCCACACTGACCTTAAATTATTTGTAAATACTGTTACTTAATATTGTTTCCTTTTAATGTTAAGCAAAATAAATAGTAAAATATCATCATTTCTAATTTCAAGATCGCGTCGCTGTGATATTAATATATCGCACCCTAGAATGCCTAACGGATGTTTTTATTTATTATTCGACTGAGCTAGCATAAACTACAATTTAAATGGCATCGAAGAATATTTGCATAGTCTGTTACAAGAGCTCGCCGCTAGATGTCGCTGCTTTATTTTTTTTAATAGTAAATAACACTAGGACACCGGTGTTTCTCATTTTTCACTAATTTATTTGTAAGATAAGATGTACTGGCACTCTCGACCAACCGTCAGTTCCAGGTTATGCAAGCAGTGCCGGACGTCCCTGCGCAAGTTACACCAGACTCGCACAGGGGACCAACTACGTTAGGTGTTGGCGCCGAATAATAGTCAATTCAAAACAAGCAGACAGATGCCCGAGCACTTTTTAAGTGGTAATTAAATATCAACCTTATTTCATTCAAGCAAAGCTAAAAAAGACAATTTAACACTGTCAACTTGATTGGGATTTACTCTATTTTCAGTTTTGCTTGAATGGGATAAGGTTGATTTCCTTTTGAGTGCTACGGTCTTCTATGAAAGACAAACGTTTTCGTTCTTTCCGCGCCTTGACTATTGTCTCCTACTAAAGACGCGGCGCGGATGCTAAAAAAATGTCTTTTATAGAAGACCGTGGCGCTAAAAAGGTTACCTTACCACTTAAAAAAAAAAAGTTTCGAGCATTTATTGAATTGAGGCCTAAGGCCTAAGCCACACTTTACGGAAATTACGAACTTCTGTTGCGGTAAAAAGCCAATACCATCGGAGCGACTATAATCCTCCGCGTAGTGTGTCCATTATTAGTCATTTACAATAACATGTATTGGCGTTCCGCAACGGAAGTTCGGCGTCGCAATTTCCGTCAAGTGTGGCTAAGGCCTTAGAGCCCGCCCAAGCGCATGGGCGTGGGCGGGGCGTGGCGTGGGCACTCACAGAGCTCCTCGCGGTCGAGCGGGCGCGCGCCACCGCCGAAGAGGCCGCGGAAGAAGCTCTCCTTGGGCGGCTCCGGCATGTCGCGCGGCAGGAACAGCTCGCCCAGCATTTCGTTCAGCTGCTGGCTGCAACAGCACACAACACACCGCATACACGACACTTTCCTACATACGATCGAGGAAGTTCCCGGTCGACCACATTTGGGCAATATTCGCTTGCACACCATCTACGGGCGCTACTGTACCCAAAAGTCGCCTGGGGACCCTCGGCTGTACATACGCTCATGGCTATTAACCCCTAAGTTCTAGTAAACACTAGAAGTAACAACAAATTAGCAGTACCTTATAATAGGCTCGGTCTGTGTGTAAGATTTTACAAAAAAGTACCAAATGATATTCAGAAATTAGATCTTAATAAATTTAAAATTAAAATCAAAGAAAAGCTTTATAAAAAAGCTTATTATAAAGTGTCAGATTACACAGAAGACAAAACAGCTTGGCTCTGAAATGCTCCAAGTACTCAAACGGCTATTTCTAATTTCTATAATTAATTGATACATTGTATTATTGTATTACACATTAATTACAGTATTATTAAATATAATACAGTAGTATTGTATTACAAGTGTATTACATTATAAATTTATTATTTTTTAAATTCATATTTTGTTTTTTTTTCTCAATGACTTTATGCAATCAGCACATTAGCCAGTGTCAATAGTAATTATTATTTTATTTCCAATAAGTGGATGATAATGAGTGATTATTTCACATTAATATTCGACAAAACACAAATTATAGAAAATAAAACAAAACTGCAGACATGACTCAAACTCAAAATTTCTTTATCCAATAAATTTAAAATAAGCATTTTGTATCGTCTAAATTTATTTGGATGGATGGGCAAACCCATTCAGGAAGTCTTTTAGCTGTGGAGAAGAACGGGCGCAACAAACTCCACAGCTTTTAAAATAAGAAATAACGACATTTACAAAACAACATGTCGTTACCAAATTATACAATCAGTTATAAAAATAATGGATTATGAAAAAATAATGTAAATATATTATTATAACCAGGCTGTTTTGTCTTCTAAATATTCCTTGACTGTGTAAATAACCTTTCCTAAGTAAACAAGATTTTACATGATTCTTAAACTTATCTAAAAGTAAATCTAGTACTTATAGTACTTGGTATTTTATTATAATAGTGTTATACCTTGCTCCAAGAAAGAGCCGAGAACCTTTTGTAACCTAAACAGTGGCATTACTAGTTTTGACTTATTTCTAGTATTGAAGTTGTGTACGAGTACATCACCATGTTTAGAAAAAGTGTTAATATTGCAACGCACAAAAACTATACATTATAAATATACTGCGATGCAACAGTAAGAACATCAACTTCCTTAAAAATATTTCTCATAGAAGTTTGCGAACCCACTCTATAAATGGTTCTTATTGCTCGTTTCTGTAAAATAAATATAGTTTTAACATCAGCCGCTGTTCCCCACAAAAGGACGCCATACGACATGACACTATAAAAATAACTAAAGTAAAAGTCCTAGCAGTTTCAACATCTGTTAATTGTCTAATTTTTCTAATCGCATATGCTGCTAAACTGAGTTTGCCGGCCAAATTCGATATAATATGCGGATTCCATTGGAGTTTTGAGGTAAGGGTTATCCCTAGGAAAACTCGAGTCTACCAAATCTAATTTAACACCATTCATTCTAACATCGGTTTGTTCGGTCTTGACATTTGGTAGTATAAATTTAATAGATTTCGTTTTTTTAGCGTTTAGCTGTAAATTATTCGCACTAAACCAACGAGAGCATTGTTAACATCGTCATAATTATTCTTACATCTAGTCACATTAAAAATGAGTGAAGTATCATCTGCAAACAATACAATATCACAGAAGTTTTCTACAAAGAATGGCAAGAAGAAGTCTGCCACAGAAGTCCTATTTTGTATTTTATGACCTGGTAACGACATATTTTTTTTGTCAATGTCGTTGTGTCCATGTCTACAGCTTCCTCATTCGACATAGAGAAATTCTAAGCATGCCATATTTTTGTGCATATTATGTGCAATCAAACGTGTCAGTCCTAATTTTTGTGCCACCACAACTTCGTTACTATGAGTTGTTTTATGTGTGTAAGCTGGAGACACGTGTCACCAGCTCGCACACGCCCGTTAAGACAAACCAGTGAGGATAGGGTTTTAGACTATAGCCAGAAATTTAGTGCATAATTTGTGCACTAGGAACAAAAAAAACTAACCATCATACTCAAATACTGTTGAAACTACGATCATAAAACTGTGTGCGAGCTGGAGACACGGGTCTCTGGCTTGCACAGCTGTATCTTCGTAATTGTTTAAGCTACGGTTATGAATTATACCTCAAAATTTTGTGCATAATTTGTGCAGAAGGCACAAAAATTTTCAAAACTTTAACTCAAAAGGTTTTTGAGCTACGAACCGATAAGTATGTGTAAGTTGGTGACACGTAACACGGGCTAACACATGGTGAATTACTGTAACTGTATAAGATAGCGTTTCGTTTTAAAGATCAACTAATACGTTATAATTTGTGCAAACACGAGGCAAAATTTCAAATCTCTGGGCCTCTTAGTTTAAAAATTATAAGCCAAAAACTGTTTTCCCGCCAAAAAATTCAAAATAATGGCTCGGAAGTGGCTAAGCCCGCCGTTGCCGTTCCGTGCGCTACACGATTGCAATCGAGTTTGAACTTAAGAGCTAGCAATATTTAGAGTCATTTTAATTTGCGCTCTCGTTTGTTTTAATTTATGTACCGAGAATTTTAGACTAGGAGCCGTTTGCTTAGATTAAAACAAAAAGGGAAGATACGGCTTTAGCGTCTCGTGAGTGAGCCGCCAAAATTAGGCCTAAAGGCACAATTTCACATCAGTCACAATTTGCCGAGCGAACAGGCTACATCGCACTATTGCGGATTTTCTACTGTGTGAAAAAGAGAAAGACGCTATTCCGCAGTGGCGTCGGAATCGGTCGTACGTACTCGTCTGTTGTGAAGCGACCTAGACATCAACGCGCTACTCGCTGACTCTCTCGCGCTGACGTTGAAACTTACCGCTTTGTCTCGCTCGCTCGATTTACACTTTATAGGTGTGCGTGTGTGAGTGTTTGAATGACTACAAGTAGGAGCATGCCGTATCTTCCCTTTTTGTTTTAATCTAAGGCCGTTTGTTAAAGCGATGCGCGACGCGACTAATTTAGTTTCACTATAGGTACCTAACTAACCTACCCCACTTTTTATTTTAAGGACCCAGTACTAGTGTTGTTGCAATACTGATAGTTTCACTATCGATAGTTGATCTTGAAAAATAGTCGATAGCGCGAATAGTCCTATCGAAAATATCGAAATGCTGCGATACTATCGATAGTATCGATGGTGAAAATTGGGTAATACTATTGAACTTGGTCGATACTATCGATTCTAAAGTAAAAGTCAAAGTCAAATTATTTATTCAATGTAAACCTTTACAGGCACTTATTGACGTCAATACTAATAATAATAAAAAAACAGTTAACTAACTTATAGTTAAGACTTAACAACTAATCTAACGAGCTATAGTCTGTGCCAGATAAATGCGCATCGCTACCCCCAGTACCACTGCACGCCGAAACAGAATCGCGTCGATTCTATCGATACTATCGACATACGATACTATCAATAGTATCGATACTATCTATAAACTATCTACGCGGTTCGATAGTATCGAAGTTTTGCTTTAGAAACTATCGACGAATTTTCGATACTATCGAGTGAGTATTGTAAATCTAATCATATGATGTGATAGATGACTTACGTAATTACCAGCTATATCACCTTTTATGAGCAAGCAATGGTATCGAAAAATGTTAGACTATCGATGTTGAACAACTGTTACTATCGATCGAATGGTTTTTTTGCTGATACTATCGATAGTATCGAAACTATTGAACTTTAGCAATAGTATTACTTATTTTTATCAATCGATGCTATCGATAGTATTGTCAAGGGTTGATAGTTTCGATAGGACTATCGATAGTATGACTGATTTTCGAAGTCACGATAGTATCACGATCCTACGCAACAACACTACCCAGTACACATTGGCGTATTTTGTATTTTGGCCCACTGCCGGCCATAGCCATTGTGTAGACGGGGTAATGGTGTACAGTCGCGGGCAATTTATTGATAGTGGCGCGCAATTTACCCCCTCTACACAATGGCGATTGCCGACAATGGGCCAACATACGCCAAGTCGCCAATGTGTACTGGGTAGTGTTGTTGCGATAGCGATAGTCAATCGATAGTATCGTGATACTATCGAGACCTCGAAAATCAGTCATACTATCAATAGTCCTATCGAAGGTCCTACATAGGTCATCTATCACATCATATCATTAGATTTACAATACTCACTTGATAATATCGAAAATTCGTCGATAGTTACTAAAGCAAAACTATCGATACTATCGAAACGTGTCGATAGTTTATAGATAGTATCGATCCTATTGATAGTATCGTATGTCGATAGTATCGACCAAGTTTAATAGCATTACCTAATTTTTACTATCGATAGTATCGATAGTATCGATAGTATCGCAGCATTACGATATTTTCGATAGGACTATTCGCGCTATCGACTATTTTTCAAGGTCAACTATCGATAGTGAAACTATCACTATTACTGTACAACAACAACAACAACAACACTAGTACTGGGGCCTTAAAATAAAAAGTAGAGTAGATTAGTTAGGTACCTATAGTGAAACTAAATTAGTCGCGTCGCGCATCGCTTTAACAAACGGCTCCTAGTCTAAAATTCTCGGTACATAAACTAAAACAATCGAGAGCGCAAATTAAAATGGCTCTAAATATTGCTAGCTCTTAAGTTCAAACTCGATTGCAATCGTGTAGCGCACGGAACGGCAACGGCGCGCTTAGCCACTTCCGAGCCATTATTTTGAATTTTTTTGCGGGAAAACAGATTTTGGCTTATAGTTTTTAAACTAAGAGGCCCAGAGATTTGAAATTTTGCCTCGTGTTTGCACACATTATAACGTATTAGTTGATCTTTAAAACGAAACGCTATCTTATACAGTTACAGTAATTCACCATGTGTTAGCCCGTGTTACGTGTCACCAGCTTACACATACTTATCGGTTCGTAGCTCAAAAACCTTTTGAGTTAAAGTTTTGAAAATTTTTGTGCCTTATGCACAAATTATACACAAAATTTTGAGGTATAATTCATAACCGTAGCTTAAACAATTACGAAGATACAGCTGTGCAAGCCAGAGACCCGTGTCTCCAGCTCGCACAGTTTTATGATCGTAGTTTCAACAGTATTTAAGTATGATGGTTAGTTTTTTTTGTTCCTAGTGCACAAATTATGCACAAAATTTCTGGCTATAGTCTAAAACCCTATCCTCACTGGTTTTTTTTTAATTTTTTTTTTATTGTGGCACGCCATAGTGGCTTCACTCTGCCTGATGAAAAGCAGCCAGTGAAGCCCAAGAAGTGAAAGCGTTCGTCACAGCGCTACCACGCTATGCCGAACGCTCTCACTATGGCGGCCTGCATAAATGCTTTTTCACGCCCCGCTTAAATAACCCGGGAGAGAAAGAGTAAGGAAACACGTGTGCGGGAAGCGCATTCCACATACGGGCAGTTCGGCAAAAGAACGATTGTCCAAACTTTTTGGTACGTGTCTTGATGGTCAGCACGGTATGAGGGTGGCTTCTAAGACCTGCACGCGTCGATCTGGAAAGGAAAGGAGAGGGAGGGATGAGGTCAAAGAGCTCCTCAGAGCATTCACCGTGGTAAAGGCGGTAAAAAGCACTAAGGGAAGCAATGTCCCTACGTAGCTGTAACGGCTCCAGACTGGTCGTAACGTCATCGTTACCGATAATACGGACAGCACGTCTTTGCAACCTGTCAAGAGCTTCGAGCAAGTACTTGGCGGATCCGTCCAAAGATGAGAGCAATACTCCACGCAGGAGCGCACCTGAGTCTTATACAAAAGACAACGTTGCTCCGGCGTGAAGAACCGCTTCACCTTGTTCAGGATTCCGAGTTTACGTGAGACTGTGGTTATAATGCTCTCAATATAGCTCTTCGGGTTGAGGTCGCTGTGTATGTCCATACCTAAGAGACTGAGACCAGTCTGGATGGGTAATAGGTTGCTCTGGAAGGAGGGTTGGGGGAGAAATGCGGACTTTTTAGCAGTGACAGCGCAGACCTGTGTTTTTTTGGCATTGAACTGGACCAGGTTATCAGAGCCCCATTTATAAATGCGGTCTAACTCCTCGTCCAGCTCAATGACAATCTTCCGTCTCGACTCCACTACATCGGCCTGCTTTGCCTCAGGGTGACCCAAATAACGCCGATGTACTGTACTGTCGTCTGCATAGCAATGAATGTAACCCAAGGATAACATATCATTGATATGCAGAAGGAACAGCGTGGGCGATATTATAGAACCCTGCGGCACTCCGGCGTTCACCTGCAGAGACTGTGAGGCACTGCTTTCGCAGAGTAAGCGAATGCTGCGCTCATGCAGGAACCCGGCGACCCAATCGCATAGGCGAGGTGGCAAGCCGTATGACGAAAGCTTGGAGAGAAGCGAACGATGCCAAACTCGATCGAAAGCCTTGGAGATGTCCAGGCTAACAGCCAGTGCTTCTCCATGCTTATCCATTGTTTCACCCCACAGGTGTGTTATGAACGCCAGGAGATCACCCGTTGATCGTTTCGGTCTGAACCCGTATTGTCGATCATGAATCAGGGAGTGATCTTCTAGGTAGCGAATGAGTTGTCTGTTTATGATTCGCTCAAAAACCTTGCAAAGGACAGAGGTGACAGCAATAGGTCGATAGTTGGCTGGGTCAGACCTATCCCCTTTTTTGGGGACCGGCTGGACGTTCGCCTTTCTCCAAGCCTCCGGCACAATTCCAGTAGAGTACGAGAGGTGGTATAGGCGTGTCAGTACTGGAGACAACTCGGGAGCACATTTTTTAAGGACGACTGCCGGTATACCGTCAGGACCGCTAGCCTTCCGCACATCAAGTGACTGTAGCACGGCACGGACGTCACGTTGTCTGATTTGGACGTCAGGCATTGTGGAACCACAGTGAGGGATGGTAGGTGGTTCCGCGCCGCAGTCATCGATACGCGAATTCGCCGCAAAGAGCTTCGCTAAGAGGTAAGCCTTGTCTAGCGGCCGATGGGCCAACGAGCCATCAGGGTACCGCAGTGGGGGCAGAGAAGGCGCGCAAAAGTTGGCTTGCACCGCTTTGGCCAGTCGCCAATAACTTCGGCTACCCGTTGGGTGCGACAACAGCTCTTGGCCAACGCGAGCAACGCGCTGGGCATTCGCTCTCGAGAGAGCTCTCTTGCAGACTTTGGTAGCCTTGTTGAAGACTACCTTGAGGGAAGCGATGTTACGATCGTTGAGCGTGCGAGCCTTGGTCCAAGCGCGATACGCCGCCTGTTTAAGTTCAACAGCTTTGGCGCATTCGCGATTGAACCAAGGGCGCGCCTTACTTCCGCTGACGGCATCAGTGTAGGGAATGTAATATTCCATCCCCAACATGATCTCGTCAGCGACAGCAGAGGCACTCTCCGATGGGTCCCTACCCACAAAGCAGCGCTGGCCCCACGGGATGGACGCAAAATAGTCGCGCATACCATCCCAATCTGCCGACGAGTAGTGCCATAAACGCCGTTTAGACTCCACTGAGGGAGAGCTTTTACGGCGCAGTACGGTGGCACCAACCAGGCAATGGTCAGAAGTGTCCAACGGAGCACTTATCGACACTCTGTATCCGGCTGGTCGACTCGTCACCAGTAAGTCTAGTAGGGAAGGCGCTTGACCCGATATATCTGGAATCCTGGTGGGCTGGAGAACCAGTTGAGTCAGATTATGCGTGAGAGCGAATGCGTGGGCAGTTCGGCCTGCGTGATCTGTTTTGGAAGAGCCCAACCAGGTCTCATGGTGGGCATTAAAATCTCCCAAAAGTACCACATCGGCAGACGGAAACCGCTCCTGTACGTCGTCAACTGCTTGGCTCAGGTAGTCGAATAACCGAGTTGTCTCGTGGTCTCCGGAGTGGGAACGGTACAGGCAAGCGTAGACATGGCTCTCGGAACCAAGATCCACGTGTACCCATAGGATGGAGAAGGAGGGGTCCTCCAAGCAGCGCAAACGTCGACAGCAAACGTCCGCCCTGACGAAAAAGCATACTCCGGCTTTCGCGAGGAAGCATTCCTCGAGCACGTAGCCGGGGTAGTGCAGATATGCAATGTCGGCAGGACGGCGGATCTGTGTCTCCGTCAGAAAGAGCAATGCAGGCCGGGCCGTCTCAAGGTGTTGGTGGACGGCGTAGAGGTTTGAATGGAGTCCACGGATGTTAGCGAACTCCACCTCAAAAAGCGACTTGGTGGTGGGGAAGTGGGATGCCGCTGTCTGACCTGCATTGTTTTTAGACACTGACATGGTGGTTGGATGGGGGCGTGAGTAAAAGGAGATGCTGTGGCGGCAAGGGGGAAAAGACAAAGTGTGGGAGACTAACATGAACTGGTGCATGAAGTTGTTCGGTAAGACGTTAATCGACCCGCCGGACGGAAGGTCCCCCGTACCCCCCCGAGAGTAGTCGCCGGGTCCCACCAATCCGGTCACCAACCGGCACGACGAGCCACTTCGGGATTATGCGCGACCTGGTGGAGCAGCCTCCTAGGGTGGTTAGCCCTAGTTCGGCTCCTGTACTATGCCGCGGGCGGCCAGCGGCACCACCGTTTCTACGGCGGGTCTCCCTGGCCGGCGAATCGACCCAAGTCAACCGAACAATGCGTCCACAAAGACTTCCACCGGACTTTAACCCTGCCGCCACCGCACCTCCCCAAGCACCGGTATTACAGCTCTGAACCCGGAACGCGTCCTGTGTTGAGCACCGAACACTTGGCGGGTTTTACGAGTCCGCATGGTGGTAGCGCCGCACGAGCAAAGCTCTCCCACCAGCAAAATCCCTTTAGTCGCCTCTTACGACACCCGCTAAGATACAGGGGAGGGGGTGGTGCAATTCTGACCCGGCACCACACGGGGCAAAAAAAAGACATGGTTTGTCTTAACGGGCGTGTGCGAGCTGGTGACACGTGTCTCCAGCTTACACACATATAACAACTCATAGTATCGAAGTTGTGGTGGCACAAAAATTAGGACTGACACGTTTGATTGCTCATAATATGCACAAAAATATGGCATGCTTAGAATTTCTCTATGACGAATGAGGAAGCTGAAGACATGGACACAATGTCGTTGCTTCTGTGCGCGTGGTTTCTTGCGCCCGCTCCACAGTTAAAAAATTACGTCCTGAATGGGTAGTAGGTTAAAAAAGATTTGGACGATTCAAAGTACTTATTAATTGAGTTTATTGATGAATATATTTTGAGTTTGAGTTTGAAAGGGTTAGTCGAGGACTAACCAATGGGACCGCAAAAGCAGTGCCCACGTGTCCACGGCACACCAAATAACAAATACCAATAACTGCGCATGTGCTCAGATTGATAGGTAGGTGGTGAGCCTATCACAGCTTTATGCTGTCGGATGTATGAGCCGTTTTCAGTCAGTTAGTCGCCTTTTACAGCACCCAAGGAAAGGAATGAATTAGATAAAAGCAAAAGTATCATTTGAATAATGAGGCGCCGCCACAGCCGCTGCCCCCCGCGCCCTCGCCGCGCGCCGGCTTCACGCCAATCGCTCCAATGCTTGATTTAATTCAGTATTAGCTGGTGTTTATTCAACAAAGGCTTTGTTTTTGATTTGTACCAACTTACAGCAACACGACGGAGAGCCTAGTAAAGTTGTAGCCTAAACAAATATGTACGGTCGGCCTAAGAAGTGGCTTAACACTTCAGTGCCATGTCATACCAACCTGTGCTCTATCGCGGTTTCCGTCGCTTTACCAGTCTCAAGGTCAAAATCCCTTGCGCACCGCGTCGTCTATTTTGGTACGGGCACGCACCCGGGCGGGCGATGCGCTTGATACGAAAATTTCTGCAAACTGGTAAAGCGACGGTGAACTCGACCGGATGTGCTTGGCTGCTCGAGCTCCGAGCGATTTGATGTGACATGGTATTAAAGTGTGTGACTGGCCTCAGAAGTAGCTTACTACTTCTGGGTCGATTGTACCTTTATATGGGTGGTGACGTAACGATATTCATATTTTTTATGAATGTGCTAGTTAATTTGTAATAATTTATCAGATGGAATACGTATTGGGCCCTTAAACATTGAAATAAAACTATGTTTGATGTTTATGCTTACCAGAATTCTGCGTCTATGGTGAACTTCTGTATCTCGCTGGGCGAGGCCAGGTACAGGCCGTGGCCGCGGTTGCTGAAGCAGAAGGTCCGCGCTATCCTGCAACACGCGCCACACCGTCAGCGCCGCACACAGTCGCGCCACTGAACCTCACACTTGTTTCAGGTAAACATTATTATTCAACTTTACATATTTGCAAATATTCTCATAATACTCGTTAATAAAATGGGAAACTTTTAACAATTTGTACATTTAATTTGATGTGACTAAAATTCAAAAATCTCACCTTCAAATCCGTCCAATCCTTCATGAATTCTATGAGACAAAATTTATATCTAACATATAAGTAAGCGCTAACATTTACTATGAACGTGTGCTTGAGCTGAAGTCCTCATTCAGTCATGTCATATCTATATACAATGAAAGGAAACGGAAAAGATTGACATCGAACATACGGTAAAGTCAAAGCGCTCATGCTTAAGCACATTCGGTTCGGATCAGAGCAGAGGGCGGCAAAGGAAAGTCAGCGAGCGAAGCCGTTCACCGTGGACAGTCGGGTGTGTGGGCGAGACGGGTGTGTGAGCTGAACGGCGGGTGTGGCCACAGGAGGCCTCATACAGGGGAACTAGACAAGCAGATTCGCAGCCATATCCCGGCCGGGGCAAGCCATCGCTGCAGGCTGTCGCGCTCAGCTGCAACCGGTTCGCTCCGGCTCAGTGCGGTTCGCAGCGATGGCTCCCCCCGAGCCGGCTGTGGGTAGTGGGTACGGTAATAGACATGACAGGGAGGGGTCCGAAGCGATCGTGAACGCAACATGAACAAACATGTCTAAGGAACGCAACAGAGGCCGGAGTGAGCGACTCCACATACTAGTGACGGCACGTGGCTAATGTCATCTGCGGGACTTACTGGTCCGTGTCCTCGTTTACAATGAGTTGCTGGCCCCATATGGAGAGCATTGGGTCTACGATACCCCTCTGTTTGGACTGTGTCTGGAAGCTACCAGGAACACAGACATCGTCAGTATGGAGATGGTTAGATACAGATGCGGTCATGGCGGTGCGGGTACACTATGGTCTTAGCATGGCGCGGTTACGGACGTCGGGGGCATTCAGCTAACGGTCGGGGTCCATCATCGAGCCTTTACAGTCTAGGGGTCAGTGTTATGTACATCGACAGGTCGGTCGTCTAGCACCAAACGCAGGGAGCGACGGAGCGGCCGAGCGACCGTCTGAGGTGTGTTCGAGTGGTGTCGACATATTGTCCGATTATAATTTCAACTTAAAAATAGATAAAGAGTGCCAAATATCGGAAGCACAGGTGGTGCTCGAAAGAATTGCAAAATTTTGACTACTTTGTGATTAGAAGTAGCACGACGGTAGCGTCAGCGGCGGAGTGCTGCGACGTCGCGGAGTGCGTGACCCCCGCGCTTGCTTGGTGCAACTGCCCCCGCCCCCGCGCAGGGGGCGCCGCGGGGGCCAGGCTTGCACCAAACAAGTCTACTCACTAACATCGATCTTTATTACAAGGAAGTCTGTCGACAGGCTCCCAAATGATAAAGTAGCAAAATGATTTCAAAATTAAACATGGTTTTCGGAAGGTGATCGAGAGCCGAGACATGAATGCGAAAACCGGAAAATGACGATCGATTAGCTTAAAAATTTCTAATAACATTCTCTTACTGATAAAATCGCAAAGCTAAAGGCTAGAAACGTCGAGTAAAATAAGCCGTTTATCATTTAGTGCCTTCGTTCGGTGCATAGTCTTCTAGAGTGATCGTGTGTCCCCCCGCACGCGCCACGGCAGACGACCGCACACACAGCAGCGGGACTCACCTAAGCTCTGACAGAGGGAGGAAGTCAACGTCTACGAGCGGCCGCAGGGAGGGCAGACTGTAGGCGACCAGGTGGCCGGTCGACAGGTAATTGACGAGACATACACTATCTGCAAGTCAAAGGCGCGAAAGATTACAGATACGTCGGCAGGGCGCGAGGACGCACTTCGGGGCGGGGGTGCGCGGTACCTTTGAGGCTGACGATCTCGGCTTTGACAACGAAGTCCGTGTCGGCGAGCTGCTGCCGGTACACGCAGTTTTGGCTGGGCAGCGCTACCACGCGAGCCTGCTTCTCGGACGCGATCACCACAAACTGGCGGTCGCCCGCCGCGGCCCCCGCCGCCGCCGCCGCCGCCAGCTCGCCCGGCGTGGGGCTCTGCCCGCGCCCGCCGCTGCCCGCGCTGGAGCCCTGCTTGGCGGGCGTGCGCTCTCGCCGCTCCCGCGTCTGCAACACCACCGACCGCTCCACATTTACTTATATACAGATTGTTGCAACGCAACATGCAATGCAATACAAATATAATTAAGACAACGGCATCCTTCCTTCAGAGTTTATTCGCGCTGCGCAAGTTCTGTTGCGAATGGCCGTCCAAACCACACTAGGTACGCGTTCAACTCAAACTTAAGAGGGTTTACGCATTTCGGTTTCCCATACAAACTTCCAAGTCGACATTTTTAAAAACCACTAAGCCAATTTTAATGAAACTTTGAATGCTAAAGTAACATACAGGGATCTAAATAGTTTGTTGAAAACATTTTTAAAAAACGTTTATATGTGAGTTATTGCGATTTTAAACTTTCTATAGTGGATAAAATGTTTATATAGCATTGTGAATGCAAAATTTCAACAATAAAGATATTTTCTATAGTGGACTTTAAATCGCAATAACTCAGCAAATAATGGCATAAAACCTCCTTGCCAAAGCTGGCTGGATTTGGATCGCATCGCATCGCATCTTTTTTCTTCTGACGCCGTGTCAGTTGGCGTTTTTCTTTTGTTCTGAAAAATAACTGTCTAATGTGCTGCCGCTGAAAATAATGCGTGTGACGTTCACCGTAAAAATACGTTTAGGAGAAGAAAAAAGAAGAAATCTTTTCCTACAAAACCAAACCAAGAACTGCAGAACGAGCCTCAGATCGCGTCTCCTCGGAAAGCTGGTCGAGGTAAGTGTTTTTGCCATATTATGGATAGTTGCCAAGGCAGATTACATTACCGAAAGCATTGTGTGATTTAATAGTTTGATTCCAACACTTAAGTATACAGTCCATTCTTTAAATTATTACCGTGGTACTTTGTTGCCACATTTTCTGGCCTTACGAGCCAAATTTAGCTATTTAAATTACATAACTATAGTTCGCAGTTCGGTAAATCGTATTTACCAAAGATATTCTCATAACATTTCACTATTTTCAAAGTGCACACTTGCACTTGGGCAAGTCCATTTTTTAGCGTCTTTTCGTGAATTTTGTCCGTGACAAAAGTGGCGGAAAACGAAAATGGTGATTGTCAATTGTTGCTAAAACTAAATACTTTGACGCTTTGACTATATACATGTCTTGACGTTGAAAAAAGAGTATTTGTTTAGTAAATTGCAAAAGGCTTACGATTTATCTAAAACAGTTCGTTTTGATGGCTTACATTCGGTTCAAATGTTTCTGGTACAGTATTCAGAACTCGAAAATGCACGTTGTGACTTCGAAGGGATTGTCATGGAACTTGCATATCTTGGATTGCAGTTAAATCCTGAATCTAAGCCTAGTATGAGCGCGTTAGAAAGTTTTGATAATTTGTTTTACGCATGTAAGCGAGTTGCATTGAACTGCCAAAAGTTAGACCAAGAGCCGTCTTCCAAAGTTATACCAAAAGTTGATAGTTGCAGACCTTCGTTACTTTATTTCAATTTGATGGTCAAATTGAAAATTGGCCAACATTTTACGACACATTTGTTTCGCTAGTCCATAATCGTAACTTAGATGAGATTGATAAATTCCACTATCTTTTGACATGTGTGAAGGGTCCAGCTCTGAATATGGTATATAAAAAACCTTCCTATCACTGCCAGTAATTATGCTGTAGTTTGGCAAAGTTTTGTAGTTAAATACCAAGATAAAAGGGCATTGACAGGTAGATATTTAGACAAAATGCTGAGTTTCACACCATTGACTAAAGATACTATAGTTAATTTAACATCGTTTATTGAAAGGTTTGATCACTCTTTAAAGGCAATTCATGCTTTAGATATAAAAAATTTGGATGACTATTTGTTCTGTCATATTGCGTTACGTGGCCTTGATAGTCATACGAGAAAACTTTTCGAGGAAGGTCGTGATCAGCAAGAACTGCCGACATTCTCGGAATTAATACTATTTGTAAACAAACAAATAAAAGTGCTCGAGCATACTTTTCCAACTACTAGCTCCTGGTCTACGGGTAATCAACAAAATAAAGTGAATTTTCAAAAAACCGTCTCTAATAATAATAAAGATTAAACTCTTTACCCGAAAGGTCTAATATACAGAGGCCCAAGTCTGCTAATTTACGAATGGCATAATTGAATCGCAATTGGATCGCATTGTAATTGTTTGACACATTTGGTATTCTTAAATGAGTAAGAGAATACCAAATGTGTCAAACAATTACAATGCGATCCAATTGCGATTCAATTATGCCATTCGTAAATTAGCAGACTTGGGCCCCAGTTTGACAACAATAACTATTCTCGTTTTAATCAGCCATTGTCTAAAATGAGCTTTACTACGTCACGAAATGAATTTTATCAAAATAAAATAGCTTGTGTGCACTGTTGTTCTAATAATCACATGATATACCGTTGTGATCAGTTTCGTAAACTGTCTTTTGAAGATAGGGTTAACCGTGTTAACGCCTTAAACTTGTGTAAAAATTGTTTGAAAATCGGTCATAATTTCAATAATTGCAAAAGTAATATGACATGCGGGGTTTGTTTGTTACCACCATCACCTATTGCATCGCGATTTGGGTGTCCCTGCGCCGGCAGGGCCTACGCAGTCGTTTCGCTCGAACGCGCTCGCATCGGGTTCTTCTCCGGCGCACTCCGTAAGTGTAGCTCCGGATGCCGTTTGCGAAAATCTTCATTCCGTGAATGAAAATGCTAATTATGGGGTAGTGTTGGGAACGACGCGTACGAATATTATGGATGTATGGATGAAGACTGCCGTGCTGTTCTTGATTCTGGCACGCAGAGCTCTTTTATAACTTTAGATTGTGCTCAACGTTTGGGCTTAAACCGTAATAAGTGTCCGTTCACCGTAGCAAAACTAGGTGGCGATTTAGTAAAAATTATGGTATTATAACATGCGAAATAAAGCCGTGCAAGGACAAGGTTTCGTCTTTCTCGATTGATATGGTTGTTGTTGCTAAGGTATCGTCGGAAATGCCTAATGTCTCCTTTCTGAATAATGTTGTCAGTGAATATTTTTGATTTAGCTAATCCTTGGTTTTACAAAAGGTCGTCTGTAGACATTTTGTTAGGTAATGATATTGTGTCAGAATTAATTAAAGATAAACCAATTAATTTAAAATCAAACATTCCAAATATTATTGAAACTGTTTTTGGTTTTGTCGTCAGCGGAAAATTATACTACGACAACCAATTAACTTCACAAAATTTTCATTTGTCCTTAGAACAAAGTATTGACATAATGTTACGTAATTTTTGGGAAGTTGAGGAACTGCCGAGTAAATCTGTACTGAGCCCACTCGATCAGTTGGCCGAAGATATATTTATAAGCGGATATAGCCGCGACGACCGCGGACGATACATGGTACCGATGTTGTTTGTGCCCTAGCCGCCACCACTTGGTGACTCGCGGACTGCTGCAGTGCGTAGATTGTTGACAACGGAACGCAAGCTCGCTCGCACTCCCGGGCTACAGCAAACTTATAATGATTTCATGAATACGAGAGCCTTGACCACATGAAATTATACATGGGCAGTGAGCCGAGTAAATACTTGATTCCGCATCACAGTGTACTACGCCCGAGCAGTACGTCGACTCCTTTACGCGTAGTTTTTGATGGGTCAGCAAAAACTAGTACATATGTATCACTTAACGACATACAACTTACTGGGCCCAACTTATACCTCGACATAAGTGTCATAATAATAAATTTTAGATTATTTCAATATTACTTTGCTAATGACATTTTTAAAATGTATAGGGTGATCTTAACAAATGACAACGATCGTAAATATCAACATATTCTATATAGGTCATCTACAGACGAACCCATAAAAACATATGAACTAACGGCCTTAGCAGCTCACCTTTTTTTTGCCATACGTACACTATTACAATTAGCAAGCGACGAAGGCGAACGTTTCCCTTTATCTGCTCGCGTAATCCGTGAAGGTGTATACATGGATGACATTTTATGGTCATGTGAGACGTTCTCACAAGCTTGCACGTTGCAAGATGAGTTAATCAACTTATTAAGTAGCGGTGGCTTTTTATTAAAAAAATGGTCAAGCAATTGCGAAGATCTTCTTGGACGTACTCCTGTAGAACATCGCGAAGAGAAAGTTTCTTTCAATAAAGATCATAACGATATCTCTATAAAACTACTTGGTTTACAGTGGACTCCGTTGAATGATACTTTTGGTTTTTCCGTGAATAAAAGTGACACTGTAACCACGAAAAGATCAGTCAAAAAATTTTAGCTTCAATTTATGACCCTATTGATTTTATTTTTCCCTGCACTTTTGTAGCTAAATGTATTCTTCAAGATCTATGGAAATTAGGTATTGGATGGGATGAACAGCTGCCCAAAGACGTCTGCGATCAGTGGCTGAGTTTTATTTCTGAACTCCCGCTTTTATCGGAGTTGCAAATAGAGCGTCATGCATTGCTTCCTGGTCAGGCTGAATGCGAGTTGGTAGGATTTTGCGACGCGTCGTCTCGCTGTTATGCTGCTTGCGTATACGTAATTTCTCGAAGCGACGGCTTAGTTAAACCACGACTTCTTCTAGCCAAGTCAAAGGTGTCCCCCGTGAAGCCCATAACTATTCCGAGGCTGGAGCTTATGGCGGCTGTTCTTTTGAGTAAACAGATGAAGTACGTGTGTGAAACGTTCTCCCGCGTTAAAATCATTCGCATTACAGCCCTTACAGACTACCAATTGTGCTCGCGTGGCTACAGACTGAAGCCTACAAGCTTAAAACTTTTGTATGTAACCGTATTGTACAAATAATTGATTTTATACCGCCCCCGTCATGGCGTCATGTCAAAAGCGAAAACAATATCGCAGACATTAGCTCTCGTGGAGCTACGCCAGCAAAATTGCTTGCCTTTAGTACTCGTTGGCTAGAGGGCCCTTAGTATATTATTCCAGAGTTGAAACTAAACGTTAACTCATTTAATCTTTTAAGTCAACATGAAACATTGTTTGAAACCAAGAGTGAGTTCTGTGATAGTTTTTTTAATCAGTTTTCGTCATTTACTGAACTAAAAAGAACAATTGCTCGATTTATAACATTATTTCGTAATAAAAAAGTGGAGTAAATATTGAAAGTAATTCCAATCTAACGACATATGAGTTGAATGAGTCTCATGATAGTTTAATAAAACTAGTTCAAGGCGCTTACTTTGAAACGGAAATAACAACTCTCTCAAAAGACTACATATATTACTTCGTTAAGGAAACTTGCACCTTTCCTGGACGATCGTGGCTTCCTCAGGGTAAGAGGTCGTATCCATCACTCAAATCTCCACTATTGTTACCTAAGAAAAGTGTATTTTCACATTTCTTTTAATTGAATATTTACATAAAATTATTTACATGCGGGACCACGTACATTACAAAATATTATTAACCATAATTATTGGATACATCCGCTCGTAGCGTTATTCGTTCTATACTTTCAAAATGTAGGACCTGTTTTAAATGTAACCCTCCGTTACTTCAACCAAAAATAGGAGATTTACCCGCAACGCGGTTGATGCCAAATAAAGTTATTGAGCATGTTGGAGTAGACTTAGGGGGGCCTTTTTTATTATAGAAAGCTTGCGTCGTAACGCGAAAGTAGGAAAAGCTTACTTAGCGCTTTTTGGATGTTTTTCTACAAAGGCGGTCCATTTAGAAGTTCTATCTTCTTTAACAGCTGATTGTTTTTTGGCTACATTGGATAGGTTCGTAGCTCGTCGTGGCTTATGCGCATGCCTTTATTCGGATTGCGGCACGAATTTCGTTGCTTCCAATAAACACTTAACGGAAGTACAGAGGTTTCTATCGGATGCAGGTAACCGTAATGAAATCTTCAACGGATGCGCTCACCGTCAGATTGATTGGAGATTTAATCCACCCAGTGCTGCTCACATGGGGGGACTCTGGGAGGCTGGTATTAAGTCAGCCAAGTATCATCTTGTGCGTACCGTTGGAAATAAAGCTTTAACATTCGATGAACTTACTACAATTTTCTGTAAGATAGAGGCTATAATGAATTCGCGCCCATTAGGAGTATTGCCGGCTAGTGACAACCCAAACGACTTTAACGTTTTAACTGCAGGGCATTTTCTTGTAGGCAAGAGTTTGACTGCTGTACCGGAATACAATTTAATGGACGTTTCAATTAACCATTTGTCACGTTGGCAATATTTACAACATTGCTCACAACTGTTTTGGAGAAAATGGACTCAAGATTACTAAAATACACTCCAACAAAGAGCCAAATGGTTCACTTCTTCCCCTAATTTGAAGATCGGAGATTTAGTTTTGGTTAAAGACGATCAAGCCCATTGAGATGTAGCGATGTATATCTATTAGTAGTAAGTTCATATGTATCGTGTATGTTATAAATATGTTAACCAATTATTAAAATATGTCATTATACTCGCAGCATTCAGTCGTTTCACTTCAATCTCAACCTTACACCATCCGTGCAATTGGCCACTTGCAAGGATTGAAAATGATCATTCCGGTTTAGATGGCATTGTTCGAAAAGTAACTCTACGTTCTAAGAAACATGTCTTTCAAAGACCAGCTACCCAGCTGAGTCTTTTACCTTTTCTTAACTAATTTTCCTTATTCATTTATGACTCATGTCGTGACAATGGGCTTTTGTTAGTAGGTAACGTTTACTTATTTTTTAAATATTATTTTCTTATACTGGAAAGCCTCATGATGCTTTCGGTGGGGGTGTTCAATATCTGTCTTAGCGATTATTTATACTATGGCATAAAACCTCCTTGCCAAAGCTGGCTGGATTTGAAGCGCATCTTTTTTCTTCTGACGCCGTGTCAGTTGGCGTTTTTCTTTTGTCCTGATAAATAACTGTCTAGTCTGCTGCTGCTGAAAATAATGCGTGTGACGTTCACCGTAAAAATACGTATAAGAAATATTTTTCTACAAAACCGAACCAAGAACAGCAGAACGAGCCTCAGATCGCGTCTCCTCAGAAAGCTGGTCGAGGTAAGTGTTTTTTGCCAGTATTGTAATCTGCCTTGGCAACTACCCTTAGTAAAGGGTAGTTGCCAAGGCAGATTACAATACTGAAAGCATTGTGTGATTTAATAGTTTGATTCCACCACGTACAGTCCACTCTTAAAATTATTAACGTGGTACTTTGTTGCCACATTTTCTGGTTTAGAGGTGCAGTGTTATCCTCACTAATTAGCACCAGAAGTCATATAATTACCACCACTAGTCTCTGACTAACCCTTCGGGGATAATAGTCGTGATTAAATGCATGTATGTGTGTATTTTTATATTAATGAATTTTTATTATAGGGCATTTTTATTTTTGGACATTTTTATTTCGACATTTTTATTTTTGGACAATGTTAGTTTTTGGACATTATTATGATTTGGACATTAGTATTGCAAACCCTCCTGACGCGTGTGTCCCCAGTGAAGTGTATGGCAAGCTCCAGTCGCACCGCGCCCCGCTCGCCCCGCACACTCCTCACGATTGCCCGTCTAGACGTGCACGTTGGCCCACAGTTTTAAAACCCCAAGAAAGTAGAAATAAAACCATTTTTAGTGTTTGTTTAACTTGTAACATTAGACATCAGATTACAATAATTTGTCAATAGAAAATTATTACATAAACGTACCTACCATTAAGCAAAATATGAAATAACTAAAAACTTAATGTGACTAAAAATCATTTGTGCGAACGGGCTACTTGCTTGCTACAATTACGTAATAAGTTTATCTTTTATCACTTGAAGTTATTTTATTAGTCTAGAGGGACTAGTATTCTTTTAAAATTGTTATTTTAAATCATTTAATATGTCTGAATTTGGTGAGTATTGATCATTTTATATGACTATGAATATTGAAGCAAAAATAAAGTTCAATTACAGCTTAAAAAAATACATCAAAATACATTTTCAGTTTTTTTATATTTTGTAGTTTAATGTGTATACTTCATGCTAGGAAACTCAATATGCGCTTACTTGCGATTTATGTGATATTATTTTTTAGGTTCAACAACTCAACATATTAAAATGTTGAGTGTTTTGAAATATGGCGATCAGCAGACACATACGAAACAATTAATGCTGTGTAGCGACATATTTTAAATTATTATTAACTGGAAGAGTCTCCTCAGCTAATTAAGTATTAAAAAAAACCGCTTTTTTTCTATGAGAGCAAGTACGTATTGGAGATCGAGTAGCCGAAAATCGGAAATATTAGGTAGGTACAAAGTATAAAAAGTGGCTTGATGACAATTTGGTAATTGAAGACACGGTAAAAGAATACATTCTTAGTAATGAAACATTCGGAACAGCTTCAGATATCTAATTAAAAACGTGGAAGACCTAAATAAAACCAGTTTTTCTGATATTCATTTAGCTTCGCGTTCGCGTTTTGGATTTAGTGCAATCCCGGAGCACCAGTGAACTAGAATTTGCGGCTAAATGGTCATCTGATAAGTTACATGACACAGACTCGCTTAATTGACTTTCACAAAATCTGATTCCAACTTTCACAATTCTTTGGGAATGTTCACTAAATCTAAGCATATTTTCAATCTTTGTTGATACCAACATCCATTCATAAAATATTAGTTCATTCACCTGAATTGATACAGTCATTTACCTTACCAATTAGACAACTGTCTGAAGATGCTTTAGAAGGAACACACAAAGATGCAAGAAATTTTAGAGAAAAACATACACGAAAGACCTCTAGACCACACACTAATCACGACCTAAATAAAGTTATGTTATTAACTTCACAATAATCAAATCGGGAAACAAAAATAAAAAAGCTATTTTAGAAACACCCTTGTGTTGAACGCGAGTACGCGAGTGAGGACGGTGCGCTCGCGTCTCGTGGTGTTCCCTCGCCTCGCCTCGCTGTCGCTCCACTTTGTGTCGGTTTTTCGGATATGAGTCAAAGGACGCGACGGGGCGAGGCGAGCGAATCAACCACACTGTCGCGCTCGCTCACGTTTTGAGTGGAGTAACGATTTGTTTACCACTTTTATGGAGTTATATCAAATTTTAATGGAATTCCCAAAAATAATAAAGTGAACGACGCGTGGGATCGGATAAGCAAAGAATAGCAAGAGTTAAAAACTAAAAAATATCATTAATGACAACGTTTAGAGGGCACTTGAGAAAAAAAAGGCACATAAAATAGCTAACGCAGACAATTCAATGACCCCCATCTTGTAGTTCTTGTAGTAGACGTAGCGGGCAATTGAATAAATCGAGAGTGTGGATGGCTAGCACTTCTGTAGCCTCCACTCGCCAAGACTCGTGCCGAGAGCCTCTCGGAGGCGCCTCGCGAGAGTCTGGATACAGCATAAGGCAATTTTTAGACATTGAATAATGTATTGTGAATAAGACATGCATATGTGTAACTGTTTTGTATTAATTTATTATAAAAAAAATATTTCTTAAAATTTGGAATTATGATATGTTGTAGTATGGACTCGCGACACTGTGCGATGGCGGCATTTGGCGCAACTTTAAAGGCGTTGGACCACTGTAAGTTCATAACACTGTGGTAAAGTAAGAACAATCAATTAGCAATACCTTATACTAGGCTTGATAAAATAAATAATTCTTTTAGGTTAAAAATTTGTCGATTCAAAGTTCTTATTAATTGAGTTTATTGAATTAATATAGTATGAGTTTATTGCGATTCCCATTTAAATGACTTTGCTAACTATTAAGTACAACTCTGTGCCCAGCTGTGGGACGTTTATGGGCTGATGGTTATGATACATTAGGTGTGTATACTCACGTCTTTACTGTCGTCTTTCCAACTTTCGTAAGAGTAAGGGATAAGAGCACCGTTGCAGTCAAGGAACGACATGGTCAGGATCGATCCTTTTAACCTAAATATGGGTCCACCTGGAACACAAAGCAACGGTTAACTGTGTCTCGTAGCGGTGAAAGAATACATCCCCTCTCTTCCCTTGGGTGTCGTATAAGGCGACTAACGGACTAAAGACTGCACATACATCTAACAGCATAGAGCGGCGATGGGGTCACCACCTGTTACGCTGAGCACATATGCAGTCGCTATTTGGTGAAAAGTGGACTATAGTAGAGGACTGCTTTTGCGGTCCTCATTGCCTAGTTTCTGACTAACCCTTCGGGGATAATAGTCGTGGTTGTATGAATGTATGTATGTATTATTAAGTTCCTAATCAAAGAAAAAGAAACATTTAAGTGATATTTTATATTTATGTTTGTTTATCTTATCATGAAATCATGTAAAATGTCTAACGAAACAAATCAGCCAATTATACTGTTTTAGCAGAAAAATCATCAGTTGGCCCACTGTCCCCCTTGTGCTGCCCACGGGGAACGGCCTGTGCCATGATGATGATGATGATGATGATCAAATTAGATGAGGTTACGATTTTGAGCACAGTTTTGTTTTTGCGTGTTACGTTACTCGGTCAGCATGTGCTCACCCGTGGTGGAGACGACGACGGGCAGCGTGTGGCGCAGCTCGGCCTCGGGCAGGCTGATCTGCATGGTGAGCACGGAGCCGAGCGTCGTGCCGATCCACAGCGTCGGCACCAGCGTCGTCGGCTCTGCGGGCGCATACAACCACTGTGCTGTTATACTACTACGCTACAGCTAAGGAGACTATTTAATCATAAAATATGTACAGTCAAGGTCAAAAATCTATATACACCACAATTTGCCACAAAACGTAACCTTCTAAATTACTATATAAGGTGCTATTTAACAATGGCGTATATTAAAAGTACAGGTAGTTTACGCCAAAATAAAAATATTTTCCCCAATAAATAGTAGTATTTTGTCATTGGTTTAGATTTTAATTTTTCAAACTAAACAATTTATTATTTAATTGGCAAAAACCATTATACTATCGATGAAATCACTCACACATGTGACTGCATTGTGGAAGTCGTCGCAGTCGTCAGTGTAAGTGCATGTGTAAGTAAGGGTATCTACAGTATGATGCAGTTTTTGTCAATTAAATAATAAATTATTTTGTTTGAAAAATTAATATCTAAACAAATGACAGTACGTGATTTTATGTATGTACAATAATAATAGACGGTTTTGTTTTTTTTAGTAAAATCTGTAAAAAAGCACTCGTACTGTTTTGCAATCGAACCAATACCAAACGCCCATTTGTCCTATTTGTTCCTTAAAATGATATAGTAAAGATCGATCTTTTTCATGGATTCGTGAATAGGTATGTTTTTATTTTTAGGCATTTATGCGTTTCTGATTTATTGCTATTTGAAGTAGGTGTTTCCTTCGCTAAAGTATTGTGGAGGGGCGTGCCATCTTTTCGTGGTTTATCTCCTTTACCTAGATGTCAGGAATCCAAAAAATATTTTTAGTGTCACCGTTTGGGCCAGCCTGTTCTTATACAGGGTGTCCTAGATATCGACGTCAAGCCGAAACCGGCCAAGTTATAATAGTTATCAGAAAAATATAAAAAAATGTCGTATTTTTGTTTTTTTTAATAATCTAGCATGTTGATATTTATAGCATACCACCCGATGTTGTATTGTGTTATATTAACACTTTGCAAGCGGATCACGACACAGCGTCGTGACGCTCATTTTTCTACGGTACGCCGATCACGACCTCATCTCGTGATCCGATTTCCCAAAATTTTCTAAAAACTAAACTAAACTAAACTAAAATCACGACGCTCTGACATGATCGGCGTTTGATGCAATGTGTAGCTGCGTTTCTTAGCTACACATACATAGGCGATTCATGTACGTATGAAAGAAGGGCAAGTGAGGGGAACGCGTCAAGCCGGCGCGGTCGCTGCCGATCGCCTCCACAGTGCGTTATATACAGATAGTTATGTAAGAGTTTTTTTCCAAAAAGGGTATTTTTGTAATGATTTTTAAGATAAATAACATTTAATATATTGTTTGTTTATAATATATATTTTTATAAGACAATAGAGGACACCTCTAGCAAATTATTGGAATTAAATTATAAGACAAAAGAGGAACTCTCTTGCAAAATGTTTGCAAATAAAATGAAATTAAATCAATGTAAAAATAGCTTTATAAAAAGTCCCGGTCAATCATTAAATTTAAAAAATGTAGAATCTTTGAACATTGTTCACCAGAACATCCAAGGAATGATGGGCAAAGATTTAGAGATTGAATTGTTCATGAACTGTAATAATATTGATATTCTTTGCATTACCGAGCACTGGCTTAGAGACCATCAGTTCATGTTCAATTTTAAGAATCATTTGGTAGGAAGTTCGTTCAGTCGAGGAAATGCAATACATGGTGGCTCCTTAATTATTGTTAGTAAAAAGTTTAAATTAAAAGAACGCAAACACATAGTGAGCCTCTCGGTTGAGCGAACAATAGAAATAGCTTGTGTGGAGTTGGAGCAGTTTGTTGTGATAAGTGTATACAGACCTCCTTCAGCATTGAATGATCTTTTTGAAAAAGTTATGGATGAGACATTGCGTAAGGTCCGCAATGTAGGTAAAACAATAATTGTTTGCGGTGATTTTAATATAAATTTGCTAGAAAACTCCACATTGTCAACTAAAATTAAAAACTTATTTCTATCATACAATTTGAATAATTTATTTTTGGAGCCGACAAGAATAACTGCCACTTCGGCCACCTGTATTGATAACATATATACAAATGTAAAACCACTGGCTAAGCAAATTATTAATAACCTGGACTCTGATCATTGTGGCCAAATGGTCAGCTTTCCACACCAGCGTAAGCAAGTGATGAAAAAGAATATCACTGTTGTGCCAAAAACTGCAGGTCGGTTGGAACGCTTTAAAAGCAATCTAGATACAAAATTAAATTATTTAGAATACAATGACAACCCTGATGTCTTTTATAATGATTTTTTTAACATATATTGTTCAGAATTTAATAAATTTTTGTTCCAAAAAAGATCTCGGTTAGTGGTACTGCATCTTTTAATGAATGGGCTACAATTGGTATTCACAAAAGTAGGAAACGCCTTTATGAACTTTATGGTGAACGCAACTATAACACCAGCGACGACTTCAAATTATATGTTAAAAATTTTTCAAAGTTATTTAAAAGAGTATGCCGATTAGCCAAGGCAAACTATCTGAGTTCTAAGATTAAGAATAGTAATGACAAAATAAAAATGACATGGAATATTATAAATAGTGAAACAGGAAAGGTCAGAAGTCGTAATAATGAGTACAAATTAAATTGTGATAATAAAACGTTGACTTCTGATGCTGATGTTGCTGCAGCATTTGAGAGGTTTTTTACTGACATTCCAGTTTCAACTACAAAAGCCTTGATTTCCTCCCCCACTGTAGCTGAATCTGTTTTGAAGGAGAATGTTAAAGATTGTGAAAGTAATTTCAGTTTTCAAAAAATTTGTGTTATAGATATATTAAAAACATTTAACACTCTCAATAAAAAGAAAACTGCTGATCTGTGGGGTAATTCCGTGGATGTCGCTAAATCAGTAATTATGACAATAGCTCCAGTTTTAGCTTGCATATTTAACGAATGCATTGACTGTGGTGTTTTTCCTGACCTAATGAAACATAGCAAATTAATTCCATTGTTTAAATCAGGTAGCACTTCTGACCCCTCTAATTTTAGACCTATTTCTGTGCTACCCACATTTAGTAAAATTTTTGAAAAGTTGATGCTAGACCAAATTCAAATTCATTTTCATAGAAATAAACTTTTACATTGTAAACAGTATGGTTTTACTAGGGGTCGCTCAACAACTGACGCCGGTGTTGAGCTTTTAATCCAAATATTTGATACCTGGTAGGAATCACAGGATGCCCTAGGGGTATTTTGTGATTTATCCAAGGCTTTCGATTGTGTTTTACATGAAACTTTGGTCAGGAAGCTTAACCACTATGGAATTAGGGATGCTTCTTTGAGCCTTCTAATCTCATACTTGAGTAACAGGATTCAGAAGGTCGACATTAACGGTAAAAGATCTCCGGGATCAGTGGTTACAATGGGAGTTCCGCAGGGTTCAATACTAGGTCCATTCTTGTTTTTGGTTTATATTAATGACTCACCTTATTTTGTAAAAGACAGTCATGAGATAGTATTGTTTGCTGATGATACTTCACTTTTATTCAAAGTGAAACGACGACACCCAAATTATGACGATGTGAATAATGCGATCTCAAAGATTGTTCACTGGTTTAGTGTAAATAACTTGCTATTAAACGAGGGAAAAACCAAATGTGTAAGATTTGTATTGCCTAATGTTAAGCAAGTAACAACTAGTGTACAAATTAAAGATAAGAATGTGAATCCTGTGGACACCACTGTGTTTCTAGGCATCACGTTAGATGCCAAGCTTCAGTGGGGCCCACATATGGCTAAATTGTCGAATAGACTTAGCTCTGCGGCTTATGCAGTAATGAAGATCCGTCAGTTAACTGACGTTGATACATCCAGATTAGTTTATTTCAGTTACTTTCATAGTGTAATGTCGTACGGCATTTTACTGTGGGGAAATGCTTCCGACATTCAAACTATCTTTGTGCTTCAGAAGAGGGCTATTCGAGCAATATATAACTTAAAGGCTGGCGACTCTCTCAGAGAGAGATTTAAGAATATAAATATAATGACAGTTGCATCACAATACATCTATGAAAATTTAATTTATGTTCATAAAAATACTGGAATGTTTTCAAAAAACAGTGATATTCACAATGTAAACACTAGAAGTAAGAACAAATTAGCAGTACCTTATACTAGGCTCCATAAAATAAATAATTCTTTTAGGGGTCTGTGTGTAAGATTTTACAACAAAGTACCAAATGATATTCAGAAATTAGATCTTAATAAATTTAAAATAAAATCAAAGAAAAGCTTTATAAAAAAGCTTATTATAAAGTGTCAGATTACACAGAAGACAAAACAGCTTGGATCTGAAATGCTCCAAGCACTCCAACAGCTATTTCTAATTGTCTTTATTTAATTGATACTACATTGTATGTATTGTCATTTTGTATTGCATCATTTTTTTTATTTTTAAATTCATATTTTGTATTGACCTGGTAACGACATACTCTTTTTTTTGTTTGTAAATGTCGTTGCTTTTGTGCGCTGTGGTTTCTTGCGCCCATTCTTTGCCACAGTTAAAAAATTATGTCCTGAATAGGTGGTAGGTTAAAAAAGATTTGGACGATTCAAAGTACTTATTAATTGAGTTTATTGAATAAATATATTTTGACTTGACTTGACTTGACTTGTTTAATTTTTTATAATTTGAAACATAAGTTACTCTAACATAATATAACTTTTATACATACAGATAGTTATGTAAGATTTTTTTTTATATTTCGAAAAAGGGTATTTTGGTATTGATTGTTTTAAATAAATAACATTTAAAATATATGTATTATTTTCTTTTATAATTTTAATCATCAGTTACTCTAACTTATACAAAAAGAATTAAAATAATTTCTATTATAGTTCTTTTTCTATAGAATTTATAATAATCACGAAAAAGGCCGGCTCACAGGGGGATGCGCGTAATAAAATGCCCGGCTTGCAAAGTGTTAAACTATTACCTACTTTGTGACGAGAAATCACAAAGTAGGTAAAAAAATAAATTATTATTATTATTCTCTTTATTTAAAATAGGTACTTATATCTTAAGTTATTTTTTTACAATATTTTATAAAAAAAACAAACATATTTACAATATAAAATATTATAAAAAACTTAACCTAGGTTGCCACCGGCAGCGGGGATTGACCCAAGCTATCGGTGGTTAGGGCTGCAGAGTGAGAAACCTCCTGACAATACGTGCCGTGTCAAGAAGTACTGCCTTCTGTATCTGACCCAACCTTTTAGCGAGAGCCTCTCTAGGTGTTGATCGAGGCTCTTAGCTAAAATGCCGTTTGCCGAAACGACTATCGGTACAATAATGGTTGAATCCACATTTCACATGGCGGTAACCCCGTGAGCCAAGTCAAGGTACTTACTAAGCTTGAAAATGAAAATGAAAAAATGAAAATGAAAAAGAAAATTATTTATCTGCTTAAAACATGGTTTACAATGATGTTACATTAAAATAGTAAGTCCTCACGTTTAACAAGATTGTCATGCAAATAATGGTAGGTAAGTAGATGTAGGTAAAAAAAAATAGTAACAAGTTTAGATGTAAAACACACTAGGCAGTAACAATCAATCCCCAATAAACATACCATGATGCAGTATTAAATGTCAATATCATGTCAGGAAGATTACGTACAATCACAAAATAATGTCTTACATAGGTAATATTCCCGGTTACAATAACATGTCAATAAAATATTCTAAGGTCCTAAGGTCAAATAATTAGTATAATTTAAATGTCAGTTGTACAAAAAATAAAATTATAATAGGTCAATTATCATCAATATATTCTTGAATTGAATAATAACATTTACTTTGTAACCAGTTATGTGTTTGTTTTTTAAACATTGTCAAAGGCAGATTTTTTAAGTTCTCGGGCAATTTGTTATATATTTGAATGGCCATGCAGTAGGGGCTACGCTTATACAACTGTAACCCTATGTTGGGCAGCATGATCCTGCCTTGATGTCTCGTTGGCTTATTTTTGTATTCCCCTCTTGTGGCAAAATAATGAGGGTGTTCTCGAACAAAAAGACATATCTGCTTTATGTACAAACAAGGCAAAAGTAGAATTTGGAGTTTTCTAAATAGAGGTTTACACGAATCAAGAAAGTGTGCAAATTGCCCTAATACATTTCTTTTGCGTTAAAAAAGCTTTATGTGCCGCAACTGAGTTACCCCACAATAGAGTACCATAGTGAAGCAGTGACGATACATAGCCGTGATATGCGGATAGTGCAGTTTCAATTGACGATATGTAACTTAGTCTTCGCAACGCGTAAACAAATCTATAAATTCTCGCACACATATTCTATGTGTGTTTTCCAGTCACAATGTTTGTCTAGAGTGAAGCCTAAGAAGTTAGCTTTATCAACTATCTCCACAACATTACTGTCATGTTTTACTAAAAGGTTAACTAATTTTGCATTACGAGTAGAAAATTGTATACATTTAGTCTTTTCCATGTTTACTTTAAGGTTGTTTGAACGTAACCACTTTAAGAGTTTACCGAGTGCTTTATTAACATCGTCATTAAATGTGTTTAGATTACTACACTTTATCACCACTGTAGTATCGTCGGCAAACATAAAGCACTTATGGTGTATTATATTAAGTAAGTCATTTATAAAAAGCAGAAATAATAGAGGCCCTAGCACGCTCCCTTGTGGCACTCCACAAGAATTTATCCGACATTTCGACCGGTAAGTGCATTTTTTTTGCCTAGGAAACTGTTGCTATTTCAGTACACTGCTGCCTATTCGATAGATAACTTTTTACCCAATCATGAGCAATACCCCTTATCCCATATCTTTCCAATTTGTCAAGCAACCTTTTGTGTGGGACAAAATCGAAAGCTTTGCTCATGTCAAGAAATAAAACCAAGAGAGGAATTCTATTGTTAATACTTTCCGTTATTAAATGTATCAAATTATAGCAAGCTAAAGTAGTGGAACTGCCTTTACGAAAACCGTATTGTTCGTCTTTTAATAAATTATTTCAGGTAACAAAGCCATATATACGTTTGTAAATAACTTTCTCGTATATTTTTGAGAATATCGAAATGAGAGTTATGGGTCGATAATTGCTCATTTCATCTTTATTACCTTTTTTAAATAATGGCTTAACAATACATAACTTGAGAACCTCAGGGAAAGATCCCTGTTCCATTGACAAATTAATTACGTAAGCAAGAGGTTGGCTTACATACTCAGCGCACAATTTTATGACATGAGTGCTAATGCCGTCATGACCTGCGTTACTGTTTTTAAGAGACATAATAATTGATTTTATTTCCGTGTCATTTGTAGGTCTTAAGAACATAGAATTGTTATTGAATGGAATATTAATATTATTAATATTTATTTTTATTATTTTATTTTTATTATTATTAAAGCTTAAATTATCATCCTTAGAGTTCGTCATGTCTATAAAATAATTATTAAATAATTCGCAAATAGTATTAGGGTCATTGTATATTTTGTCCTTATTATTTATCATGTCAATAGTATTATTTGTTATATCATTATTAAAATTATCATTAATAATACCATGTTGCTTTGCACTTGTTAGAAGCATTATTTATAGTTCTTTGGTTCTCTAGTTTTTGAGCTTTATGTATGCATATTTTTAACATTTTACTGTACTTTTTATATTCTTCTATGGAAGTTATTGCTTCTTGTATATTGAATATATAAACTTCTTTTTTTTCTGCATGCATGTTTAATTCCTTTACTTAGCTACTTCTGATGTCTGAATTTATTATTGATTTTTACAAGTACTATTGGAAAACAAAGTTTTTGAAATAGCTCAATTAAGTTATGTAATTCATTAAAAGCTTCGTTAGCATTGTGATTACTATATACTTCTATAAATGATAGCGAAGATATACAGGTTTTTAACTTATTCATATTTTCCTTGTTGTAATCAGTTTTCTCTATGGTATATTTTTTAAATGCATTTTTAACTTAAATGATATAGTCTGAGCTGTTTCATGATCCGACAAACCAAGAAGATGTATATCTGATTTGACTCTAAAGACATTACTAGCTATTTGGTCTAAGCATGCTTTTTTACGAGTCGCAGAATGAATATGCATTTTTAGATTAAAGTTTTTAAGAGTACTTGTTAAGTCCCTTGTTATATTGTTAATTTTTAATATATCTATATTCCAATCACCTGTCAATATAATTTTGTGTTTAAATTTATTCTTGTTTAATTTCTGTAAAAGTTCCTGTAGCTTTATTAAAAAAAAATTAACATTAGAATCAGGAGTTCGATATATATTAACAATAATTAGCTTGTATGAAGGGATTTCGATTCCGCAACATTCAAAACTTTTACTCACTGATATTTCATTACAAATATTAAGTACTTTAAAATCAAAGTCCTTTTTTACCAATATCATAGAACCGCCTCTTTTTTGGTTTTTTCGTGAAAAGTACGCCGCTATTTTATGATTAGGCAGTTTGAGGTTTCTCTCTTCACCACTTTGAATAAATGTTTCACATAAGCATAAAACATGTATGTCTAGCTTTTTATCATTAAAATCCTCTAATACTGCTTTTAAATCGTCTAATTTGTTGAGTATTTTTGGTGCATTATTCTAAAAGTATTATGTACGAAAAAAATCAACGTTTTTATTTGATGGTGCTTATTGGGAGGTGATTTTTGAGGAGAAGCAAATGTCTCTTGATTGCTTGATATATATATTTTGTTAGGCGTACTGGACTTGACGTTTTGATCGGTAATTAAAGATCTATTTAGAGATTTATTATTGTCATTATTTTCACCGCAAATACTAGATTCAATCCTTATTCCAAAGTTGATATAATCGTTCTTGTATTTCAAAAAGTCTATTTCTATGCTCACTTTAAATGTTAACTTCTGCAAATACGACTTAAAACTTTCATAATTTGTTTTATTAACATTTAAGTATGTACAGTTTATATAATTGTTCGTTAACATATTTATTACATAATTTAGTTTACTCTCATTCAGCACTTTGTTAACTTTTACATTTATCACAAATATTTTACAAAGACTAAACTTACACAGAGCGTTACATAGATTGGAATATAAAAGGTATGGGTCTCTGTCATTCGAACCTACTGACAAAATAATCACATCATCTGCGTTAATAACATTAGCTAAGGAGTGTAGACTCGACAAAACGTCACAACTTTGTGCCTGGGGCTTAATTATACTTGTAACGTTGTACACGTCATTCCATTTTCCAGATCTAGCTTCCCGCAATTTCAACGCCAAACCACGTAGTTGTTGGTCTCCTATAATGTAAATGTTTTTCTTTGCTTTATTTCTCTCAAGTAGTTTTTCTTCAGCCATCGGTTGCTTGACATTTTTTGAGTTAGTCAATATTCTTTCAGCCCGCTGGATATTTGTTTCTTCATAATTTTGATTCGCTGCGGGTAAATAACTTTCACTTGCTCGAGGTAAAGTTTTCACACTATACTTTGCTTTTCGTTTTTTATTGGATTCTTGACCAGAGCTACTGAATTGTTTTGTAGAATTTTTATCGCTTTCAGCTAGTTTTTTTGTTAAATTCTTATTTTCCAAAACAAGATTTTCAATTTCCTTCTCTGCATTTCTTAATTTTCTTCGTAGGCTTAACATCTTTTGTTTAAGTTCCTCTAAATCTTCTGCTCCTATTTGCGACAATTCAGGACAACTTCTGTTTAATCTATCGTCTTGAAAAGTTGAATGAGTGTCCTCATCTTCGTCTTCATCATTATTTTCATTAGTTAACGACTGAAATGAATTTGAGGTTGAAATGTTAATAACACACTTTTTATTTCTCAAAGTGACGTGTTCCACATTTGGGGACAAGACAGCAAATTCATTATCACACGAGTTTTGTGCTTTCGTCGAGCAACATAAACATTTCCATCGTCTTTTCCGTTCCTCATTCATAATAAAAAAACAGCTTTTCCGCTCGTGCGCAGTCTATGTCATAGTTGATATTGCAAGTTGCGCATGTTAAAAATTGCTTTCTTGGTAATTGTTTACTGCATTTGACACATTTTCCAGCCATTCTTTCAAGAAATTATGGACAAAAATAAAAAACAAAGAATTTTTTTTTTCTTTTCTTTTTGTCTTCCTATTACTATATTTTCTCTATTAAGCAATGCCAAATCATAAAAACAAAAAACAAGCAATAAAAAATGATGAGAAAAAGTCCAAAAATTTTGTATCGAAAGGTGAGGTTTGAACCATGGGCCGACACGCACGGCACGATTTCTTTGTTGTTCTGCGCACTGCGCCGCTTAGCCAAATTGAATATATTCGTAGTGACAAATTATCAATACACTATCCCAAGATCCTTGCATGCAGATCAAATAAATGGAGGTATTGAAGGTTTGAGTCCAATCAGTTTTGCACTGCACTACTACTTATAATCAACCGTCAAAAAAAAAACAATATTTATAATTAATAGCACTTCCAGTGTTCAAAATTGCACGAATTTTCACAGTTCTGGTCACTAGTAGTAGAATTTTGAAATTTACTTTAAGTTTGTGGAAAAAATGTTATTTTACAGTTTTATATGAAAATATCACTTTTCTTCGTCAAATTGTTTAACAAAGCACTTTGTGCATTGCAAACGACATCACCGCTAAATCAGAGTACTATTAAATGAATTTTTTTGTTATTGCACTGTTATAATCACTTAAAATATGTTTTATTAAGTTTAATACGGAGCCAAATGTTTACATCACAACGCCCTCTGGCGGATTGTCCTTCTCGGCTTTCACGAGGTTCTCATCATGAGGTACGGTGATATCAACCAATATTGCCCGGCGCTGAGATCGGTTGACCACCACGATATCAGGCTTATTGGCGACAATAGTCCTGTCCGTGATGATAGAGCGATCCCAGTAGAACGGTGCATGACCATTTTCGAGAACTGGCGCAGGTGCGTACTTATAGTACGGCACCTCTGATTCAACAAGGCCATATTGAAGAGCAAGTTGCTGGTGAATTATTCTGGCTACTTGGTTGTGTCTGTGCAAATACTCTCCGTTAGCAAGATAAAAACAACCGGAAATAATATGTCGGAGTGATTCTCCAGGACGGCGGCATGCCCGACAGATGTCGACCGTACCGTCCTTCATAATATATTTCCGGTAGTTATTCGCCTTGATAACTTCATCTTCAATGGCACAGTTTGTCTGTGCCATTGAACCTTCAGTTTCCCCAAAGAGGTCATCGAAACGTAGCCAGTTCACCGAGGCAGGCAAATCTACATCAGGCTCAGTTAGAGCGCCCGTGTAGCACCTTGCTCTTCCATATGTCCTTGCGATCGAGAGTGCTTAGCACCTCTGGTTTTAGGCCAGAGTATACAGAAGCATTATTCAGGATTACAAAACAAAAGAAAACATTTAAAAAAGTAAAGATTTGTAGCAACAGAGGGTAAAAAACCGTCACGGGATGGAGATTTTTTTTAGAGTTTTTTAAAATGTCTAATTTTCAAAATACGTGACTTAGATTTTTTTTATTTTTCTGATAACTATTATAACTTGGTTTCGGCTTAACGTCGATATCTGGGACCCGATAAGGCCACATGACAAAAAAAAATAAGTAATCAATTAAAAATGTTGAACTTCATCATCCTGATTTATAATGTAACCTGCCATACTTCCATAACCATTGAGCGGCTATGGGCTCACCACCTGTCACGCTGAGCACATGCGCAGTCGCTATTTGGTGAAAAGTGGACTATGGCAGAGGACTGCTTTTGCGATACTCATTGCCTAGTCTCTGACTAACCCTTTCGGGATAATAGTCGTGATTATATTTATATGTATACAGGGCGTCCCACGGACATGCCACATGGAGGGAAAGTACCTTGAATATTGTAGATGGAACATTTTACTGAAAAAAAGACAAGAATTTAAAAAACAATTTAAACTGCATTCATAGATATTTAAATAATTACATGGTTAAACCGGGAATCAAACCCGTTACATGAGAAAAATAATCACCTGTAGCTTCATCATACCGATCGAAAGGCTTCATCATAAGGATTATTTTTTGTTAAATAACATAGTGTCACAAATAAAAGGAAGACCATGAATTTTAACATTTGATGTGAAATATTGTTCAGAAAAATGAAAAGCTGACATTGCCGTAAGGGCATTACAACTGACATTGACATAAATACATACATAAATTGATTAATTTTGTATTAAAAATGTTAAAATTCATGGTCTTCCTTTTATTTGTGACACTATGTTATTTAGCAAAAAATAATCCTTATGATGAAGCCTTTCGATCGGTATAATAAAGCTACAGGTGATTATTTTTCTCATGTAACGGGTTTGATTCCCGGTTCAACCATGTAATTATTTAAATATCTATGAATGCAGTTTAAATTGTTTTTTAAATTCAAATAATGTCTTCTTTCATTAAAATGTTCCATCTACAATATTCAAGGTACTTTCCCTCCATGTGGCATGTCCGTGGGACGCCCTGTATACTTATATGTATGTATGTAATTGTTTTTATACACTGGAGTTCACTGGAGTTATGTAAGTGATGGTAATTAGTTATTTAAATATTTTAGTTCGGAGTTATAAATCGTAATGATTACAATTTGTAGTGTTGCGCTCAGCCTTACTTAAAAACAATGAAAAACAAGTCGGGAATTACTGCAAAATGTTTTTTGCGTGACTGATTACGTAAAAAAAGGAACAAACATCATTGACAGGTAGGGGTGCGGTGGGGTCAAAGTCAAAATATATTTATTCAATAAACATTTCATATAATGACAAATGAACTAATTTTAAAGGACATAACGTTTATTGGATATAATTTTTACTTGTTCCATATACACTTCTTATAACAACATTACGTATATTATTCATTTGATATAATACTCATATTCTCTAACAACTTTTTCTATTAAGCTATATAATCATATTCTATAACTTCATTTGATATAATTTTTGCTTATAAAGAAAAATAGCATTTTAACCCTGAATTAATTTCAAATATTGTCTTAAGTCAATACGTTGTGTTCTTGTTAAGGTTGTGCTATAAAAGTCAGTGACAGAAACGAATCGTGGCAAAACCGACTCCACGTAGACTTCTGTCTGCCCTACGCTAGAGAGCACGAGTTTTTCGCACAACCTTAATAAAAACACAACTTGTAATTTAAGCTCGCGTGGGACCGCCGGGATCCCGCCGCGCCGGAGCCGTGACAGAAACCATGCCTGCTGCATGCTTTCTTGCATGCTGCATTCTTGCTTGCATGCTGTATGCTTGCTTGCATGCTTCATGCTTGCTTGCATGCTGCATTCTTGCTTAAATGCTGCATATTTGCTTGCATGCTGCTTGCTTGCATGCATGCTGCTTTCTTGCTTGCATGCTGCTTGCTTATTACATGAATAATGTTTTATATTATTAGATTATTATATCCAATGTATATTAAGTAAGTATATCAAAAGTACATTATATCGAATTAAATTATAGAATCTAAAGTTATATTAAATTTTTATTAAATTAATTCAGTTGTTATATCAAATAAAATTATATGAATTTGAATTATATTATCTGAACGTTAGACCTAAAGTATTTATATCAAACATTACACACCCGACAGGTAGGCACTCTTTTCGATTAAAGTCAAAATTTAAATTTCGAAGCTGTAAGTTGATAATAAGTCGAATTAATGTATACAAATTAATGTACCCTATAGCGAATACATAAATTTGTGTTTTTGATTGCTTATATATTTGCCCGCATTTAGAATAATACAATTTTTTGGGTCTTTATATGAGTATTTTATACTGTTATGATACTTGTAAGTATCTATATCTTTGACCTTGACTGTACAGATGGCAAACTTCAAAAAATTTTAAACTATAAGTAGGTATATTTATCTATTCGGTATAAGAGCCCCAGCACATTGCGGCTATATCTATATATTCGGTATAAGAGCCCCAGCGCATTGCGCCCATATTTATCTATTCGGTATAAGAGCCCCAGCGCATTGCGGCCATATCTATCTTTTCGGTATAAGAGCCCCAGCGCATTGCGGTCATATCTATCTATTCGGTGTAAGAGCCCCAGCGCATTGCGCCCATATTTATCTATTCGGTATAAGAGCCCCAGCGCATTGCGGCCATATCTATTCATAATTCATAATTCTTTATTTGCATGAAACACGGTATTTAAGATGGTAATTATACAATAAAAGTACAGTCGTGTATCACCAAATTACAACTGGCATGCAAATATAATAATTGACAATTACCTTTTGTTATGTGTAATAATCAAATTTAAACATTTTATTTAAAATGGTAAGTAAGTAATATTAATTACTAAAACAATAAAATAAATTAATAATTCAAAAAATAATAATAATAATAATGAAATCAAAATAAAAATTAAATTAAATAAATAACAACTAATTTTAATTATATGTCAAAATATTCCTTGAGATTATAAAATTCATGTTCAATTAACCATTTATACAACTTTGTCTTAAATAATTTTATATTACATTGTTTCATATCATTAGGTACTTTATTATATATTTCAATGCACATTACCAAAAAACTCTTGTCATACTGTCTTAATCTTTTACTTTGTTCAATTACCAATCTGTTTGGATTTCTTTTATTTCGTTGGTAAATATCACATGCTTTCTTAAATGACTGAAGTGATTGTTTTACATACACACAAATCTCATATATATAAAGTGACGTATGTGTTAACAATCCAAGCCTCCCAAACAATGACCTACAAGATGAATATGGTGCAATGCCGTACAATGCTCGAATGCACTTCTTCTGACAAATAAAGGTTCTACTGACATTGGTACTGTTACCCCACATTATTATGCCATATCGTTATATTGAACCTACATATGCATGATAAGCATTGAGTGCTGTGCTGAGATTGGTAAGTTGTTTAACCTGCTTGAGAGCGTATACAAATTTATTAACCCTGTCACAAATACTATCAATTTGTGACTTCCAATTAATGCTTCGGTCTATTATTAATCCTAAAAACTTTGTCTGTTCCAACTTTTCTATAATTGTGTCATTGTAATGAATATTCATGTCAAAATCATTGTTATTAAAATTTATATAATTAGTTTTAGATACATTAATTTTTAAGTTGTTCATTTCCAACCACTTTATTATGTTTGTTACAGTATTATTAATGTCATTTTCATGCTGTTTAATTGTATTATTTTTTCTACTTGATGTCACAACAATTGATATATCATCCGCATA
Source organism: Scoparia ambigualis (assembly GCA_963921215.1). Classification (NCBI taxonomy): domain Eukaryota; kingdom Metazoa; phylum Arthropoda; class Insecta; order Lepidoptera; family Crambidae; genus Scoparia; species Scoparia ambigualis. Next base: position 29,823,387 of record OY992522.1, on the reverse strand, counting down.
CAGAACACACTTATGTGATGTTGCGATAGTAATGTCATTAATATATATAAGGAAAAGTATTGGACCCAATACACTTCCCTGTGGAACACCGTATAGATTCGTTCTGTAGTCAGATGAGAATGACTTGATTTCGTTTTTTTTACTAGCTTGTGTAATTTGCACACACTGCTTTCTGTTGGCTAGGTAACTAATCATCCAATCTAGAACTATACCTCTGATGCCAATTGCTTCTAGTTTTTTCAGCAAAAGGTCATGCGAAACATAATCAAAAGCCTTCGATAAGTCAAAGAACAGTGCAGTAGTAAAATGTTTCATGTTGAGATTTGTTAAAATTGACTTTAGTAGTGAACATACCGCAAGCGACGTCGACTTATTTTTTTGAAAACCGTATTGTTCTTTAGTTATGATGTCGTATTTATTGCAGTATTCCATTAGTCTTTTTTGCATACATTTTTCAAATACTTTCGCTAAAATTGGAATCAATGTAATTGGACGATAATTATTGATGTCATTTTTGCTCCCTTTTTTATACAAGGGTTTTACAATCGACATCTTTAAAGGTTCGGGAAATGTTCCAGAGGAAAAAGACAAATTGATCAGATATGTAATAGTAGGCAATATTAAATTAATAGTAGCTTTTATTATTTTGGTTGATATATCATCATATCCTTCAGAATTTGTGTTGTTTAACAACATAACTTCCCTTCTAACTTCATCTTCAGACAAAGGTACTAAAAACATTGAGTTTGCTTGCGTTTGATATCTATTAACATAGTTTTGTGATAGAGAATTTGTAATATTAATAAAATTATTGTTAAAGGCTGTGGCTATGCTTACAGGATCTGTTAATATTTTGTTTTCATACTTTAAGTCAATTATATTATTATCAGTTTTTATATTGTTTAATTCATTTTTGATAACGGACCAAGAAGCTTTACTTTTGTTTCTACTCATATTAATCAATTTCATATTTACATTTTTCTTTAAAAAATAATCATTTTTTTAATAATTTGGATTATTTGTAATACTTATTTTTGTTAACTTCTGTTTTATCTTTGTAGTAATTGTACCTGAGAGTTCGTTTAGTTCTACAGCTCAATTTTACCCCTTGACTTATCCATTTTCCACACTAGGGAAACACAGTTTATATAACAAACCTTGATTTTGTAGACACTGTTTAAATTTGTCTAAGTTTTCATCATTATAATCCCGTCTAAAAATGTGATAAAAGGTAGGCATATATTTTTTTGATTTTACGGGAAAGCTTAATGTCTGTGCTGTATCGTGGTCAGAGAGATAAAGTGGTAATACATTAGCAGTTGCATTTTTTATATTACTTACCACATGATCTATACATGACTGTTTTCTTGTGGGTTCGTTAATATGAATCGTTAAATTGTAGTTCAGAGCTAGATCTTTTAAGTGTACCGACGCTGTACTATTTTTCAAAGTATTTATATTAAAATCACCGGTTATAACAATTTTCGTCTTTTTGTATTTTTTTGTAGTTCCATGTAATACATTATCCAATTTATTTAAAAAGATGTTCGGGTCTGATAAAGGTGTTCTGTAGACACATATAATAATCAATTTGTTTGATGAAATTTTTATTCCACAGCACTCAAATGACTTTTGTGTTGCATGGTTTCTCAGATATGTTAACTCTTTGCATATCAATCTTTTTTTTATCAATATGCAAGTACCACCCCTTTGCTGTTTCCTACAAAAATTGGAGACCATCTTATAGTTGTTAATTTTTAGGTAATTTTCATATCCAGATTTCAAAAATGTTTCTGACAAGCATATTACATCTGGTTCAGTATTGGAATCCTGTAACTCTTGCAGCGTGATTTCTAATATTTCCTTTTTTGACAAAATACTGGCAATATTTTGGTGTAGAATTCTAAATATTTTTTGGCTTGCATAAGAATTTTGTTCAGGTCTATGCTCGAAAAAACTTATTTTTTTTTATTACAGCGAAGAAATATGGTATAGTACCTTTTTTGGCCTCATATATTATTTTATTGGTTATTACTGTTGAGCCTTTACTTCTACATTAATTTGTGCTATTTCGAGCAAAGTAATATGGAATTGTACCTTTTTTCAACTTATAAGTATTTCCTATTAACCTTTGGTTTGAATTACTACAATCACGTCTAATATGTTTCGTAATTTCTTTGCAATCCAAATATTTATGACAATAGTCAATGCAATCAATTCCATAATTAATGGATTTACAAGTGTCATATGTTTTATAATTTGAATTACAATTTACATAATAACAGTTATTAAATTTGTTACATAAATGTTCAATACTTTTATTTAACATATCTGTATTTAAATATTTATTTTGAAAGACCTTTGTTACAATAACAGTATTATTATTAAAACGTTTTACCAGAAATTTCAATTCAGACAAGACCTTCTTTGGATTGCAATCATTTTCACCTACACATACCAAAAGTTTGTCCGTTTTACCTAGGGTCATATCATGACAATCCTTTAACACTTCTTCAGTAGGCGCATGAGGTTTGATAAATGCTGTTATTTTATATTTTTCATATGTACTATTTTTTCTTGTATGTAACAGGGCTGAAACCAGTCCGACGCATTGTTGAGCACCAAAGATTAATATTTTACCAAATTCTTTTTCATCTCTCATTTTGAATGAATTTCCTTCTTTTGACTTATTGTAAATATTACTCTTGTGTAGCTTATTCTTTACTGTTTTGATTATTTAAATATTCAATTTCTTTGTTTGCGTTCATAAGATCCTTTTGTATTTGTACAATTTTTTCTTGAAGACATAAGAAATCGGTGTTTTTGATCTCCAGAGAGCCACGCCTATCATGGATATAGTCGTCGATGTTCTACTTGACATGGGCGTAAGGTGTCTGTCAGGATTGTGAATAGATCGCTTCTTTTTTATATTGGGAGTTTTCTTATGACATGAGGGAGCCTGGCAGATATCCTTCAACACATTAATTTCGTTGGTTAGTTTACATATTTTTCTTTTTAGCTCGTTATTTTTCAGTATTGTATTGTCTAATTCATGTTGCGTGCTCAGGAGTTCTGATTTGAGTCGATTTAGGTCGTCTTTTAGTTCAAGCATTGTGATATTATCAACTGTAGTACATTCGACGCTTCTAGATAATATTTCTGTTGATAAAAATGACTCATTGAAGCTGCTACTCCGTGAAAGTATTTGCGAATCGCTGCTATGGGAATCAATACTAGTCTGAGATGAGACTTTATAATCCATACTTTTGAACTGTGTTATCTCTGGCGAAGCAACAGCAGATTTATCCGGACTACGCATTACTGTTAGACAGTGTGATTCAATATCATGCGTCGCAGAAAGCAATGCAGTAATAGGTGTGCCCTGTTGCGGTGAAGAGAGCGACGTGCTCGGTACCGGTGAGACGTTAGTATTAAGCGGTGATTTTAAAATAGTACGCTTTTTTCTCATAGTGATGTTAGGTTCATTAGAACTAGAAGTGGGTGTAGATTTGTCCTTCATCTTTAGTTCACATATTTTGCATTTCCAGTTGTTCCTTGTAACTGGGTCTTTTAGGCGGAACAATTTCTCAGAATAGCCAATGCATTCGTATTCAAAATGGTTTTTACATATTGAACACAGAACTGTATTAGTTTTACATTTGTGGCATACGACTAGTGACATCTTGCGGCGGTTTAAAAGCTCTTAGTAATAGTGGACATGTCTTTTTATTCAAACCAATATTTTTCTATGTCTGCGCTGATAGCACTTATAGATAAACAATATTATATGTAAAATTTTATTACACAAAAAGACTTTTGTGAAACTTGAGGTTTGAACTCGGATCTTCGGAGATTTGAGTCAAATAATTTTATTAATACAAAAAGACTCTTGAGAAACGCAGAGTTTGAACTCGGATCCCTTGTGATTTGAGACGGGGTATAGTGCAACGGGACCAGTTCAACATTAATTCTTGTGGCGAAATTGATGTAAGTAGTTACTCTGCCAAGGAAATATTTTTTTACAAAAACTGGTTTCGTATGAATGAAGGTCGTTGCACTTCTAGTCAGCTGTTACTCGTTTTTATTTAAAGTTGCAACGGTCTCAATGTATCACTTTTTCACTTATTTCACTTTTAACACAGTTTACCATATCTATCTATTCGGTATAAGAGCCCCAGCGCATTGCGGCCATATCTATCTATTCGGTATAAGAGCCCCAGCGCATTGCGGCCATATCTATCTATTCGGTATAAGAGCCTCAGCGCATTGCGGCCATATCTATCTATTCGGTATAAGAGCCCCAGCCCATTGCGGCCATATCTATCTATTCGGTATAAGAGCTCCAGCGCATTGCGGCCATATCAATGTATTCGGTATAAGAGCCCTAGCGCATTGCGGCCATATCTATCTATTCAGTATAAGAGCCCCAGCGCATTGCGGTCATATCTATCTATTCGGTATAAGAGCCCCAGCGTATTGCGCCTATATCTATCTATTCGGTATAAGAGCCCCAGCGCATTGCGCCCATATCTATCTATTCGGTATAAGAGCACCAGCGCATTGCGGCCAGCCCGCGCGGCTATCCATTCTTAGGATCAATACGATTCAAGTAGTTTACCATAAAGGTACTTCTGACGTGTGTGCTGCGCGAGTTACGGTAAGAGTTTATTTTTCGAATGGTAAACTGTATCTACCACAAAGCATTTTTATATTTGTTTTAGAACCATTACAGTATTTTTACAAAAACTTCTACATCATTCTCTTTAATTTACTTATAATGATTTAGTAGGTTAAGTAAAAAAGTAATGTAAAGCCGGTAGGTATACTAGTCACTGCAGGCCACAGGCCGCCGGTTGGAATCAACATCTCTATAACTGGTGGGCACCCAAATGCGGTGGGGTGCTCACAGACACCGGCTATGCATTGAAAAGTTCCATTCTTCTTATTCTCTCGCCCAACCTGGGAATTGAACCCGGGACCTCGGGACCGCTTGGACTCTTGGCCATCGAGGCGGCCTAAGTAGGTATCCCATACAAATCTGCGTAGACACAATCACTGATAACATTACTTTTAATCTGCTGTTGAAGTTCAAAATTACAACTTGTACTTTTTATTTTACCTAAACAAATACTCATACAAAAACATTCGCAATTGCAATGTTGGTAATGTATTTGTTGCACATACCCGACTTCTTGGTGTAGCTGTCGGCGAAGGCGAGGCACTGGATGCCCTCCTGCGAGATGTTCTCCAGGCTGGACATGCTGCTGGAGCGCGAGCGCGAGAACGAGCTGTCCAGCTTGTCTGCGCGGCCAGTAACACAACACAGCGGTCACCCTCTCACGCGCCGCGCCCGCCCGCGCCCGCACAATGCCGATGTGCGGGCGGGGCCCGGCGGCCGCGCAGCCCACGGCGGCGCCCTAGGGCCGGGGGGCTGCGCGGCTCGCCGGCTGCGGCGACTACTCTACTCAATAGTATTAAAGTGGCAACTAATGCTAGCTGGAGCCGACGATGTCGGCGATTCGGTGCAGTTGTGAAATTAGCTGAAATCAACATCGGTGCGGCATTACTCTCGGTAGGTGCGAGACGGTCGATATAAAGATCAGAGTAGGATCATGCTCGAAATAAACGTGTGTGGCTGTGTGCCCGTCCAATCTCAGCTTATTTGCACAACGCCGCCCGTGGCTAGGCCGGCTATGACTACCACCGATTCGGTTTAGTTCAAGTAGATGGTTAGGTGCTTTGGCGTTAGAGATTTGTCGCCCGACGGCGGCGTTAGAGTTACGTCCCCAGGGTGACATGGAACGAACAAAACACCCTTCATCATACCATTTATTTAGTTTTGTTATTATTGTTAAGTCATCTTAAACTAAATGGTACAACGATAAACAGCTCTAAATGATGTGACGCAGATGGAAAGCGGCGAACCATAAGTTACATACGATAATGGATCGAGCGAAACAAAAACTATGTAGTATGATAGATGAGTCATAGCCAGGTCGCTAGGCGGAGCCTCCGCAACCGACACCAAGCGTTCAACCGCTACTCCACGTCTAGTTAGTCACTACCGGAAGCCACGGCGCACTCGGCGCCACTAAAACTAGTACGAAGAGGCGTGGACGGACAGCAGCGCAATCAAACGGGTGTGAACAGGGCGGTGCAGCGGGCGACGAAGGCGGCATGCAACTAGTGCGTACTTGATAGAGAAGAAAGAAGCATACATAGACATAATGACAGCCGAATATAGAGGCAGCCAAAAACGAGCCATTTAAAGTTTTTGCTTTGTGGTCGAGCTAGAAAAGAAAAACAGTCATGTACTCAACAGCATCAGGGCGCGGCGGGGCCGGCGCCGGCGCGGCCGGTGCGCGAGCAAATCAACAGAATGTGAGCGCGTGACAACAATACGACAAAATACGGAAAATATGCTATAATAGTATAAAGATCATGTGTCTGAAACGATATGGAAAGCCTCGCTTATTTTATGCACATGTAAACAATCAATCGGGTATATAGTTATCGCAACACTGAGTAAGTGGTAAATTATAAATAGATAGTTTTGAGTAGTAAGTCACCTTTCACGTAAACTACGAGTCATGCCGCTTGAGTCTTCAAACTGAGTGCAATCGAAGAGTGTGTGTGGAAGAGGAGAACATGAACAGTCACAGCCACAATCTCGACTAACGATACTACGCGTGTGCGGGCCGCGCCGCAAGCCACAAACGAAACAATCAAACCAAAAGGAATAATAATAATAATAAAGTAATATCGGATGCATGTTCGGGTACCATTGGGTTGCATTATGTGTAAGTACTCCATAGATGCGAGAGTCTGCGGAATAGGTGGCTCTGTACCGACAAATAAAACCACAGTATATTACAAGCATGTTCACAGATAGGTGTGCGGGCGGCGGGCGGGCGGGGCGCGGGTGCGCGGGGCGTGCTGCACGGCCGCAGCGCGTGCTGCACGGCCGCAGCGCGTGCTGCACTGCAGCAGGGCATGTCGCACTGCAGCAGGGCGCGCCGCACTGCAGCAGGGCATGTCGCACTGCAGCAGGACGTGCCGCACTGCAGCAGGACGTGCCGCACGGCAGCACGCGCCCCGCCCGCACCGCCGCGCGCGAGGTTGCAGTCGTCACAACGTAACAGCCAAAGACCACGCTCAAAATGAGCCCATTCATGATATATTATACTATTTATAGATCAGGATCTCATTCCACGAGTCGGCGATGAGGTACAACAAAGGAAATACTACTCAGACTGAACAGAACGGCTAAAAAATAAAATTGTACGGAAGGTGTGTTTTATATTCCAATGATTACCTATTAAATGAGTCCGATCTGAAATTGGAAATTGATCAAATGAATAACAGAACGACAGTAACTCGACGCATGCTCAGTGCAAATCATAAGGGCGAGAGAACCTGTTTGAAGGTCGATGAGCAACTTCTAGCTCTGCTAATGTTTTAGGTAATTTAGGAAGTACTTTTAAGGGTCAATTTAGAATGATTTATTTTGGTTGTCATTGGCCAAAATTTATAATTGTATTATTGTACGAAGTTGAACATATGTGCGAGGTTACAATTAGTACCTATTGTTAGGAACGTATTATTTAAAAAATATATAGTGTATATTAAGTAGCGGGATGCATATAATTTCATATACATATAATGACATGAACTAATTTCAAAGGACATAACGTTCATAGGATATAATTTTTACCTGATCTAGGTAAAAACACTTCCTATAACATTACGTTTAATAAAATATAATATACGTAACGTAAATTGATATAATACTCATATTTTAAAACAACTTTTTCTATAAAGCTATATTGGTGTAATAATCATATTCTTTATCTTCATTTGATATAATTTTTAATTAAAAATAAAATTAGCACTTTACCCCTAAATTGATTTCAAAAATTGTCTTAAATAGTTAATACGTTAGTAAGGTTGTGCTACAAAAGTCAGTGACATATACGAATCGCGGCAAAACCAGGTTGGCATTAGTATTACGCATCTCGAATTAGGAATTGATAAGGGTTGAATTTTATAGGGGTTTTACCCCTTTCAATCGACACCCCGCGAAGATGCGTGTTTTTTACACGTGTTTGAAGCTACAGTAGGTAATTACTTTTAGGTTGTTTTAACCCTTAATTTTATTATTTTATATTTATTTATAGGTAATTATTTTTTATAAATATAATGTAAAAACATAAACAAAAACAAAATAAGTATTTGTATGATCATGAAACGGAACGCATTTCTCTGCCATCTTGTAATGTCAGACAGACATCGCTCGCAGCCTGTAGTCTGTGCCTCTGTAGGTCAAGATGAGGTTAGCAATGTAAAGTAATCGCGAAGCGGAGCGGAGCGATCATCTTACATTTCGTGGTTATTTTTTTTAACAGACAACAGAAGGATTCTTGTGAAAAAAATGTCAGATTAGGTATAAGTATTATAAATCAACCTCTGTAGGCCAAGGTGAGGATAGAAATGTAAGGTGATCGCGAAGCGGAGAGGAGTAATATTTTTTTTAAAACAGACAACAAAAGCACTCTTTTGTGAACTAATTGTTTTATACCAATAGATTATTATATCAAATGTTTATTATATCAAAAGTACATTATGTCAAATGAAATTATAGAACTTAAAATTATATTATGTTTATAATATTAAGTCAGTTGTTATATCAAATGAAATTATATTATCTGAACGTAAGACCACAAGTAGGTATTTATATTAAACATTGCACACCCTAAGTAGCGTTTATGTTCGACTCCGCACTTCAAGAAGTCAATGTAAGAATTCAGAATGAAAGAAGTAGGTATACAGTGAGTGTAGAGGAACCAAGGGAAATAAATCAACTAAATAAAAAAAGTAAAAGGCAAGAGAATAGAGTTCGTCAGCATCTTTTAAAATATTTCAATATCTTTAGGACTATTAATAGGAACTATATCTTTAGCGTATAAATATACCTAGACACATAAAATAACCTCAAGTAGGATTCTTGTGAAAAATAACGAACGCATTGATTTTTCAATTGATTATTTCAATTAATAAATTTTGGAGAAAATAATAAAGAAATTGGAAAGTTTTAAATGAATAAAGTCGTGTCGTATCGTACAATGTCTGGACGAGTACGACGAAAACTGATGATGACCCAGAAAGCGGTCACCGTACAGGGACGCGCCCAGCGAAGAACACATGAGACAGATCAACAAAATAAAAAAACTTAAACAACCAAGGAAACCAAAGAGCGAGGAAACTGCGACTGTTTCAGAACGGAAGAAGACTAGACCGAAGGTGACTGTACTACCAAAACTGCAATACTGGCGCGTCGTCAGCAGAGAGTGCGGGGCGGGGGGCGCGGCGTACGCGTCCGACGCCGTCGACAGGCACTTGTGCAGTTTGCGGGTACCTTGCGAGCGCGAGCGCCGCACGCGCGAGCCCGCCCCCGCGCCCGCCGCCGCCCCCGCCCCCGCCGCCGCCCCCGCCGCCGCCGGCGCGCCGCCCCCGCCGCCCCCGCCGCCCCCGCCGCCCCCGCCGCCCGGCCCGTTCATCTACAACACACACACCGAGCCACGCTGCCGCCGCCGCCCAACACCAGTGTTGCCAAGATAGCTTTCGGCTGGATTCAGCAAATTTAAGGAATTCGCTGCCAAGTATATTAGCCATTATGATCGGAGACAAAGCCAATTTTGTAGGAAAGTTAAAACACGACAAAAAACCCTCGACCATCGACGACGGCGTCGGTCGGGGGGTCCGGAGAGACAGGTCGTCCGCCGGCTATAGTTTTCGTGAACACTTTCAGTTTTGCAAATCGATATAATCGATAATACTAATAGCTACTTTTTAACGGACAAAAGTAAAGCTTTCTCAACAACACTATCTATATAGCCATTTCTAATCGAACAGACTCGGCGACACGGCCCACACCGACGCGCGGTTAGTAACTCGCCCCGGTTAGTGAGTACTCAGTACCTTGGGCGCCCGGCCGGCCGCACAGCCGCGGTTAGTAACTCGCCCCGGTTAGTGAGTACTCAGTACCTTGGGCGCCCGGCCGGCCGCACAGCCGCGGTTAGTAACTCGCCCCGGTTAGTGAGTACTCAGTACCTTGGGCGCCCGGCCGGCCGCACAGCCGCGGTTAGTAACTCGCCCCGGTTAGTGAGTACTCAGTACCTTGGGCGCCCGGCCGGCCGCACAGCCGCGGTTAGTAACTCGCCCCGGTTAGTGAGTACTCAGTACCTTGGGCGCCCGGCCGGCCGCACAGCCGCGGTTAGTAACTCGCCCCGGTTAGTGAGTACTCAGTACCTTGGGCGCCCGGCCGGCCGCACAGCCGCGGTTAGTAACTCGCCCCGGTTAGTGAGTACTCAGTACCTTGGGCGCCCGGCCGGCCGCACAGCCGCGGTTAGTAACTCGCCCCGGTTAGTGAGTACTCAGTACCTTGGGCGCCCGGCCGGCCGCACAGCCGCGGTTAGTAACTCGCCCCGGTTAGTGAGTACTCAGTACCTTGGGCGCCCAGCCGGCCGCACAGCCGCGCCGCCAGCCCCCCTGCGGAAACCACACGTCAGCCGCGCGTCGGCGCCGGCTATGAGCAGCAGCCTAGCACTAGCGCTAGCTAGCACTAGGCAGTAGCACGAGCTAGCACTAGGCACTAGCACGGCACAACACACATCACCTACGCGCCGGCGCGCGGCATTTACCGAGGAAGTCGGCGAACAGATACTTTAGGCAGTTAGCGCTGTCCTCGTCGGATGAGTCCTTGTCCTTGGAATAGAAAACAGACGCGTCAGTGCGCCCGCGGACCGGACCACCGTATATACGTACATATACAGTCGTGTCGTCGACGATAGCGTTCGATACACCTTACATTATAAACTAAAACTTATAAGATACAATAAATAAAATAAACAAGCCAAATATCACAAAAAGCATTAAGCGAGCCGGAGAGAGGCGGAGTCGCACGGGCCTCCCCGGCGTACGACACTACGTAACGTAATGTAATTTATCATCGATTACAGGGTGTCATCGAATCTCGGTTTATTTTCGTTTTAGGGATAGAATTAGATTGAAAAAAAAATCTAGCTACCATCACCACTAGATCTAACGTCGTCTACCCGTCATTATCAACAAGGGATCTACTTTAAAAATCGCCAAACCATTACCATTCCAAACCGATCGAAACCGCGAACTACTCTATGTCACAGCGAACAACGGCTAGCGCTAGCGGCGACCCGCGAGACCCGGCGCCGGTGACGGATGCGGGGCGAGATGGGTGACCGCGAGGTACTCACTGAAGCGGCGCATCAGCGTGCCGGCGAAGCTCGGCGCCGCGGGCCCCGGCGGCGGCGCCCGGCGGCGCTCCTGCTTACTGTACTTAATGTTCGGCACCGACAGCAACCGCTGCTCGCGCTCCGCCCGCGCGCGCCGCGGCGGCGGCTGCGGCGGCTGCGGCGGCGGCTCGCGCTCGGCCCAGCGCTGCTGCAGCTCGCGGTGCATGCGTTCAAAGGCGTCCGACTCGTCGGGCGTCGCGGCCGCGTCGGGTGAGCTGTCCCACTCGTCGTCACTAGTGCCGCGCCCCGACGCCGGCGACGCCGCGTCGCCTGGCTTGGCCTCGCTCGGCCTGGCCTCACCCAGCCTTTCATCCGGCCCGACGGCGTCGCCGGGTTCCGTAAGGTCGGTCCGGTCCGTCCGGTCCGGGCCGGGCCTGTCGTCGAGCGCGTCCTCAGCGGCGTTCTCGGCGGGCGCCGCGAACGCCGCCTTGAATTTGAGATCGACTTTAGACAGCTGCCGCTTCAGGTTGAAGGTCTTCCAGGTCGAGGACTTGCGGCGCACGTCGGGGCGGCGCTCGTCGGGCTCCTCGGGCTCGGCGGGGCTCGGCGCGGGCTCCTCGGGCTTCGGGACACACGGACAACACAGTGAGCAGGGCCGCGGGGGAGCCGACGCTAATGCAGGAGGGGGGCGGTGCCATGCCGGGGTCTACGGGGCGCGCCGCCCCCGCGTGAGGGCGGGGGCGGCGGCGCCCGGAGCAACTCAAATTAAAAAACTAAAACAGCAAATTAACAGAATACAAAATAAAAGGTCGGAACGAGTCCCGTCCGCGCGCGACCGTACTCACCGCGCCGGTGTGTGTATCTCCTACGTCGTGACCTCTGCCGTGTGACTTGAGTACCTATGTGTGATCTTTGGAAACATCGGAAGTATGTACCGTTATGTATGTATGGGTGGGTGGCGTCTACGTTTGTGAATACTGAAATCTTCATAGAAATACCCGCGACGCCTATAAATACTTAACATATTATTAATATTTTAAACTTTCATGGTCACTATAATTAATACTTTTGGGAAAAAATATTAGGATTTTTACCATGTATGTTGTTGATTTTAAGCCCCCGATATTGCGGCGCAGTTGCATGCACCATGTCCCAGTAATAGAGGCGAGTGTTGCGGGTCCTATGACGATTTCAGGATAAGTTGCCGTCGGATTTCAGTGTATTTTATCGGATTTGCGTTTATTTCGACAAACGGAAGAATTATATCCAATTAAAGAGCGCTCTCCCCTACCGCTTTTTATGTACAAACGGTATATCATGAAGTATAACCTTAATACTCAACGGTATCGCGATTTTGTATCCAGTCGAGAATTACGATTTTCAAGCTAGCATGTGAGTTTCAAAAATTAAAAAAAATATAACATCAATATGGTGTCCATATCATATAACGCCATTTTGCCAATCGACGATAAGTTTTTTACTTCGTACGTTACCCAATTATAAAAAAATAATATTTTTTTACATCTTATGTAAAATTCCAAATAAGTAGTGTTTTTTAGAAAGTGTAATCGGTTAGAGCGCTAGACTTCGCAAACGCTTACGAAAATTTTGAAAACGACGAACAGAGTTTATGATTGTCATGTGACGTTTCAGATGGAACGTTGTAACTCAGCTGATGTAAGAAAAACGGTGTCAATGACGTCACTAGATGGGGTGACTGACCTGGTCGAGCGACGGCGACCGCTGGCGGTCGGGGGGCGGCGCGTGCGGCGGCGGCTGCGGCGGCGCCAGGTACAGCCGCGCGGGCGCCAGCGCCGCCAGCACCGTGCGCCGCCACACGTCCACCACCACCACGCCGCGCTCCCCGCCCCACGCCATGCTGAGGGGTAGCCGCACTCTATTCATCTATTAGTCTAAGAGCGCCGAGCGCCTTCACATCAGGCGACTTAGCAGCGCGAATGTCGCGCGTTCTAAATAAATAAGAGCCGCGCGGCTGTGCTTTACTATGAAACGCGCCGCAGCCGCGCCCAGACGTAATTGAGCTGTTTCAGTTGTAGACAAATGCCTTCGTATATAAATATAGACCAAATGACACGTGTACTTTACTAACTTTGTTTTGTGTATTATATCGTGGTCTTAACGTAATAATGGCCATATCATGAAATGCTCAAAATGTTTAATGAAATAATCATGTTCTAACCTAACCAATATGACGAATCGATTAATCTATATGACCAATATTACGATATGCCCACGACATATAAACAAATTGAAAAAAAAATGAATTTTTAAATAAAACATAGATTTTTTAATTTATTTGATCACTAAGGAGCATTCGATTACGTAAGTCATGAAACTTGAAAAGAATTTGGTGTATTAAAGTGTCTCCAAAATATCATTTAGTTGGATATAACTTAATGCTATATCATGCTTATTTGATAAAATCCAAAAAAATATATATTCAAGTATGGGCATGCTCCAAGGGTGAATATTGGGGCTATTACTTTTTCTTATTAATAAACATCCTTATTTTTTTATTATATCATTTGAAGGCAAATGCCTTAAGCTTTTCCGTTCTCGTCTACAGACATAAACCCTCCGGAGAATCTAGGAGTTTTATTAAATTTATTAAGGCAACTGTCATTGTGTATGTCAGTCGTTAAAACCTACCAAACTGCATTGGGCCAACGTGGTGGCCAATGGCCCAATCTCCCTATGTGCTGTTGTTGCAATCACTCCTTATTTAACAATTTTTTTTTTGTTCTGGCTCCGATCAACCCTCAGGTTAAGCAAGAAATGTTAGACGATTTGATGCCGAATTAGAACCCGCAGAGGCGCATTCTTTATTCTGTATTTATAAGATTAGTGTCTCAAGAGAGTGGCCGCATAAACACGTATAGATTACTAACTATTTTTCAGACACTTAACCGGAGCGTAGAGCTCGCTCACTTCGCTCGTCGTACGAAGAGTACAAATCGCAATTGCCAGCGTTCTGCTCGTCAACTCTAAAGTCGACTTCCAAACGTCCTCTTCGGTAGCGAAGTAGGAAGCACACTCACTTCTCGGAACCCACGTATCTATGGCTGGCTATACCGGGGAAACAAGCATTTAGGGGGAAGTATTGCTAGTTTTTCAGACTAGTACCGTAGTGAGGACTACCGGACCGAGTCGGCACTCGTTTGGGAACGTTCTGCGGGGACTTTTCGCTTCAGGCCCAATCGAAACCGCCACTGAGAGCCGCTCGCTACTAAGAATAGTGGGAGAACAGATGCCAGCGCTTCGACCTACCACAAAATGTAAATTTTTTTCAATACATTTTGAACTTTGTAACGAGGATCATAAAAATAAATATGGATTGGAGAAATTTGACAGTTTCTGATAGGTCGATCTGCAGGCGTGCGTACTCAGCGTGCACTCACAGCTGGCAGGAGGAGTTGATGGCGAGCGCTGTGACGGGGTGCGGCGCGCCCGCCTGCAGCGCCACCAGGCACGGCTGGAAGCCCGCCGCCCGCCGCGCGCCGCCCGTGCCCGCCGCCCCCCGCACGCGCGCCCAGCCCCCCGCCCCCGCCGCCCCCGCCCCCGCCCCGCCGCCCGACCACACGCCCGACTGCGACACCAGAGCATTGCATACGGTTAGTATGAATAGTCTTAACATATTAAAAATACTGTTTTTAATTTTGTTGCGAACAAATAACAATTTGATAAAATTAAAAAAAATCCACGAGCAGGATTTGAACCCGCTCCCTTTTGACAATCCGGGTCACGGATAAGTCTACAGTAGCTTAACTGGAAAAGCACCTGACCCAGAATATCAGAAGAGTGCGGGTTCTAAACCTGCTCGTGAATTTTTTTTCAACACTTTTCAATTACTTATGATTATTATAGCATGGGTCTAAAATAAAAAAAAATCAAGAAAGTTCCCGGTCGACCACTTTTCGACTAGCAAACATTCTCCGCGCACGCCGTACGTACGCACGCACGATCGGAATGGAGTGCAAGCGACTATCGCCGAAAAGTGGTAAACCGAGAAGTTCTTAGATTGGATCCGTCGTTGAAGATATGTAATATATTACTATTCTATAAAAGCTTATTAAACAATCACGTAAATCACGACTTGTGAGACCTTCTTTCTCAACTTCATTTACTCTCATAACCATAGATCGGTAACATCTTTCTATATGACGTAAGTATCTCTCAGTGAAAATAAACGTTTATTGTACTCAACGTTGCATTCTCGAGATTTATAGAATAGTGCGAAAACAGCTGTTAGGCTAGACAGTTAGACAGGACACCACTGTGTTTCTAGGCATCACGTTGGATGCCAAGCTTCAGTGGGGCCCACATATAGCTAAATTGTCGAATAGACTTAGCTCTGCGGCTTATGCAGTAATGAAGATCCGTCAGTTAACTGACGTTGATACAGCTAGATTAGTTTATTTCAGTTACTTTCATAGTGTAATGTCGTACGCCATTTTACTGTGGGGAAATGCTGCCGACATTCAAACTATCTTTGCGCTGCAGAAGAGGGCTATTCGAGCAATATATAACCTACAGGCTGGTGACTCTCTCAGAGAGAGATTTAAGGATATAAGTATAATGACAGTTGCATCACAATATATTTATGAAAATCTTGTGTATGTTCATAAAAATATTGAAATGTTTTCAAAAAACAGTGATATTCACAAATTAAATACTAGAAGTAGGAACAAATTAGCAGTGCCTTATACTAGGCTCCATAAAATAAATAATTCTTTTATGGGTCTGTGTGTACGATTATACAACAAAGTACCAAATGATATTCAGAAATTAGATCTTGATAAATTTAAAATCAAAATCAAAGAAAAGCTTTATAAAAAAGCTTATTATAAAGTGTCGGATTATACAGAAGACAAAACAGCTTGGGTCTGAAATGCTCCAAGTACCTACTCCAACAACTATTTATAATTGCCTATAATTAATTTATATAGAGCACCATATTTAATCAAACTATTTACATTCAAATTCATATCTTGTATTTTGTGACCTGGTAACGACATATAATATATATATTTTTTTCAAATGTCGTTGCTTCTGTGCGCTGTGGTTTCTTGCGCCCGTTCTTTGCCACAGTTAAAAAATGATGTCCTGAATGGGTGGTAGGTTAAAAAATATTTGGACGTTTCAAAGTACTTATTAATTGAGTTTAATTAATATATTTTGACTATTGACTATTGACTATTGAGTTATTGTTCATTAAAAGTTGAGGCGAACATAGTTCGCCCTTATGAAATAAGAACTAAAAATTTTAGGCGAACCGAAGGGCACCCGCTATTATTCTTGTAGTTCCGTGACGAGATTGCGATCAAAACTCTGAGGTACTTACCTGTGCTATGACGCAATTACAGCCCCTCGATAACTTTTTGATTTTGACCCTCGATACGTCTGGGCACTCTAAATTTGCTACCAACCTACGTGAAGAGCTAAAAAAAAAGGTCATCGCCACAAAAAGTACTGAATGTGTGATTGAACGAAAGGTACAAAACACGATACTTCAATATTACTTTTTATCGCATGCCCCTCAAAATTATCGTGGATCTACGATAATTATCGCACGTCTGGCAACGCTGATGTATGATGACTTTGAGGCGGGCAATGACCCTGAAATTATCGATATTGATATTTCTGACGTCGAAAACAATATACGGTCGTTGGTTACAACTGCACAAGTGCATTTATCTGACCCTGACTGACCCTGGCGAGACTGCCAAAGGAACAGAAGAAAATGGTAACTATCAAGTCTCATCTGATCAGGACATAGTCTCAACGCCGATATCATCGGGCTTTCTAAACGACACGAGTCCGCACGAGCACGACACGACCGACGACGCCTCTTCGTTCGGTACGGGCGGCGCGGCGGGCATGAATGAAGACTTATTTTAGTCTATTAGCCTGAGCATGTTTATATTGTGCATTGTAATAATTGCACGTAACGTGTTTTTTTGTGATCACTTTACAAAGTTCAGGAAATCCCCTTAGGACCTAAAATACTCGAAGAGGTCTCTAAACGTTGGGGTCGAATTCTAACAGATGGGTTGAACAAAGATCATAAGAAAGACAATTTGTCAACCATTTTAATTCCTAAACACTTTTAGCTTTTAAAGGCACCTATCCTTTATCAAGAGATTTCATCAGAATTGACGAGACTCCACTAGAAATAGAGATAAGAACGTGATCAAAACCACTTGGGCGTGGGAATAGCAGGTTTAACTAACCTTATGTCTGCCTTGATGGAAGGAAAAGATATTGACAAACTAGAAATCGTTAAAAAACTGTCAGAAGTTGGTCAAATTATGTTCGATTTGAACTATGAAAATACAATTAATAGAAGAATGTCCTGATAAGAAATGCTTAGCACCGACGAAAGATGTTAGAAGAGATGAATACCTTTTCGGAGAAAAAATCAAGGCCGCTAAGAATACTGGACAGCACAGCATGGGAACTGGCGCGGACTGCCCCGGCAACCAGTTTAACGTGCTGCCAGACCGGGTGGGACCATACAGCGACCTCCGATCCAACCTCCAAAGCGAACCACGAACGCATTGACGTCGCATCGCTACCACAACGCAGCTCCCTTGAGACCGGCATACAGACCGATAACACGAAAAAAACAAACACCTGAGGTGGTACAACTTTTGAATCGAGTCGCCTGAATTGATCGGGAGGGGGAGGGGGAAAAGAGAAAAAAATAGCGGATTTAAATTTGTAACATATTGGGATGACATGTTATGTATAGGGGATTCCTATGAGGAGTATAAAAATTGTGTCCAAGAAACGTCTAGGATTTGTAATAAACTTTAAGAAAAAAGTAACTTAGAACCGCATCAGATTCCGAAATTTCTTGGTTTTGAATTGAATTCACAACTAATGTGTTTACAATTACCATTTGATAAACGAAAACTTCTTCTAGAGAAAATTAAAAATATGGAAGTTAAAAAATGCATTAAAATCAGAGATTTTGCTAAGGTTTTAGGTTCTTTAACTTCTGTGTGTCCAGACTGTCCAGCTATTAATTTATGGCTACACTATAAAATTTGAAGTTAAAAAATTCTAGCCTAGAAAAGTTGTAATGATGATTAAAATAGTGATATGAAATTTGCAGATTATCTGAAAGAGGATTTCATGTGGTGGAAAAATCATATTAGGACCGCAATAAATCCTATTCGGCAAAACCATTTTATATTAGAGATTTTCTCAGACGCTTCTTTGTCAGGCTGGGGCGTTTATTATAATGGTGAACGCGCCAGTGGCTTTTGGAGTGTTGATGATGCAAAAATGCATGTTAACTATTTAGAGTTTAAGCGGCCCTAATTGGTATCAAATGTTTTTGTAGAAATTTAAAAACAAGGAGATTCTGCTCAGCGTTGATAATACCACCTCAATATCCTATGGGTGGGGTTCAATATGCACATCTAAATGACATCACCCGCCGCATTGGCAATGGTGTGAGGAACGCAACTTGTTTGTCTTCGCATTATACATAAAATTTAAAGACGACATCGAGGCTGACGAGGAATCAAGACGTCTTAATATTGACACAGAGTGGCAGCTTCGGTAAACCCGACATAGATCTTTTTGCGACTCACCTCAATGCCAAATGCAAAAAATATATTTCCTGGAAAAAGACCCTTATGCTTTTGATATTGATGTCTTCACTTTAAACTGGAATCAATTTTATTTCTACGCCTTTCCTCCTATCTCGCTTATTTTAAAATGACTCCGGAAAATAATTAATGACGAAGCCACTGGTATAATAATTGTACCATACTGGCCGAGTCAACCTTGTTACCCTCTCCTGGAGTCATTGTCAGTCGCACCACCATTACAATTTGGCCACCACTACAAGTCGTTATTTGGGTGCGTGCTATTGTTCACGTGGGAGGCATGTGCCCAGCAGAGGGTCGTTTATAAGCTGATGATGAATGATGATGAATGAAAAAAGTCATGGATTCGAGTCCCATTCGAGCTTTTCTGAGACTGGTTGTTTTTTTCTAGTAAACATTTTGCCACAAGCTATAATACGGGTAACGTTTACATTCTTTAATAATTTTTCTTTTTATTATTAGCTCTAAATATGTGTTCGATGCCTGGAGTACATAGAAGAGTTTACTACCTAGTGAATATAAATCTCTTCGGATGCAATGTCTCGTACAATTACGGTCAAACTTCACTTTATGTAAGTTTGTTTAACCATCAATCTTATTACATTTTTCTAAATACCAGAAATATAAGTCTGGACCTATCCATATTATGCAAACATTGCAAAAGCACATAAAAAACGACCTAACTATTCCGATCTATGCTCATAGCATTCTTAAAACAACTTGGTGTTTCAAATGATCAAAATGTTTCGGAACAGATTTCTACTTTTACAACTGGGAATAAAACTTTGTTTATAATTTTTTTCCGACTTACAATACATACATATTGATGTCTATTCGTCTGTCTATTTTCCCTCTAAGGTGTAATAAAGTGTATCATAGCAGAGTGCAGGTACTCACTCTCCGGCTGTCGCCCTCGCAGGAGTCCCCGCCTCTGCTGAAGGACATGGAGCGGCCGCCCTCCGCCTCCGGGGACGTCTCCTCCTCCAGCGCCTCCGATATCACTGGTATATCTATTACCTACAACATCGAGCCGCTATTTTATTTAGAGTTATGAATGAATACGAAAATATTCGTGTACGCTAACATATGTGTAACTCGTGGTTACCTAATGAAACGCATAACGTTTTTCGCCATAAACTGACAATGCATCATGTTAATGGCCATAATCGTTACTTGCCATATAACCATAGAAAGGCATACGTACTTTCGATAAGCATAAGTAACAAAAGGCATATTTTTATATGTCTCAAAAAGCATACATGCACTGGTAACAATCTACAATAATGGTGCACGAATTTTGGGGGTTGGGGTGGTGGGGGTGGTTTAAAGGGCTACCCTCCGGTGTCAATCCCACTCGCAGGAAGTTAAAACTAACCCTCAAATATATGAAAAAGTCATTGAAGATGGTTAGGGGGAGGGAAAAAGAGAGTGAAGTGGGGGGTACAGGGGTACCCCCCACTTCACTCTCTTGGGGAGGGCCCCAACAAAGCTATAAAAAAAGATATTTTTGTATGGAGCTAGATTTCTTTTGTCAAATAAAAAAAATCTCAACATATATTATATCCTCTCAATATAAAAAATGGTTGTCTGTAAAGTCGGTTTACGGACGATAATTTTACGTGAAATCGTCATAAGAAAACATTACGCATCGGCCGATGGAGTTGAAGAGAGATAGATGCGTCACAAGCCGAACGCTTAGGCCGATCGTGCCTTTCTATCGCTTGTTCCGTGCTCTCGCTTGCGCGCTCGGCTCAGACGGAACGAGACGCGGAATTTTTCAGAAGTTATCACGTCATAAAAATAACCTCGAAATTCAAGACAATAGCTACGCTGCTGTATTTATCGTTTTTATCGAAATAGGATAATACATTCATTATAAAATCTTTATTCCTCATGAAGTAACAATTTATTCTGGTATGAATTTTGCTCAATAATATTATCGTAGATAGGAGAAATTCACAGTTAACTTAAAGCGAATTTTCGAAGTTTTTGGTTTAGAATAAGATTTTTTTGGCTTCGGCTGATAATGTACACAACACGCAAAATGCTAACTGCACGCATAATGTGCAAACATCAAAATGTACGTGCGCAAAATCTACATCATGACAAATGTACAGTACGCAAAATGTACTTACGCTGAAAGCACATGACGCAAAATGTGTAAAAAAAATTTACACATTTCGCGAATTGTTTAGCCGACACTTTAAAAAATTTGCGATATTTAAATATTTTGACTTTGACTTTGACTTGAAAACGGGTTGCAAAGATCTGGTGTGGTGAGATCTCCTCCATGCTACCGATCTGCTCAGTCGGCCAAGCGTGGGGCGGCTGTGAAAGAAACAGCGGACCAACGACCAACCGATGAGACGGCGAAAGGTTCACTTTATTACTTAATTGCATGCCCAAACTGGGTGAATGTGTCTTGCACTTATTCCTTTAAGATCGCTACTGTACCGCATTCATGCATAATAAATTATTCTATTCTATTCTATTTCTTAGGCTTGGTAGCGTTGTCAGCGACGTTGAGAGAGGTCGGGATCCATCTTCAGTTGGAAGGGTTTGTTGTGTCCAGTATCTCTCCCAATCTGTGCGCCACGAACGGTTTAAATGCGCGAGCGTCACTCCGGATCCACTTAAGGGGCCTATTACATTTTGACTGTGATTTTTGCGTAAAATGGCCAATTTTGGCGTTATGGATCTCGGAAACAAAAATACATTAACAATTATGACTTATTGAATAGTGTAGAATAGCTATTAGAATAATGCGTAGTGGCCTCGCTTTTTGTAAAATTTGCTTAACTTTTTATTAAACCCAAAATTGCCGAGAAAGATTTTTATAAAGTGCGCGAAGGCACTTTTTTGAGCTCATCGATTGAACTACTGTTCTAAACAAGTGAAATAAAAAAATTATAATGTTATCTCTTATATAGTCGAATAGTGCGTAGCGGCCTCGGAATTTTTAAATATCATTGATTTTATATAAAAAAATTTTTTTATTCTAAACCAAAAAACTTCGAAAATCGCTATAATTTAACTGTGAGTATCTCCTATTTACGATAATATTATTGAGCAAAATTTATGCCAGAGTAATTGTTACTTCATG
Source organism: Scoparia ambigualis (assembly GCA_963921215.1). NCBI lineage: Eukaryota > Metazoa > Arthropoda > Insecta > Lepidoptera > Crambidae > Scoparia > Scoparia ambigualis. The sequence continues at coordinate 29,801,374 of OY992522.1, read as the reverse complement.
AGGAATAAAGATTTTATAATGAATTTATTATCCTATTTCAATAAAAACGATAATACAACTGTAAAATTACTACAAAATTCGATGCGCCGGCCGTCCGAATTCAACTTATGCTCACAGAATGGAGATTTGTAATATAATGCACAAATTTATTATCCTATTTCGATAAAAACGATAAATACAACTGCAAAATTACTACAAAATGCGAAAATGGGCATTTTACGCAAAAATCACATTCGAGATCTATAATAGGCCTCTTAAGGACGGTGGTCGAGTCTGTCCAAAAAGTGGTTGCGGAGGGTTTGATACGGTGGGCTTGTAAAATTGATTGCGCGAGACGTGAGGCCATGAGCGCGGCTTGAGGCTATGAGCGCGGCTTGCAGCTCCAGGCGAGGAATTGAGGCGGGTTTTAGCGGCGAGACGCGAGCTTTGCTGCCGATGAGAGTTGTGGACTTGGTATTGTCACCGTAACTAAATCGCCAGTACGCGACGCACGCGTTGGCTTGTTCGCCGCCGTCGGCAACAACGTATAGCTGAATATCTACCTCATCTGACCGATTCATGTACCAACGTAGGATTTTAATGTTAGCCGCGATTCGTAGCTGCGCTAGCCAGGCGTCGCATTCGCTCACGTACTCCGATGGTAGCGGCGCATTATAATCGATGCCTGCCCGCCATAGTTTCTGAATCAAGATGCGGCCCCAGATGGTAACAGGCATTATAGCATTAGCATTAGCATCGCACTGTACTCAGTGTAGTGCGATGCGCGCTCGGAAACGGACCCGCTCCATTTTGTAGTAAGAATTTTTAATTCGCGATTTGCGCGGCAATAGCCGCTGCACGTGTTTTGACTAAGAGTTCCCAACTCATAGCCAACGAGCTGATGGCGTTTATTCAAAACGCCATCGACACCATGGACGAGGTCAGCATCCTGCAGATCTGCAAATCCAACTTCAAGGAGGGCGAGATTTGCAGTGGCAAGGCGCTGCTCTGCCAGACCGTCGCCAAAACCAGCCAGATGCTATCTCGACGGAGGGATGGAACAGAAAGGAGTCTCCAGGACATCATCAGCCTGCTGAAGGAGACCGACACGGACGACGTGCCTTCGTTCGTGGAGAAGGAGCTTCACAAGCTGCCCCTCGTCACATTCAACCACGTCGATGTCACCAGACTTCTGAAGGACATCAACTTCCTGAAAGCGAGCCTGGCTGAGGTAGTGGAGAAATTAGAAGTCTCAAACGTGAGTTGCGTGCCAAGTAGTGTTATTATGCAACACTGCTTCGGTAAGTAGGTCACCCGAGGCCTCTAATGCCAACACTCGTCGCGGGGCGCAAAACGCATCCGTCTGCAGTTTCGAGCCGGCGCATGCGGACGCGTCACCGGCCGCTGTCACTGCGCGCGATGCCCCGCGCCCCCGCGCCCCCCGCCCCGGTGGGGACGTCACGCGTTTGCACGTTAACACCTCAACGAAGGCACAGGAGATCGTAGAGTACATACGAATCAAAAGAAAACTCACTCTAAGGGTCGAGCGGTTGGAGTCCCGCCACAATGTGAATTATAAAAGAGGAGTTTTGGCCGAAAGGTGTCCTGTTCCGGCGGTTCCGTGGACGGCTACCGGACACCGCGCTGCGTCACTTGTCGCCGTGTCTACGTGTAAAATTGTGATAATGTTTTATAATATAAATTATATGTATGTTAGTCTGTAAGGTATTTATCTATGGACCTGCGTTGTCTGAATATAAATAAATAAAAAAATAAAAAATAGAAAACCAAGGGGGCCGTTTGACAACAAGGTGCGTTTGGTTAAGGTTTCGGTTATAAATTTAGATACGGCGCGGAATCCTAGTGAACCCTGACGTGGGTTCCATTTGACTCCTAGGACGCCGACTTGTGCGCTTGGTGGTAGATACACGTCAGAGTCACTATCGCTTCTTAATTCCTTCGGGACAAGTGAAAGCGCTTCCGGGTGGTTGGTTGGCCATGAGCGCATTTCAAAACCGCACGAGCTGTGTACCGCGACTAGGTCCGCGGCTATTTGGGCGGCTTTCGTGGTCTAGCGCCACCGAGGTAGTCAACCTCGGTAGCCACCCTCGGTTCTCTTTTATTTCGCTGTCCTTGCCACAGCAGAGGAAGCGTTGAGCGTCTCTGTCCCTGGGTCCAATCTTGATTTGTGGGAACATCTCTCTGATGTCCCCGTTTAGGGCCACTGCGCCCTCTCTAAAACGAGATAGAATATTTAGTAAAGAGCTTAGTAGGTCGTGGCCTTGCAAGAGTAAGCTATTGAGACTTACGCCTTTTGTTAGGACAGCTGCGTCGTGGACGGCTCTAAGTTTCCTTTTCACACGAATAGTTAACCTGCCAAGCAGTATGGCTAGGAGGCCGTGATGCAGGCAGTCGCTAACAATGAATGTAATCAAAATTATGGCAATAAACATTATGCGTTTCAATGTGTCACCGTAATTCATCTCTCACATGAATCTATTTTTATCTTCATATATGTATTTGTCGAAAGATATATCACATTTCTGCCACAGGTATATGAAGATATCAGGGATTCCACAAAATCCCTAGGGATGCCACGAAATCACAGTAGATTTTAAATACTCTTTTCTACACGTCTGCGTAAACCGAAGGCTCCTTCACTCAGAGTGACGATTAAGTCATCAAGGTAAAAAAAAATATTTTTTACACTTAAGTTTTTTTTCGAATTATTATAATACAGCTTCGTCGTCTTCACGCGGCTGCGGCGCGTTTCATAATAAAACAGAGCGCGGCTTTCATTTATTGAGAACGCGAGACAGTCGCGCTGCTCAGTCGCCTGATGTGAAGGCGCTCTAAGGGCGCAGTGATGGCCACTCACATGCGCCTCGGCGTGCGTGTCGGCCTTGCGGAACTTGAACAGCAGCACGTGCCCCTGCGGCAGCGCCACCGCCAGCCGCCGCGACTCCGCGCACAGCGCCAGCGCCTGCACGCTCAGCGCCCACGCCTCCTCGCCAGAGCCCAGCCCCACGCCAGCGCCAGCGCCAGCGCCCGAGCGCCGCTCGAACACTGGAACACAAGTACGAAGCTTGAAAACGTATCTAACCACTCCATAACCATTGGTAGAAATAGTAAGTTTCTTTTGGTTGCATACGTCGATACTATAGATGACCCGAAGAAATTAAAGGAAAACACATTATAGGTATAGTCTGACCGCTACCGCTGTACCGCGCCTTGGGTATGCGAGCGGCGAGGCGGGGGGCGAAACAATTGCTCCATTTTGTCATTCTGCCGTCATCGCTCACGGCGGCAACTAGTGTGTCAGACGCACATGAAATAAAATATTTAAAAATGGGTCGTGCATTATCTCGAGATAATCAAGACTGTCATTTTTAAAGTGGGCATTCGGCCACTTTTAAGAAAAGAAAAGCAAACAAAGAAAGTTTATATTATATATTTCCAAGAATTAAAGATTTATTTCATTTATATTGGTTCTTTAATTGTACTTAGGTATCTAAAAATCATACTGGACAAAAACGGATTGGATGTAATTATACTCGTAAATATAAAGCTTCAATAAACTGTGCTTCGATATCGTAAGATCTATCTGACACTACGAATCTCATGTGAGTTCATGCTCTTTACTTCCCACTCCCCCACCACCCGCGCATACCTAAGGCGCGGTACAGCGGTTGCGGTCAGGCTATACCTACTACCGATTTTTTGAGAGATTATTTATGTTATCCAATCTTTTAAGTTAAAGGGTACATTGTCTTTCAAACAGAACAAAAAGCACTCTTAAGCTACGTAGCAGTCTTACCTTTAGAACATTTTAATTTGTACAAAATTTGTAAGGTCCCTGCACTCGCATCCCAAAATTTAACACTACCGTCCGCATGCCTGAAACAGAAAAAAGCATCATGATAGGTAATACGTGAAAGTTTAATTATTTACTTTTACGTAATACTAGCCTACTACGTAGAGGTTGTGTTGGTCGTGTAAATAATACGCTAATGTGTAGAACGGACATAATAATACGCTAATGTGTAGAACGGACATAATAATTTATTATTAAAAAAATAAGACTGTGTACAAATCTTAATTTGATAATGTTTCACAACTGCAGTTTATTAGCTAACTACATTCAGCCTTAGTTTAATTTATCAGATTTTTTTTATTTGACAAATCATCAGAACATAAGTAAGTTTGCTTAAAATTTAAAACGACTCTCCCATAACTAAACCCAGTCTAACTCTTCTTATGCTGACTAAAGGCAGTCTGGAAAAAACTGGTTTTTGTGTTGGTTCTTGAACTAGATTAATAAGTAAGAAGTATGCCGGAGGGGCTGTTAGAAATGTAAAACTCTTAGAAACTATTTTCGATTAGTATAAATGATAGTTACCCCGTGAGTATGATCTCGCTGTAGGAGCAGGAGGCGGGCGCCCACTCGCCGCCGTCGATGGGCCACAACTTGTCGCTGAAGCCCGCCGCCGCCGCCGCCTTGCCGCCCGCGCGCCCCACTGAGTAGAACGCCGGGATCTGAGTACCAACGCCATTACATATTACATACACCAGGTGCATTTAAACCACTGAAATTATAGGCTGGCAAATTCCTGCCTACAACAGTGAGAAATTTACATAATTTGCATGGAGCTGAAGTAGACAAAAAACAAATTGATAAGTTATTGTAGGCGTGCAAATTCGAACGTCATGCCATTCCCGTGATCTGCGGGCGACGGGGGAGGGGTGACACCTGCACACAACTGACGTTCCTGCTACGCGGCCCCGCCGCCCGCGCTCTTCAAACCCGCCCCCGCAACCGCAACGTCTTCGTGCTGTCCTCGTCCCGCAGACCATGGGACTGTCACGTATAATTTTGACAGCCTATAATAACTTAGGCCTCAAGAGGACTATGTCCAGCAGTGGACTAACACGGGCTGATGATGATGATAATAACTTATCCATCTGTTATTTTGTCCACGAAAGTAAAGCTTTTGATTACTCTCCATACAAATTATGTCAAATTTCTCACCCTAGCAGGCAAAATAACAGATATATTATTAATATCGGGCGAATAAGAGCCTGGACTACCAGAAAAATTAAGCTACTTTGGGCGCGGTCAGTACCTACATGGATGGGTGACTAAAAACTAATTCTAACTTTTAATGGTGCCTAATAAAGTTCGTTAAACCGCCGATTCCAGCTGCCACCAAGAATGGCACTGACTAAGGATTCGTGGTTGTCTACAGGATGCAAAATTCATAACAAGAAATAAAGAGCAATAGTGGGTAACTGAATATTCGTGAAGATAGGAGGATAGGGAGTAAAACTGTAGCAGGATATGAAGGGTAAGTTTTAGGTCGATTTTGACACTTAGCCTGTAGAGGATTCTAAAGGTACTGACAAAGTCATAGACAGTCGGCGTAGTAAGAGCAGCATGTGGTGGATGCTTCGTGGTTTTTTAATAAGATAGCGGATCAGACATTAGAAGTCTATAGTTGAGGTCATTGATTTACCAAAGAGGTAGTCAACGGCACTGTAGCAGATGTAGTGAAGGGGTTTTGGGTGACAACTCGGTAGGAATTGACTTTACAAAATCTGTTCAGTTCTACAGGTGTAGGGAGTACTAACCAAGTCCGAGGGGCAGTCGGCGAAGTAGGAGCAGCACGTGACGGGCGCCTCGTGGATGTCCATGGGGTAGGGGTTCTCGAAGCAGGGGTAGCCGGGCGACTGCAGGTCCACCACCACCAGGTCGCTGGCCAGCAGCACCACGATGCCGTACGGCTCCTGGTAGTCTGCAAACGATCGTAATGCCACTTTAAAATTACCGTAATGCCACATTAACTATTTTTGTGAGCATTCAGTGTCGCCATTTTATTGTCTGTCTTATTTACTGAACAAAACCCAAAGCTCTTTACAAGAAATATACAAATAAATTGACAGTGTCCCTGCGTCTGTATCTCCGCTTACTTTCCTGTGTCTGTATCTCTGCTTACTTTCCTGCGTCTGTATCTCCGCTTACTTTCCTGTGTCTGTATCTCCGAACTTTCCTGCGTCTGTATCTCCGCTTACTTTCCTGCGTCTGTATCTCCGCTAACTTTCCTGTGTCTGTATCTCCGCTTACTTTCCTGTGTCAGTATCTCCGCTTACTTTTCCTAAACCATGCAATGGATTTTATGCAGTTTTTCTAATAGAAAGACCGATAAAGGTTTAGGAGTGGAAAAGTTTAGTAATTAGTAGATTAAAAAAGGCTGGTATTTTGTATAAAGCAATGACGGTTTTTTAACTAGAGTAAGTGAAAGTCAAATAGTTTTAACCTTCACAAGTTATCCTTCACATACGTCAAAACCATTAAAATATGTATTTTATGTCGATATCTGGTATGTACATACATACCAGATATCGACGTCAAGCCAAAACCGGGTGATAGGCCAAGTTATATTAGTTATCAGCAAAATATAAAAAATCTAAGTCACGTAAGTATTATAAAATTTATAGACATTTTTTAAAAAGTCCAAAAAGATGTTTTCTTTTGTTTTGTAAGCCTGTATAATGATTCTGTATACTCTGGCCTAAACTTTCAAGCTAGCTGCTCAAGCTTGGAAGGAAATGTCACTTTTTACCCAACCAAATATTCAAAATCAATATTTCGCCCAGCTTTAACATACTGTACTGAAAAAAAATGTACTAAGTATTGGAGTTTGGCAAGTAACTTCAAAAGTTGGCGCATTTAATAATGATTCCAAAATGGTAGATACATGCTAGATTATAAAAAAAAAGAAAATACGTGACTTAGATTTTTTCTTTTTCTGATAACTATTATAACTTGGCCTATTACCCGGTTTCGGCTTGACGTCGATATCTAGGACACCCTGTATAACCACGACTATTATCCCCGTAGGGTTAGTCAGAGACTAGGCAATGAGGACTGCAGACGCAGTCCTCTACCATGGTCCACTTTTCACCAAACTGCACATGTGCTCAGCGTGACAGGTGGTGTGCCTATCGCCTCTCTATGCTGTTGGCTGTTTTTTTTTTATTGTGATACGTCATATAGTGACTACATCCTGCCTGACGGTAAGCAGCCAATGCAGTCCAAAATAATGAGATCGCTCCTCACCGTGGAATAAGCACGGTTTCAAGCGCACCCATTCATGACGGCCTGCATAAATGCCGTTTCACGCTCCGCTTAAAAGACCCGGGACTATAGGAGCTGGGAACACATGCGCCGGCAGAGAATTCCAAAGCCGAATGGTCTTACAGAGGAACGACTTGCCAATTTTTTTGGTACGAGTGCTGATAGTCTGCACAGTATGATGGTGGTTTCTAAGACCAGCACGTATAGTCCGGGAGAGGAAAGAACCCTGCGGCACTCCGGCATTGACTTTGTAGAACTCGGAGGAACTAGGTACCCTCACAAAGGACACGAACCCTCCGCTCATCTAGGAAGTCTGCAACCCAGGCGCACAAACGGGGCGGCACACCAAAGGCTGGCAACTTGGAAAGAAGGGAGCGATGCCACACTCTATCGAAAGCTTTGGCGACATCAAGGCTAACTGCCAGGGATTCCCCATGCTTGTCCATCGCTTCACCCCATGAGTGAGTAACGTACTGTTATAAAGCGGAATTGAAATGCCTTTTTAAAAACAAATTATTTAATAGCTGTAAGTGAATTGAAATGATTATATTTATTTGGAATAAAGACAGTGATTTATTTAATTAAGACGCGGAGCAACCACTCCGTTCGCGGACTCAGGGTAGACTGGCTCGCAGAGTCAGTCTGCCGGGACGCGTAGTTTCATGAGTTGCCAAGTCAGCATAAAACTGTCATCTCAGCACTTTAGGTAACTATCCCAGGATATAACACCTCCCCCCTTAAGAATAAATTTTGGGTCAGTTTTCCAAAGTTTATTTTGAATTTACATATAATTTTATTTCATAATTTTAACTGAAGTTGAGGGGATATCCGGGATCGAATCTGATTCAGTTATATTAGTAGTTTCTTTTTTTCTAAATAGAACTCTAAGTACGGGTTGGTTGCTTCTACGTTTACAAAATATACTTATTTTATATAAAATAACACTAATTAAAACTAATACAATAATAATAGTTAAAACGGAATAGTGAGTACTATATTTTACAATGTGCGGATTTTGTTGTATTTTATTTATATCTATTACAATATCTTTCAGGTTACTATGTTCTAAATTAATATCTTTAATATCAATGTTTTGTAGTTTTTCTATGTGCCAATCGTCCATCCTAGAATTAAGTTTTTGTAAATTACAACATTCATCATTTATTAAACTAAAATCTGTAAACAATACAGGAGATGTTATGTTTAAAACATCGTTCTGAGTAAATAATACAGTATTTTTAGAATAACAAGTACAATATTTAGGTAATGACAAAATTCCAACTCCTTGAATATTAATTTCGAAAGGTTTCTTATCTAAACAATCTAAAGTTAGTTTTACAGAATCGGTTTGAACAAAAATCCATTTATTATTTGATATTGGTTGCCATAAATCTAATTTTCCAATTATAAATTTAGTTTTACATTCTTTCGGTATTTTATTAACTACTTTTATGAGTAAATTACTTTCACAGCTAGGTTTTACATCAGATGGGTACATGTTTGGAATCTCACAAACATAATTGCTAGGATACAGTACATCACATTTATTTAAATTTTGTAAATAGTTATATCTAGTATTATCTTTACTTAGTATGATATATTTAGCATTAGGAAAAGCTAAAGCTATTCAAATCATTATCGTTATGAGGTACAGGTAAAGACAAGTTTAAAACAATTTATATTCGTCAATCATTACTAATGGGATTTGTAATATAAATACAATTTTATTCTTTACATAGTAACACAACACGTTGGATATTCTTTGGATAATATTTATGGTGTTAATGTCTAATTTAATTGGTAATTGCAAGTTATTAGGAAGGTGTTTATAATTATCACTTAATTCTGCTTGTAGTTTTGCAGGTGTTATCACTGATGGATGAATAATATTCTGACTGGTAAAGATGACGGCATCAGTCACATCTTCTACTTGGAATGACCAGGTAAGTAATGCTGTTTCTAAACTATTAAATATTAAATTTATTTCAGATTGTGTTTCCAGGTCATCGAAGACAGCAGTTATATTTTTTAGTTTAAAGGTAAGTTTTTCTATGGCTTGATTCATATTTGCTTCATTTGTTTTTATTTGGTGTAAGGTTTTATTGTAAGATGTAATTATAGATGAAGTTACTAATATATTATTTTTCATTAGGGATGCTAGCTTTTGTTGATCATTTTGCATTGCTTCTATTGCTTCGTTAAATTTTAACCCATCGTTTTCGTCTAGGTTACCGAATACTTGTTTAACGATACTTCCTATTCCTCCTATCCAAGCACTACGTTTAATTCTATTTTCTAACAGGTGCGAGACAGAATCGAGCCTTTTGATAATATCGAGATATCGTGTTGATAGTGGATCTAAAATGTTCATACATGCTATCTCTTTCATAATTTTGGTTTGACTACATAGATTTTTAACTGTTCTAAGAGCTAAATTTATATTTTCTAGATGTATATTAAAATGGGATATATCTACGGGCATGACGACGTTTAACCTATTATTCTTAATTCTAACAGTACCTAAATAATCAAAATGTATTCCAGAACTTGACGTTATTTGTTGAACGTAATCTTGAATACTCTGGGACATGACCAAGCAAAAGGCTGCCGCAGCAACTCTGAAATATGATATTAATATAATTATACTCTAAGTTAACATTATTTATTTAAAACTATACTTACTATTTACTTAAATAGATACTTCTGCTAATTTTACTTCGTCAAAGTGATGTTTGACGTGTCTCCTATTTATTAGTAAGGTAAGTGTATTATTACCGTTGATCTTTACAACCTTATAGGGACCTTTCCATATTGGAGATAATGCTTTACGGAGACGCAGATGGTTCTTGACATAGACCATGTCTCCGGTTTTATATTTAACTGGACTTGAGCGTTTATCATAATATGTTTTTGATGTAATTTTAGATTTTAGAATATTTTCGATAGCTTTTTCCCTTGAAAATTGCAGTCTTTGTTGTAAAACTCGAACATAATCGCTGTATGTTGATTCTAAAGCCGTATCATAAACTGAAGATGGAATAAAAGGTTTATGTCCGAAAAGTAATTCATACGGTGTATAGTTAGTAGTACTATGAACGGTTGTATTGTATGTTAACATGGCCGTATAAACGTAACGGGGCCAATTACTTTGATTTTCATCGACAAAGGATTTTAGATATTCTTTCAAGGTTGAATGACTCCTTTCCAGAGCACCTTGAGTTTGCGGGTGATATGGCGTTGACCAAAGTTGTTTTATCTTAAGGAAAGTACACGTTTGTTTAAAAAGCTCTGCTGTAAAGTTGGTACCTTGGTCAGTCAGGATAGTTTTTGGGATACCAAATTGGGAGATAAAATGGATTAAGCATTCAGCAGTTTCTTCTGCCGTCGCATTTGGCATAGGATAACCGGCAGAGTACTTTGTCAGATCGTCTTGGATTGTTAAAATATATTTAAGTTTATTACTACCGGCTTCCGGTAAAGGTCCTACAATTTCTAATGCAACCCGCTGATACGGTTGTGTTGATGTTGTCGTTATTTGCATCGGGGCTCGGTTACATTTCCTTAAAGCTTTGTTTGTCTGGCATTGCTCACATTTACGCACATAATTTTCTACATCACTGCGCATGTGGCGCCAGTAGTACTTCTCTTGGATTCTACTTAGCATTCTGTTACTACCTAGGTGACCGGAAATAGGTATGTCATGATTTTCCTTGAGGATTCTTGTAACTTCACTAGTACTCGGATATATGATTGTATTTTTGTATATATGTACAGTTATTCCTGTATTATGGAACAAGTACATAATAATGTTATATATTTTTAAGAAATTGTGAGCATCGAATTGATTTCGGAAATCACTTATGGCGATTTCGATTATATTTCTCGACAGTAATTCTGCTTTTAGACATTTAAGACTTTTGAAAATATCTTCATAGCTACTATTATCGAAGTAGTGAACTTTGAAAAAGAGAAAGAAATAGTTAGTGTTATTACTTTCGAATGATAAAAAGGAGTTTAGTGTCTTGTCTTCAGAAAGTGATTCTTGAGATACTAGCCCATTAGCAATTATCTCTGACACGTAGTGATTAGACTCGTCGAGGTCTATAGAGGTAGGTATAATTATATTTTTTACTTCAGTTTTTAATAGATTTTCATTATGTTCTTCAATTTTAGCATTCGAATCAAATGTCTTACTATTAAGTGTTTTAAGACATTTAGAGTAAGTTTCATCTGCAGTGTGGTCACTTGGAGGAGACAAAGGAATTACGTCGAGATCGTCGGGAATTTCGAAATCATCTGGAAGATCAAAGCCACCAGGTAAGTTAAGGAGCTCAGGTAAGTCGATTAAACCAGGACTTTCGGGATTTATAGGTAGAATTTCATCAGAGGGAACTACTTCGACTTCTGGTAGAACGGATGGATTTTCGGCATTTAAATCATTGTTTGGATTTTCGAATACAATAGGATGAACAGGATAACGCGAGAGAGCATTAGCTGCTGAATTTAATCTTCCTTTATGATATACTGTGTCATATTCATACTCTTCGAGTTGAAGTCGCCAACGTTGCATTTTGCTACTAGGATCGGTATGGTTGAAAAGCCATTTTAAAGGACGATGGTCGGTTACTATTATAAATTTATGGCCAAAGAGGTAAGGTCTAAAGGTTATACAGCCATATATAATTGCTAGCAATTCTTTTTCAGTAACACTGTAATTTATCTCTGCTTTATTCAAGGTTCTAGACGCGTATGCTATAGGGTGATCTTTACCAACTGGACCTTGGGAAAGGATGGCTGATATGGCATAATTGGATGCATCACAAGTAAGTAAAAACGGTTTTGTAAAATCTGGATAAATAAGTACAGGAGCAGTTATAAGTTTATTTTTTAAGGATTCAAATGAGAGTTGTTGTTCGTTAGACCAAACAAAAGAAATGTCTTTTTTGAGTAAAGAAGTAAGAGGTTTTGATAATTTAGAAAAATCAGGTATAAATCGTCTGTAATACGATATAAGCCCTAAAAAGGATTTTATGTCTTTAGGACATTTAGGAATAGGAAATTCTCTTACAGATTTAATTTTGTTAGGGTCAGGTTTCACCCCATTTTCAGTTATGACATGACCTAGGTAACCGACTTCCTTTCTTAAAAACTCACACTTGTCGGGTTGCAGTTTAAGGTTAAAAAATCGGAGTTTTTGGAAAACTGAAGTTAAAGTTTCAATATGTGATTGGAGATCATGAGAGTAAATAACTACGTCGTCTAAATATACGAAACATCTCTCTCCTTGGAGACCGGTAAGGACATTATTCATCAAACGTTGGAATGTTGAAGGTGCATTCTTTAAACCGAATGGCATCCTTGTAAATTCAAAGTGCCCTTGAGGGACGCTGAAGGCGGTTTTGCAAGAATCGCGAGGAGACATTTTTTATCTGATGAAATCCAGAAGCAAGGTCAAGAGTTGAAAAATACTTAGAGTTCCCTAATTGGTCAAGTATTTCGCTGATATTAGGAATCGGATAAGTTTCGCCAATGGTAATATCGTTAAGTTTCCTATAGTCTATGACGATACGCCATTTCTTTTGGCCTGATGCGTCAATTTTCTTAGGAACAATCCATATAGGAGAAGACCAGGGAGACAGAGAAGGTTGGATGATGTTTTGTTCTAACATCTTTTGTACTTGGGACTGCACTTCTTGCTTGTGAACTTCAGGAAAACGATAGGATTTCACGTTAACAGTTTGATCAGAGGTAGTTCGGATCTCATGTTGGATAGCATCGGTTGAAGACAGTTGATCATGAGGTAAGTGGAATATATCAGAGTATTTAGAACAGGTATCGTATAATGCTTCGGATTCTTCAGGATTTAAGTGTGATACGCGAAGGAGCTTAAGAACTTCTTCAGTTCTGTTCAAACATGACTGATTGGAATGAGACTCAGGGAAAGGTTCATAATCAATCGGATATAAGGTAAGGTTAAGATTAGAATTTAAAGAAACAGGATTTTCAGACGTATTTAAGACTGTTATATTTATTCTATTATTATCTTTTACTCTGACTAAACAATTGGCTATTAAAAGAGTATCGTTAATATGTTGGTCAACAATGAGACCTTCTTTTATTTTAGGGTTGAGAACGGAGCATTCTATTATAGTTTCAGATCTGGATTTAATAATGTAAATTGGTTCGCTAAATTTTAATTTTAGTTCTGTTTCATTTATAGTAAGTGTTTCTTCTTGAAAATCAATTTTACTTTGTGAATCTGACAGAAAATCGTTCCCAGTTATTCCATCGTAAGGAAAATCTACCTTGCCTATAAGATGGAATTGATGCCATAAAGAATTGAAACTGACGGGAATGGTGCCTAGTGATTTCATGGGGTTGTCTTCATTCCCAAATCCGGTAAAATTAACATAATTATTTGACATTATAGGAGGCATCATCTCTACTGAGCATTGTTTCACTAGACTTATGGATGCTCCGCTATCAACAAGCAACGACAAAGGTTTACTAGATATTGAGGTTTGAACTACTACAAATGGCAAGTATTTTTCCGATGGATTAGTGGTAATATTATAAATTTTTTCTAGATTAGGATTAGTATTAATTGTATTATTTTTTGTGTTTCAGGAGACCGCGAGTTTGGGGCTGGTTACCCTGTCCATGGGTCGACGATGGAGAATGACCGCGAGTTTGGGGCTGGTTACCCTGTCCATGGGTCGATGACGGAAGTTGACCACGAGTTTGGGGCTGGTTACCCTGTCCATGGGTCAATGACGGAAGTTGACCACGAGTTTGGGGCTGGTTACCCTGTCCATGGGTCAATGACGGAAGTTGACCACGAGTTTGGGGCTGGTTACCCTGTCCATGGGTCAATGACGGAAGTTGACCACGAGTTTGGGGCTGGTTACCCTGTCCATGGGTCAATGACGGAAGTTGACCACGAGTTTGGGGCTGGTTACCCTGTCCATGGGTCACATGTTTAACGAAACGGTGTTGAGTGGTGTCGATACTATGGTTGGCTGGATATTGCCCCGTGCGACACCGGGGCGGGACACTTACTAGTTTAAATTAGTATTATTACTGTACTCAGCTTGGTTCTGATCATGATATTGGTTTTGGTTTTGATCATCTTCAATGAAGGTCACGCGTGAATCATATCGAGGTCTAAAATTTGAAGAAGAAGGCTGAGCCGGAGTGAATGGTTGGCTACTGTTATTAAATCGCTTATTGTTGTGTTCGCGAAGCCTGCAATTTTCAAGTTGGTGACCTAGCTTTTTACAATATCTGCAAAATGGTAGGTCCCTAGATTGATGTTGTGGATTTGCTACGTTAGGCCTCGATGGATAGAATCTTTGAACGACGGGATTAGGTGTTCTAGGTTTGACAATCGAAGTATTATTATTTCGGAAAGAGAACTGCTGAATTTTCTCTTCCGAGATCGCATGGTTGACTGCTTCGTTAAGATTCTTAGGATCCCTACATCTGATAATATTAGACAATCGAGGATGTAGTCCTAATGAAAATGTATGAAGCGCTAATTCTTCCATAGCAGCTAATCTGCCAGAAAGTTCGCTTTTCTTGGAATTAGATATTGTAACCTCTGTTAATAATTTGGATAAACAAGTCTCGATTCGTAATGAAAATTGGTTTACTGATTCATTATTTAATTGTTTACATTCCTGTAAATCGGTGAGCAGATGTGCATAGTGTTTCCGTTCACCAAACTGGTTTTTCAGGAATTCTTTGAGTGAATTCCAGGTGTTGAAATCTTTAATAGAGCAGGCACTTTCAGCTTTGTCTTCTAATTGACTCAAAATGAATTTAAAAATAATTTCTTCTTGCTGTGTAGACGCAAGAGAAATCGCGTTATCACAATTAGTTAAGAATGGATTTAATTTATTACGTGAGCCGTCAAACGGCTTAATGAATTTTAAAATTACACTTAGAGGTACTTCCTGCTCTTTTGTATCGTTCTTGGCGTCACTCTTAGACATTTTGCTAAATAAAAAGTTACGAGAAAGGAAAACACAAAATTAAATCAAAATAATAAACACAAAGAATAACTAACGTGCTGAAAAGTAGAAGCTTAAGATTAATTGTCTTATAATATTCAACTCTTGTAATGCTGCAACTCGGCGACGCGTCGGAAATACGTGGGCGTATGGTCTAGACGGCCACGGCGCGTTGCGATAAGCGTGAAGAATGCACGGATTGATAGTAACTGAACTCAGGAATTAATTCACTCACAAATACAGTTGCACTTTCATTTCTTCGGATTTATTTCTTGACTGTCAGGAACTGAGTACCAGGAAATGGATTCCAGCAGATAGCAGGAATGCGCAGATAGCGACAGCTTCCGGCTCCTGGCACGATGGTTGAATTTCTCGATGTCAAAATGGGTTGATGAAAGGATGGAGTCTACCCCTTTTGACTTTCACTTTCACTTTGGACTTTTGAGTTTCACTTTTGACACTTTGTTGTTAGTGAAAAGTTATTAAAATGGAAATATTTCACTTTAGGCACTTTAAACTCAAAGTGTTTCACAATTCACTTTAGACAGTTTTGGATTTAAAGTATTTCACTTTAGAGGCGTTCCGAGGATCACTTAATTACACTTTCAAAATCCCTTTACGCTGCCACCAATGTTATAAAGCGGAATTGAAATGCCTTTTTAAAAACAAATTATTTAATAGCTGTAAGTGAATTGAAATGATTATATTTATTTGGAATAAAGACAGTGATTTATTTAATTAAGACGCGGAGCAACCACTCCGTTCGCGGACTCAGGCTCGCAGAGTCAGTCTGCCGGGACGCGTAGTTTCATGAGTTGCCAAGTCAGCATAAAACTGTCATCTCAGCACTTTAGGTAACTATCCCAGGATATAACAGTACGCTAGAAGATCACCCGTTGATCGCTTGGGTCTGAACCCATACTGGCGATCATGGAGCAGCGAGTGATCCTCTAGGTAGTGAATGAGCTGAGAGTTAATTATACACTCAAACACCTTGCACAGCACAGAAGTTACAGCGAAGTTGGCTGGATCCGAGCGATCCCTTTTTTGGGGAAGGGTTGTATGTTCGCTTCCTTCCAAGACACCGGCACAATACCGGTATCGTAAGACATCCTAAACAATCATGTCAACACAGGAGACAACTCAGCTGCGCATCTGAGCAGCACAATCGCCGGAACACCCTCCGGCCCGCTAGCCTTCCGCACGTCGAGCGATCGCAGCACGGCACGTACCAAAATCACACTGCCTGATACGAATATCAGGCATGGTGGCCCCACAATGTGCTACGATAGGTGGAGCGGCGCCACAATCGTCGACACGCGAATTAGCCGCGAAAAGGTTAGCCAACAAGTTCACCTTCTCAAGCGGCTGGTAGGCTAACGAGCCATCTGGATGTTTCAACGAGGGCAGCGAGGGAGAGCAGAAGTTAGTCTTAGTGAGCTGCCAATAGCTACGGCTACCCGTATGTGCAGTCTTTAGTCCGTTAGTCGCCTTTTATGACACCCAAGGGAAGAGAGGGGGTGGTAGTATTCTTTCACCGTTACGCGACACGGTTAAAATATCAATTAACTAAAATTCTGTTAAATCTAAACTACTGACTTTACCACCATTTCGGATTTTAGGAGAGACTTAAACTCTTAAGCTGTCAACTGCCGTAAAGTCAGACACAAAAGTAATTCCATTGTCAGTAGGTTTTCTCACAGACGGGAGCTAGCCATAAAGAAAGGAAGGTATATAAAGAGCCTCACCCGCCGTGTGCGGCGTCTCGCAGAGCGTGACGAAGTCCACGACGCTGTGCTCCATCTCCAGCACGGTGGTGGACTTGCCGTTGAGCACCGTGACGCTGTGCGTGCGCCCCGGCTTGTCCGACGGCAGCCCGCCCGAGAAGATCACCAGGCTCTCGCTGCCACCACACAACACGGGTTAAAACAGAATAAATACTCAACGACAAACTCTTATAAAGCAACATTTAGACGGGGTTTAGCGCGCATTATCTAACAATTATTTAAGGCATCCTACGCATACCACCAAATGTTTGTTTGTTATGGAACTTGAAAGTTTAAAAGTTTGTAGTTATGACAGACTCTATAATATGAATAAGTCCATAATATTTGATTATTTGCGTTAAAAAATGCTCAAATGTAATAAAATAATAATAAAAAAATGTCTACCTCAGGCGGGAAAGATAGACATTTTTTCAACGTTTCGTTTTCTTTGTGGAAATTAGTATTAAAGTGAAACTTAAAATGAAGCCATAAACTACATCCTTATTAATTGGGCATCAAAGTTTAAAAGTTTGTAGTTATGACAGACTCTATAATATGAATAAGTCCATAATATTTGATTATTTGCGTTAAAAAGGGCTCAAATGTAATAAAATAATAATAAAAAAATGTCTACCTCAGGCGGGAAAGATAGACATTTTTTTTAAACGTTTCGTTTTCTTTGTGGAAATTAGTATTAAAGGGAAACTTAAAATGAAGCCATAAACTACATCCTTATTTATTGGGCATCAAAGATATTTGTATTAACAACAAAAACTAAACCAAATTATTAGATATCCTATTTATATTTTAATAATGTAAAAAGAACATACTTAGTTGAGAGCAACAAAAAAAAGAGACTGTAATTTCACAAATTAATAAAGTTAGACGAAATGAGCCCTCACCCCGTCCTGGAGGTCTTCCACTCGAGCCTGTGGATGGGCTTGCAGGGCTCCAACTTGCCGTCTTTGTTCGCCTTCGCTGGAAGTAGCGAAAGTATTCAGTAAGCCTCTTCAATGAATTATTCAAATTGCTTCACTACTGAAAGCTACAAAAAGCAAATTGTGTAAATTCTCGCCAGCGCACGAAAGTATTTCGAAGTATCGGAGAGTTAGGGAAGCGTTCATCTCGCGACGTTGGAATGGAATGCTTTGATGATTATTTGTAAGTTGGTCCCCGCGCACTTCATGCGAATGCAATAATTTTCCTTTCGCAAATACATTTCTTGAATAACGACTTATATACCGAATAACCAGTTCAGACAATTGATAGCAACCTGGAATAATTTTAAATGTAAATTGTCTTTTAGAATGGCCTAGTGTAACTGTAGGTAAACACTTTCACAACAGCGTGGCTCGCCAGTTGTCGCCCACATTGTTGGGAATGGGAAGATTTCATTTTAATTCTTTTGCTGGAATTTCAGCTTCATTATGATAGTATAATAATATGATAGTGGCGGACGTACCTATGACGTGATATGCCGTGTGGGTATGAGATGAGCATAACGAGCGGGTGTGAGACTTCACTTCATGTGTGTAAGAGATTTAGAAATGGTCGTCCTGTTGGTGAAAATAGGCGAATATTTGTCGGGTACTCGTACAGAACAGGCTATTCATCCATTATCGCTAAAAAAGCCACATTCATACCGTGGCGTGCTAGTAAGAGACGGAGGCGGGATGTGGCGCGCGCGTGGCCACGTGGCCAGCGCGCCGTGGCTGGCGCTTGCCGTCACTCACCGTGCGGGTAGGAGATGGAGGCGGGGCGGGGCGCGCGCGTGGCCACGTGGCCAGCGCGCCGTGGCTGGCGCTTGCCGTCACTCACCGTGCGGGTAGGAGATGGATGCGGGGCGGGGCGCGCGCGTGGCCCAGGTGGCGAGCGCGCCGTCGCTGTGCGCCGTCATGAGCTTGCCGTCGTGCTGCCACGCGGCGGCGCGGATGCCGTCGCCGGGCCCGCCCGTGCCCAGGTGGCCGCGCCACTCCGCCTGGCGCGCGCGCAGGTCCCATACCACCACCAGGCCGGTCTCGAACGCTATTAACAGCTGCGAACGACAACCGGTAGGTTATAGAACATTACGCCAGCAGTGCCCCGTTGGACATTCCTGTCTATTTGCACGACCATTAAACTGTAGAATTTTATGGTTTCTTTCTATACATTGTAATTACTTCTTGTTGTTTATGTTCGTGTTGTGTTGTATTATTATTCTGATTTTTATTGACTTAATAATAGGTAGGTACTTAGTTCATGTTATGATGCCGATTGTGAAATACAAAGCCATAAAAATATTATTCGAAAAAAAATATTTGTAAAAATAAATAATAATGTTGAATTACAAGCACCATTCGAAAGTGCACCTTTCTGACATTCCTTTTTTTTGTAATTAAATTTGCGTTAAATGGCATTGCCCATAAATCGGATAATACTCAGAATAAGGGAAAATTGACGTGTCAGATCTGAAACCATGTTATCTGACCTGATAGGATGGTGAATCTTTATTATTTGAACGGCATCCTAACATACAAAAAAGGAAATTGAGTCGTACCTTACTGGCATCCAAGGGATTATCACTAATTTCAACCACTGCTCCGGGATGGTTTTGCCGGGTCCTGAAACAACGAAACATTTCATTACTCACTTGTACGAAAGTATAGTACTACTTGTAAAGCATCTTCAAATAATCACGAATGATATTATTATCACAAAGGTGTTTCGAAGTATGTGTAGTATTGAGTCCACAAAGACGCGGCAGAGTCATGAAAGTAAGCTTTCAAAGCTTCCCGATTAGAAGTTTGGTACGATTCACAGTTTATTAGGAAGTCACTGAGGAGCGTGTGATGTGCCTTTAGATAAACGTTCATTGGATAAAGTGTAACATTTTTTTTTTATAAATTACACGCTAAACCGATGAATAAGTTACTTATATTAAAAAGTGCATCTTCCGGTGACCACGCACACCCGATTAATAAAACCGCGATGTACACTTTTAATCTTTCGTCTTTCATTTTCATAGGTGTTAGGCCTCTCTATGTGTATGCCTCTTCCATTATGAACCAACAAAATCGCGACAGCGTGAGCCCGTGACCAACTACGGCCGGCCGGGGAAACTCGGTCAAACCGTCGTCGGGTATAAAAAAACTATGCATAGGATGTCTTTGCTAAGTAATCGTGCATTAAACCCACTAGTCTTTGATTTAACCCCGTTACAATCATATAAGTATGAATAGACGCGATTGTATAGTGAGCGTAAACTTTGGAAAACAAAGTTCAGGTAAAGCATTCTTTGCCGCAACGTAGGTGGGGGCAAGATAAAAAATGTGACCGAGAACCCTTAATGCAGTTTATAAAGGGCGGAGGGCGGGCGGGGGCGGGGCAGGGGTCCATCCTTATCCTTCAGCTGGCCCACTTCTTGCCGGCGCGCTGTTTACACGGGACACGGGACACGACGGGCACTTAGGGACGGCACATGGTCGGCCTGATAAATAAATAAAAAATGTTTGCTTTTGCGCTGGAAATATGTTTGCCGTCAACCCCTTTAGGTGTAAATTAAATGTTTTGACAGCTGTGAAAAGCCAAAACCTTATACTTAGGTACCTTATCAGGTACATAAGAGCAATCCAACCCAGAATTTCATTTTATATGCATTATTTACGCCGTAAATAACTTTGCTGTCAATCCTTTCAAAAGCTGTCCAATACTTAATTTTTTATGGCAGCAATGAACAACAACAGCAACCATTTACTTTACATAAAAACGAAATAAACCCCTACGCAGAATGAATGTCAATTAATTAAAGTGTAAAAGTAAATTACAGTGGGTAAACCACTCGTAATAAACTGTATTGGCCACCAGTGTCGCTAACGGAAACTTTTTCATAGTTATAAACAGGACTCCGTCCTGGTCTGCTGGGCCCTGCCCTGGCGCCGGCCCTGGCGCCAGGCGGGCGCGCCGGGGCACTTGTTGCGATGTCGCGGCGACACCTCCCCATATCCCCCTACCCTCCTATTAGGCCGCTATCGGTTTCAAAGTGAGTCGTTCAAATGAATCCGGTTTGGTTTTAGATTATACATACTTTAAGGGGCTCTTGCATTGATCCCGTTTGTTGTGAGGATTGGTCTAAATCCGCCTGGTCTGACATTGCTGCAGGTATCCCGGCAGGAGGTTTCGACAATTAGGGTAACATGCCCAGTCTCCGGCCTCTTAAGCGCTCAGCTGACTTAATTCACTTATAAATAACTGATTTAGAGGATTCAGTATATAAATATATTTTTTTATGCCAGAAATATGTTAAAGATAAATTTTAAAACTGATATAATACACAAAGACTGCCAGTTTTTATATAAATAAAAGATTTTCAGAAAAGTACGTTTTTGCCAGTGTCCGGCCATCCTTATCTAGTGACCGACCACTAGCTACCCTGTGTTCGGCCACCTAAATATAAACCTACAACTATTGAATGGATAATAAACTCTCAGAGTAAATGAATAAGGATTATATTGTAATGATCCCACAATCTAAGGATTTTTGACATTATAATGTGCTACGGATTTACTTGCGGATTTTATGAACCGCAAATTTTTATTTATAAAGACGTATAAAAAATAAAAAGTGAGTATTTAAATACAAAACATTTATTTAGTAAATGTGACGTAATAATAATTTTAATTAAACTATTTATTTGAATGGATTTTTCTTTGCAACCAGCACTACTCATTAAATTAAATCCTTTTTTTCCTAAATATTAATTGCAAAAAAATAACAAAACGTAATACTTATAAAAATGCTAATAGAATAATAAAACTCTTACTAATAATAAAACGTTACTAAATATTATTAAACAGACAATTTTTTTATTAGGAGATAATGGCCGAATACTAGTACCATAGCCAGTGTCCGGCCGCTTAGTCATTTTAAGGGCCGGCTATCCGGTCATAGCTATCAGTATTCCGGCCATTCCATTCTCATACAAGTAATTTTACCTATAATTTTTATCTCTGCTGATATCGGCGGCCGGATACTGGCCATAACTAAGGTTTAATGCTAAGGTCTGTCACTACTAACATTAATTACACTTCACAACACCCTAGGTATTATTGAATACATAAAAATCATGGTACCGTTATTGCTAGTGTCCGGCCGGGGTGGGCCGGACACTGGAAATAGCCATTTTCTGTTCCAGACCACCGGCCCCCATCTTTTTTAAATAACCGGCGTTGAAAAGTCATATTTAACAACTAAATCGTGTAAATAGACACACCTACGTGTTATAAAATATAAAACTTTATTGGTATTATAACAAAATATACATGAACTAACCAGTTGAAAACACCTCTGCACTAATTTTTTTATTAAGTTGTGGTTAAATTGTCACGCGTGCACTGACCTCCACTTTTAGATGACAACTAAACGTAGAAAATTCAGCTTGCCGTAGATGTCGCTGTGTCTATGTTGTAGGTAATTCAAAATACTTTTTAAGGGGATTGATATTAGGTTTAAATTCATTTAACTATTCTTATTTTATTTAAAAATCATGTCGCACGGCCGGGCACTGGAGGGGGCCGGCACACTGGGCATGTTACCCTACAGATAAGATAACCAGTTGCTGAGAATGTTGTGAGAATTACGGGTAAAGCGCGTTTCCATCTTCACCTTATACCATCACTTACCATCAGGTGAAATGGAGGCCAAGTGTAACTCCGTCGTCGTTGACTACCCAAACAAAAAAACCTCAAATAATATCTTCTTAAAATCACTCATTTGTTTAATTCTCGAACACGCCTTGTTCCACAAGAGTAGATTACATTAACGATAAAAAGTTCATAACAAGCAATCCAGTTTCTAAACCCTATCAAGGCTACATGGCGCGGGGATTTTAATGCGTGTACATAAAATGAAATGTGATGTTTTCTTTTACAGCGCCTCCCCTGCGAGGCTGTACGTCCACAATAATTGCATTGTTCACGCAAGAGCGGCGGCCGATGGGGATTTAGCTACATGGCTGGCATGTAAGGCAAGTCATAAGCATTTACAATTTTACACTACATTCGTTTGTCTACTTCTCGTTATGCCTTTTTTTTTGTGCATCTATACCTGTCGGTTGACTATATCCTACGAAAACGAATAATGCAGATTATTAGTTATATATTATTTATGTACACATACTAGCGAAAACTTTGGAATTACTAAAGGCAAGAACCAAAGACTAGAGTCAACATTGAATTCTTTGTATTTATTTCATAATTTTCCATCCTGCTCTTATACTTTTTCAATGAGTGATCTCCACTTTAAGATATTTCTCAGCATAATAATGTTTACTTTAACGATCTGCCTCTTTCCGTGTGCATTTCCATCGCAAGCTTAAGCAATAAAGCGCGAATATTTCACAGAAAGCGCAATCTGTCGCGCTTATGTGCGCGTTACGCGTGAACAGCGAGATCAGGGCCTGGACAGCCGTCCCGGACAGCCGTTCCGGACAGCCGTCCCGGACAGCCGTCCCGGACAGCCAAAACGGATAGCCGATCCGGTTCTGGCTGTACAAAACTAACTTGACGCGACTCAAGAGAATCGTATTAAGGATAAAAAACGAATTAAGAGTTTTGCGTGTGGTTGCTTTTATAAAATTATAATACCTACATTATATTAAACTGCATTACACCGTTGTTTATAGGATTTTTTTTAATGCGCACATATTTTTTATATTATAGAGTAACTTAATGTATAGCACATATTTAATTTAATTTTTTTAAAGTGAAAAATAAATAAACTAAAATTTATCAAACATATCTACAAAAATAACGTTCATCATGGTCAATCGACCAGGACTGCGCAATTGAACTCTGACACATTACGATACCACAGGATAGCTAGGTTAGGTTACCTTTACGTTACACATGACCTTTCATTTGCCCGGTATCCACGAGTTATTTTTTATTGTGCCGGACAAATTAAATAAATAATAAATAATAAAAAAATATATGTAAATACTAAAACTAATAACGTTACTGAATTATATAAGTAAAACATAATGTGCACATATAAATAAAAATTCTGTATAAGGATGAAAGTGCGAACACAGTCCCAGTTTAACAATCAAATACTTAACATAATTTTGTAACTGTAATGGCCAAGAGCAAGCCCATCAATTATAAAAAAAAAAATATAGGCTCTCCATTTCGTAAAATGAATTTGATGTCTTTGAATTTAACTTACCGAAATCCAAATTATAATACCGGATACCAATTGTCCCTTCCCTCAGAAGGAGAAGAAGTATGAGAATGACGCAAAAAGAAAACCCATTGTCCGCGACTCCTTGAGTTTAGTTATGAAATTACAAAAACGAGTTAGGTAACACGTTGATGAATAGCCGCCGCCCGCGCGCGCCCGCGGCCGGCGGCCATTAGATGAATTCGGCGCTTTGTTTGGCGCGCGAGCCGCACTGTTTGCGGCCGGCTTTCAAATTGAATCTTGTCAGGTTTCAACGGTTTATTAACGTCTGAACTTTATTATCACAGCTCAAACAAATAGTTAAGTGCTGCTAGGTTTCTATAAGTATGGTATTAAAAACAAGGGCAAACGAGGACTGGCAGCATAACGGGAATATCCCACGAATGGTGTTTATTTTCGGCCGTTTACATCATGCTTGTAGCTTAGCGCCTGTCGCATGTTGTTTCTGTCTAGCTGTTCTATTTATTTATTCTATTCTATAGCGATGTTCCAAAGCGCGCTGGCGGTTATCAGGTGAGGCAAGTGACAGCAATGAAACAGTGATACCACAGCAGATTAGAAACTGCTATTTTTGGAACAAAATAAGATTCATATTTTCTAAGTTCTCCTGCTTACAATGAAAAGTAACCAAAACGGTTTGATGTTTCAGATAACGCATAAGACGTTTAGTTTAAAAGTTTTATGAAGAGATTCCCTGGACCTTTTGTTATGTTATTCCCAAACTCCCATTTCTCCATAATTTACGTCGCTCTTTTGGAACTTCCGAACAAACGAGGAATCCTTTTGTGGTCGCGGAGCTTTTTTTATTCAAATCCTTGCTCCTTTCACTTGCGAATGCGTCTGTTGCGGATATCATTAGTGTGCGGATGTAATTTAAAATCATTTATATAATATTTACACAACAATGGGAGGGCGACATCCTTGGGAGTTAAAATAGTAAACACCTTTGGTGGAAGTTCATTAGGAAGCGCCAATGAGCGCGCGCTATTTGAATTGAGAACTCGACGTTAGTCAACAGGGCTGGCACACGCCCGCGGCCATGTTTTAACGACCTGTATTGTCTATGGATTTAGCGTTTGCAGTAATAGCGGCGGCGGAGCGCTGCCCGGCGGCACTACTCCGCCAATTAACATCTTTGTTTATAATGCAAACAGAGAATTAGCTCAGATTCGAGCAGCAGCGTGCTTCAAATGAATGTATGCATAAATGATTTAGAGCGTTCGGTCAAAGCGAAGGTTAGGCCGGTCACTGAAGAAAGGCTCGCAGATGCTAAAGGTCGTGTATTTTTAGAGGACTAAGAGAATACTTGATGTGAAGTCGTATCCATGTTTTACCAAGCTGCTGCCAAGAATGTTTGACTGGCATCGTGTATTCGCACCTTATAAATATTAGTTTGCCAGAAGTGCTTGGAGCTGTTTGAATTTAAATCAATATTTGTGGTTGTTTCATTTGATTCTACGAGTATTGACGGTACGTGGTTGCGCAGAATTAAATCGCGCCTCAGTACGCGACGGGCGGGCTTTGAGTATTCACCAAATTAAATAATAAGTAATATCAATACGGTTAATTGAAATACTTCAGACATTTAGGATTGAAATGTTATTCATTGAAATCACGGAACTGGAACTGACTGTTAATTGAACTGACATCACATCACAGCGAATCTTTACATAAATAATTAGATTCTTAGTTTTATGCCATTAAATGGCGCTTGTTAAATGAGGTTAAAGGATCGTCAATAGTTGCAATAATAATGTCTATGGTAAATACACCAATTAACTGATTATTATTATAGCAAGGCAATAAGCTTCTGAAAGAATAATAACTTTAATTATTTCAGCCGAGTGGGGCAGCGGCCGGCTTGCGGTCACGTGGCGCGGGTTCGCGTTTCGCACACTTGTTCAATCTACAGCCGATTTGTTTCCATTAGGGAGGTCGCATTTAAATTCACCGCTTTAACACAAACGAATTGCTGAACGGCATACAGATTCGCCCACAACTTAAGTATTGCTACGACCTAATTCTTTCGTTTGGTCTTCAAGGCTATTTATCTACGGTATAATATTTTTAAACGACTTCTTTGAATGAACGCAATAAATAAGCGAAGAGCTAACTTGAATATTTAAATTGTGTAACTTTGTAAGTCTGTCTTCCGGCGCCTTGGTAGCAGAGTGGCAAAGCTCGGCCTATAGTTTAATTTCTAAGTTCCTTTCCTTAGTGCCGAGCAAAGTGTGTTTAAAATTTTTAGACGCTAAGCGGTAAAAATAGAAAAAATAAAATCAAAATAAAGGATGCGCATTTTTTCACAAAACTTTTTAAGTCCTATTATCGAAAGTCCGAAAATATTTTCTCATACCATTTTACATCATAATGATCACTCTTCATAAAAATATTTAATACTAACGATCGAAACCCATAATCATCAGAATTCATAATATTTTTAATCATACACCTTGTTTTAACTAATATATTATTTCATTTAATTTCTTATACTAACGATCAAAACTATTAATCATTCTAATACATAACGCCAATATTCATAAATTAGTTACATACTAATATTTGTTTTCATATATTTCTTGATTATACATGTTTTTATGAGCCACCCGCCCGCTATCAAGACAAAGTTAAGTATGCAAAATTTTAGTTCCGTTGGTTAGGTTAGACTTGTGACAAATAACTTTGTAATTTGAATAAATATTGCATGTTTTTTGGAATACTGCATGCTTGTACGCATGCCTGGATGCATGCTGCATGCTTGCTTGCTTGCATGCGGCATGCTTGTTTGCACGCTGCATGCTTGTTTTCACGCTGCATGCTTGCTTGCATGCTGCATACCTGCATGCATGCTGCATGTTTGCTTGAATGCTGCAAGCTCCGCTTGCATGCCGGGGGGTGCAGGGGGATATAAAAAAATTAAGTATGCAAAACTATAGGTATGTCGGTTAGGTTAGGTTAGACTTTTGACAAATAAAGGAGAGGGGCCGCAGGCCCCCCGACCCCCCCTATTTCTTAATCATAAGTGTACGTATTAAAAACAATATTATGAGTTTAAATATTTTCTTAGTAATGACATTATTAAAAAGAAAATTATAAATATTAATATGGGTGCTATGAAGGAAACAATTATGAAAAAAAGAATTTGAGTTTAAGGTTGTTCTTAGTAATGATTGAATTTTTGAATTGATGAATGATAAGAAAATTTATGAACAAAAAAAAAATGAGGATAATAATTAGGAAGAGTGATTATTATGAACACAAATCGGTAGTAAAACAAAAAATAGGAATAATAGTATTATGTGTGTGTAGTAGGTATTATGTGTAATATGGACCCAAAGATAAACTATTACTTTTTCCTTTTTCTGTAAGCGTCGTTTTTGATGTAGGTAATTCTAACGAACCACAAGCGTTGTTCCCACCATCAACACAACACAACACAACGTAGCGGTTTCGCATGTCGCCTAATCCGCTGGCCGGTAGGGCCGTCTCCGCCCACACTGCCGGCTCGTCGGCGCCCTGCCGCAGCCCTGCGCCCTTCGCGCCGGGAATAATCCCGCGGAACGTCGCTCCTTTGTCGCGCGCTCGCCGAGATGTTTCATGTTTTACATCGCATCCGAGCTCTGTGTACAACCGTTTTACGATATTTTCGCCTGGAGATGTCACGAAATGAATGTTAGAAACGTATTGAAGAAGAAACGTATTACTTTATTTTTATAAAACGCTCCCCTGAATATCTTTTACATGAGGGATTCGTATGAATGGCTGTCGCGTCGTGTTCGTTCGAATGGCTTGTCACTTCTCGTTCGCCGCGGGCGCCAGGCGCCGCGACAATTGGCAGTTTTTGATGGATTTACGAAGGGCTTTGTTCACCACATATTTACGGTTACATTCTTTAACGTGTTTCATACTTTTTATTGGTTTTACTGTTTACAGTAAATACTTGTAACAATTGTTTGATAATATTTACCCACCAACATGTAGCGCTTAGCTCCCGGAAGCCGTGCCGCAGCCGCACGCGCCTGGCGGTAATGACCACTTTCCACAAGGAATATTCATACTTTTTTAACTAGTTCAGTGCCATTGGCATAGCGTACCTACCTAATAAACATTCCAAGAGTTTGCAAGTGTTATTCAAATGTGTTCAGCGTAGCCTGATGTGTAAAATGAGTAATTAGCAGTGTCACTCCGCGATGTTTGAGTTCATTATGAAGTTGGAGTAGTGTTGGCCAGGACTCGAGTTCTTTAAGTCCTGTTTTAGGGACTGGACTCGATTTTTCGAGACTAGACTCGTAAATGAGAGCTCAGTGATAAGACTCACGAGTCCTTACAATATGACTCGAGAACTCGAGTCTTTTTACAATAATATAGACTCTTAAGACGAGTTCATTGCTATAGCCCGACAAGTTCGTGCGCGACCTTTACTTTATAACTAATATTTGTAAAGACAAATCAGTGCCAGACGCTAGATTATAGTGTTATACAATAGGCGTTCGTCAACCACTTCCACAAGCGAGCCAACGCGACGAGTGCTCCAAAGAGGAAAAAAAAGAAGTTCAAAGAGTTACTACTTCGATCATATGATCGAAGAGTTACTATAATTTCTTATGGAAAAATACTTGCCCATGGAGGTGACGCCTTAGCAAAAATATTAGTATTATACAATTAAAAAGGTTAGGTTTTTTAAGAACTTGAGTCTTGCGAGCTTTGCCAAAATGAGTCCAGTCCCTAAATAAGGACTTAAAGAACTCGAGTCCTGGCCAGCACTAAGTCGGAGGCTGTTTGCGTGCTTGCGGCGGCCGGCGGCGGCGGCAAACGCGCTTTGGTCACTCGCGCACTCGCTGCTACCACCATAATATATGCTGTTTGTTCCATCATTAAAGTCAATGAATTACATTCCCTGTTTGTAGTTATGCGGTGCACCGTAGGGGAGCTCTGGTTAGTTACTACCTTCACATCGTTCCATTATCTAACTTATAATTATATCATATAGCCCGCATAAACTGCAGGTTTGCTGAAACTTTTGGTAATTTGGCGATTGTTAATCCGAAGGCATTATTAAAACTATATTTCTCATTCAGTGAAATGAAAGAGGGAGATGGTTCGACTCTGTTAGTATGCGTCACGTCTAGCAGATAACCACTTCAGCTTTGCTGGCGTTTGGTTAACGACTGATCTCCCACCAACATACCTTTTTTCACTCTCAGCGGTCACGCAGTCTACCTTTACATTTATTTGGCGGGACTGGCAAAAGTCTAAATTATAACGCTTTTTACGCCCACATTAATAGAAAATACCTTTATTTGTTATGACGCTTAAAATATAGAGAATGTTGCGATTCATATTCATTTTCATATTACCAGATACAACTTTTGACCTCATTCATTAAACATTGAATGTTCAAAACAGCTCCTGACCCATTTCGACAACCGAATTACCCAGCGATCATGTAAAACATATTCATTATTGGAAGTAAGAATCGGGTCACTATTATTTGCACAGCAGCGGAATATACATCAGGGAACAGCAAAATGTAAATACGGGCCCGAGTTTCGTTGTTTATGTATTATATAATGTTTGCGTTTAATTCAGTTATTGCCAATTGTTTGGATTATTTTACAAACATAAGAAAAATATATTTTACGATTCTAATACACAGAAACATTGCATTTTAAACATTGCATAATTTGCAGTACCTACCTAGAACTTAAAATTGTTTGGCTGGACACCGGGCCCACGTACTATATAAACTGGGCCATAGCTCACGCTAGCCTGACATGTCGTACTCTACTGTAGAAAAGACTCACATAATAACATAAAAAGTCCCGACCAAAGAACGATGAACACGGCGTCGGTAGTAGGATTTTGGCCAGAACCCAACTGGATGACGACCATCACCCTAATACGAGCGCGCAGACCGTTCGTTTGCCGGCTCAGAACATAAAAAAACATCGTACAGCCCAAACAGCTGGAACTAGAACAATATTCGGCTCTTTTAGTCCGAAGTCCTTCTATTTTTGCCACGTTTGGCGAGTCGCGGTCTCTACGGCCTGGCGGGATTTTTCGAAATTCTCCGAAATTACAGGGTACGCGTGTTCACGCGAATCAATTCGATAACAGCCACTAGTAAAATAATCGCACAGTTTCACAGAAACGTTCTTGAGATGAGTATAAAATGTGTGGCGATAAAC
Source organism: Scoparia ambigualis (assembly GCA_963921215.1). Taxonomy (NCBI): domain Eukaryota; kingdom Metazoa; phylum Arthropoda; class Insecta; order Lepidoptera; family Crambidae; genus Scoparia; species Scoparia ambigualis. Next base: position 29,771,079 of record OY992522.1, on the reverse strand, counting down.
CTTTTGAAGGTCCTTTACTGCCAGTAATAATGTAAAAATGAGTGTTATGGCGCCGTAACCGTATTAAATTGTAAAATGGCAGAGAGCAGTTAAAGCTAGCTCGTCTAAAAGTCGAGTAAAAAAGCGAGGCCGCCGTAAAACACTCGTAACGTGTTAATAATGGGGTGCGGTTATTATTCCACGATGATAATACAATGCTGCTGTGTAACGAGTGTCCTTAGATAGCAGCTAACTTCAAACTTGCGGCGGGTTTCACACAACACCAAACCGTTCAAAAAAATAGCCCTTGTAGCGATACAAGGTCGCTAAGTACTAGTGTTTATTATTAGTATTTTTAGTCTATTATTAACTATTCTTTCATTCAATTATTATGAATTGTTGAAATTATTTAGTTTAGTTATTATTAATTTTATTGATGCGTACAAATTGTACTTAATTATGTTTAATAATTTGTACCTACTTAATTAGATCTATGACACTGTAAAGTAACATTGTTACTTAGAGGGAGAAAAAAGTAAGCCTCCTGAGTTTCTTGCCAGCTCTTCTCGGTCGAAGGCTCTCCCAAAATCCGAACTGGTGGTAGATTGGTTAGGTAGGTAGATTAGGTAGGTAGAGTAGGTTATGGTCTGTGCCAGCTAGATGTGCATGAAGGGTCATTTACCCCATTTGTACCAGTGGTGTGCTGCAGTTTAGGTACGTTCGGCCGGCGTGCCTCCCAGGAAGGCCGCCTAGGCGTATGACAGTAAAGGTTGCCGCTCGGCTCTCACGCTCCACGTCGCGCGTCGTCGCTTAAGGCCAGGTATTTCTCTCTCGCGGCTTCTCTCTCGCTCTCTCGATGGTACGACGGTACGGGACGGGTATAACAGCGAAGCGGCGCGTTTTATAGGTTTTATTGCCTATATTTATAGACTTTATATATAGGATTCTCTGCTAATTTATCTGCGAATTATTTGTCTTTCGTTGAGTACAAAAATTAAATGTAAAGTATCAGTATCGTATTTATATATGTGTATAGTGTGTATGAATGTATTGTATGTGTGTATATATATGTATGCATGTATATATATTATATTTTAAAATAATTTTATATCTTATTTGGTGGATTTGGATCGGTGGTATTCGGTTGCATTCGCATCACTGTCGATCGAGTTGGACTTGTGCCGATGCTGCGTCCCTAGCCTGGCTTCTGCTACCCTCGTAATTTTTTGTCCTCGGTCCTGTGGGGGTGAACCGGTGTCGCGTCGTGTCGCGTAGGCAGGCTGGATCGGAAGTGAATATGGCCGACGCGACGCGACGCGATGTTGGTTTGCCCCCGTAGGATCGGGGATGGGGAGTGGTGGGGGTGGTGGAGGTTGGGTTGGGGACGTGGCGTCGGTGCGGGTCTGGTTCGATTGATGGTGATGTGAGTGTGGTTGAGTGTGATTGATCTAAATCTACCACTTATTTATTATTATTATTTTTTTTTTTTTTTTTATCGAGTGATGTTTATTGGATTTTGTAACTGAATGAGACTTTGAATAGATTGGATCCTTAACTAATACATAGTTTTTTTTTTCCAGAATTTAAACCATTATTTTCTATGTCTCAGATGGTTTGAAAAAACTTAAAGCGCGATCTATCTAGCCTTGAGAGGAAACACTGCGTCGGCGTGGCGTTCGGGACTCTCATGCGGGGCGCGGGGGAGCGGCGTTTCGTGGTCCCCTGTTTCCTCCTTCAGAGGTGGACCAATTTTTATTTAAGCGTCGGTTGGAGGAAGAGGTTTTCTGTGTCTGTGTGTTTGATTTTTTTTTTTAAACGAGTTACTTAATGTTTCTGAAGACGCCTTAAAACGAAGTGATTTCGCTTAATTTTGAAGGCTCCTGGTTATTAAATAAATGACTTAATGCAAAGGAATCAAGCATACGGACGTGAAGGGTCTCTTTCTTTAACTGTTGCTGAAGGGGTGGTGGGGGTTGGTCCGGTTTTGGAAGGGGGCTGCGGGGCGTCGTTTTTCTGTGTTTGGTGTGGGAGTTTTGGGTGCCGCGTCGGCGTGGTGTTTCCTCTTAACTCGTAATCACTACGCGCGCGCGTAAACCCTGCGCTCCTGACGGACGTCAAATCGATATCGAGTCGGCTGTGCTTATCGGCATATGAACGCTCGGGTCACGAGATAGGTTTCAGTTTCGCGTGGGGGTCGTTGGAGGGTGAACCTTCTGTACGGTAGTAGTATTAGTTATTCTGTGCTTGTACCAAGACGAATAACGAAACAATTTTAAAACACACAAGTTTATGCTTATTAATTTTTGACGTTTTTTTATGCTTAAGTTTTTATAAAAAAAGATATTTGAATGATTAAAAATGTCAACCTTATTGGTTAGATACTAATGTTTTCCAAAACTCATTTCAGCCGCTACTTTATTTTACTTCAATAACTTTCCAATTTATATTACTTACCACAGTATCAATACGATAATTGGAAATCATATTACACAATTCTATGACCACGGCTTATATTTCGGTTCGACGCGATTCTGTTTCGGCGTGCAGTGGTACTGGGGGTAGCAATGCGCATTTGTCTGGCACAGACTATAATAGCTCGTTAGATTAGTTATTAAGTCTTAACTATAAGTTAGTTAACTGTTTTTTTATTATTATTAGTATTGACGTCAATAAGTGCCTGTAAAGGTTTACATTGAATAAATAATTTGACTTGACTTGACTTGATAAGACGAAAGCTACTGTAGAGTCAGTTAAAAAAAGAGATTATGAATTATAGACCTTGCTCTGAAAAGAACTGGCTACTAACTCAGCAAGGGCTTAACATACTTATTATACTAGACAATCAATCTTTTTATGAAATGAGCATCGCCGTTTTGGCTCATGAAGTTATCAGCGGAGTGAAGTTAAGCACAGCTCGTTACGCGCCTGACCGCTTACAGCCTCCGGGGACCGGAAATGAGCACGGGGAGATTTCCCCACACGTTATTTACAATTCAACATTCAACAATGTCTCAAATACAAACGTAAAAAAACCGTTTTAATTAATAGAACATTATTAACCTAAAAAGCTTAAACAAAGTATCATAGTTTGGTAAAATTTAAAAAATTCACCAATATATCCTTTATTAACATACTAATTGCTTAGTTTACACAAGGAAGGTTTTTCTGAGTGGTAGAGCCACGCTGCGTTGCAGCACACATTGGGCCGGCTCGCCCGGCGTAATACCACCCTCTCACTAATATTCGGCGTGAAATAATGGCACTTGGTGCTGTTGTGTTTCGTCCGACCAGTGAGGGTTCCGGAGGCCCCTTCGCCCCCCCCCCCCCCCTCCTCCCAATTCCTATTCCTTCCTTAAACCTATTCCTCCCTTAAAGGCCGGCAACGCGTCTGCGATTCCTCTGGTTTTGCGGGTGTCCATGGGCGGCGCTGATTACTCTCCATCAGGTGACCCGCCTGCTCGCTTGCCTCCCTCTTTTATAAAAAAAAAAAAAAAAGGAGGAAGGTTGCTTACACAGCCACGGCATAAAATCCCCAATTGTTTAACTACGAGTATACGATGGATTGCACAAGGGCCGTCAATAATTTTGTTTTTATATGAGATAACCTCCATGTATTTAAATAACTAAATCAATTTTCTAGCTCCAAAGTCAAAGTCAAAGTCAAATTATTTATTCAATGTAAACCTTTACAGGCACTTATTGACGTCAATACTAATAATAATAAAAAAAACAGTTAACTAACTTATAGTTAAGACTTAATAACTAATCTAACGAGCTATTATAGTCTGTGCCAGACAAATGCGCATTGCTACCCCCAGTACCACTGCACGCCGAAACAGAATCGCGTCGAACCGAAATATAAGCCGTGGTCATAGAATTGTGTAATATGATTTCCAATTATCGTATTGATACTGTGGTAAGTAATATAAATTGGAGAGTTTTTGAAGTAAAATAAAGTAGCGGTTGAAATGAGTTTTGGAAAACATTAGTACCTAACCAATAAGGTTGACATTTTTAATCATTCAAATATCTTTTTTTATAAAAACTTAAGCCTAAAAAAACGTCAAAAATTAATAAGCATGAACTTGTGTGTTTTAAAATTGTTTCGTTATTCGTCTTGGTACAAGCACAGAATAACTAATACTACTACCGTACAGAAGGTTCACCCTCCAACGACCCCCACGCGAAACTGAAACCTATCTCGTGACCCGAGCGTTCATATTCCGATAAGCACAGCCGACTCGATATCGATTTGACGTCCGTCAGGAGCGCAGGGTTTACGCGCGCGCGTAGGGATTACGAGTTAAGAGGAAACACCACGCCGACGCGGCACCCGAAACTCCCACACCAAACACAGAAAAACGACGCCCCGCAGCCCCCTTCCAAAACCGGACCAACCCCCACCACCCCTTCAGCAACGGTTAAAGAAAGAGACCCTTCACGTCCGTATGCTTGATTCCTTTGCATTAAGTCATTTATTTAATAACCAGGAGCCTTCAAAATTAAGCGAAATCACTTTGTTTTAAGGCGTCTTCAGAAACATTAGGTAACACGTTTAAAAAAAAAAATCAAACACACAGACACAGAAAACCTCCTCCCCCAACCGACGCTTAAATAAAAATTGGTCCACCTCTGAAGGAGGAAACAGGGGACCACGAAACGCCGCTCCCCCGCGCCCCGCATGAGAATCCCGAACGCCACGCCGACGCAGTGTTTCCTCTCAAGGCTAGATAGATCGCGCTTTAAGTTTTTTCAAACCATCTGAGACATAGAAAATAATGGTTTAAATTCTGGAAAAAAAAACAAAAAAAAACTATGTATTAGTTAAGGATCCAATCTATTCCAAGTCTCCAATTCTCGATCAGCTCATTCATATTATAATATACACTTACGTGCAAAAGTATGGAATCACCCACTAGTGATTTGTTCCATGCCATCTTAAGAACTAAACTATTGATAAAGTTTAATAAAAATGATAAAAATGATATGATGATATATTATATTGTGAGCTTAAAGTTGATACTATACTTATTTAAATAACACCCATATTTCATGAGCTGTCCTGCTTTAAGTGAAAGCGTAAGAAAACAGACCTGTTTCAATTTCTAGAGTTGCGCGACATTGAACCTCAATAAAAGCACAATGTTATGGTTTTTACTATCGGCCGGCTGTTACACGTTGACCACACATCATCACATCTACGCTGAATTAGACAGAAATAATGGACGTCACACCTACAGAAGCAGCACACATAGTCGCCCTACTGCAACAAGGGCATAGCCAGCGAGCTATCTTAAGTCAGCTCCACATTAGGCAGACTTGTGTCTTGAAAGTTTATAAACGGTTTCGAGAGACTGGAGGCTGAGTCCCGAGCCCAAGCCTCGACCTCGCCGGAGCACTTCGGAGAGAGGTGACCGTTTTACCATAGATATCAACTTCTTGTCAAAATCGTCATTAATTGGACGTCCAGCAGCAGCTCAGACAACTTCGTGGGGTGAGTGTCAGTTGGTGGACAGTTCGGCATATGCTCAAGCATTCAATCTGGAATCTGGACTCCAACAAAGCCTGCTACATGCCCTAAACAAACCGTAGCTCACCGCCAAACGTCTTCAACTTGCTCACGCCCATGCAAATTCCCATAGAACATTCTAGTAAATTGATTAGAGCATTAGCACCGCAGTATTTAATTTCATATTTAACCAAAGAATATATCTATGTAGGTTAATGAAAATCTGATAAGTAAAATACCATTATAAAAATATTATAATGGTATTTTACTTATAAAAATAACATTGCAACCTTTAACGATAATTAATCTTTTTCGTCTACGTCACAATAATCCTATATCGTACATACACCCTTAATTTTAATAAGTTTTAATGAAATTAAGGGTGAGTTCCACCCATGAAACTGAAAAACTTTCCCCAAGAAACCTATGTGCAAAAATTACAAAAAAAAATTCGACCTCCCATACAAAAATGTCCGATCAGCTGACGACAATAGTATGGGTGGTCGACATTATTTTTGTCATTTTTGCACGTAGGTTTCTTGGGGAAAGTTGTGGTGTAACTCGCGCTTAATTTCATTAAAACGAATAAAAATTAAGGGTGTTTATATTTTTATTAAACACTAAAAGCGTGTTATATTGTGAATGCAAAAGAAAAATAATGAAGGTGCAATATGCTAAAATATGTTCTTTGATGTTCCATCAAAATGTAACACGCTTTTATTTATAAAAAAATGAGTCTATGATAAAAACGCAAAGATTTAATGATAAAAACGCAAGGTGTAAAGTTAAGCCCTGTTATTAATTAATAAACGTTGATTAAAGTTACACTTGGATTAAATTGACGCTGTTTCTGTCTTCTTTAACAAAAACGAGACAGCGTCACTTTAAACCGAGGTGTCACATTTGGCCATTTTTATTAATAAGACGGTTAGGATTTAATAAAAATATATAATTAGGTATGCACGATATGAGATTATTGTGACGTAGACGAAGAAGGTTACTTATCGTTAATAATTGTTAATCGTTGCAATGTAGGTACCTATACAAATAATGGTATTTTTTTATAAGGTTTAAAGTATTTTTAACTTTTTAGTTATTAAGTTATTAATTAACAAGTAATAAAAGCTTGCTTTCAAAAGTTTTTTTCTTTTCATTTTATTTTAATTTTTTATTATTTTTGATGCGAGGTTGACTACGGCGTAGTCGTAGCGCGTAGCAGTGTTGTTCCGTTATGAAGCCCGTAGTACGCTTGTGAGCGTTTTGAGCATTTATTGTACGCGGATAAGGTACAACAGGGTTCGCCCTGGTACCCTGAGGCGCAACGCAACGTTAGCGATATGACATGTTTATACACCCTCATACCATTCAGCTCTCGGCACATGCTCACCTTCACATTGGGTCATCCATCTAATCCATCTAATCAAAGACAGAATCCACATTCATAACAAACGGAACGAACGAATTTATTTTCCCAAAGATGGGGTAGCATATTCAAGAGAAGGCCACCTTCCAGCTCCATCATCAGACCCTGGTTACCATCTAACACCAAAGTACTCGTCAAGACGGATTTAACGAGTCCAAACTCGATGGGGTTGTGTCGTTTAACTATCGAGTTCCTATGGCCACCCTCCGGTTCCATCAGATCAGCTCCATGTCATAATAACTTTGCATTGTCATCCGATTTACACATGCATGCAAAATTTCGGCTCAATCATCGGTAACCGGGAAATGGATCAAATGTAACTTGCAAGATTTGATTACAGACAAACATCGGGACATTTAAAAGTAAATAAAAGCTTGTTAAAAGAGGGGTATTTCTTGTAAATGTATGAGATATAAGAAATCTTTGCATCCTTCCATGATAAAAACGAGAATAACTCCTAAAAAAGGGATATTTATCGTCTGTAGTCCCGTCCTGTCCCAGGGTTACGCGATAAAGGTGAAATTGCTGGCAATCCTAGGAGAGGCTTTCCGACCCCCTCAATGCCATTACTTAGCCGGCATTGTCGGCGCGCGTACCAACTTATGCCGTAGATGGCACTTTTTACAGCAAACCAATAAAACTGCGATTTCCTTAATCTATGATGACGTCACAGGATAAAACCAAAACCTTTTTACGGCTGTGTCCTATAAAGTTTCTATTTATTTTATACGCAAAAATGGTTTTGGTACCCATAAATCATGGATGGTCGAGTTGGAGTGTTAAAACAGGTGTTAAGGTGTAAGTTTCAAATGTGAAAGGATACTTATGAAATTATCCTATGAAACTATGAAAATAAGCCAAGTTCGTAATAACATAACATTAACTTGCATAAAAATTACAAGTTAACTTTCGGGAGGCGTCCCCCGGGGCGCCGCCGAGGGCGCGGGGGGTGTTTACGAGCGGCTCGGCGGCGGCGCCCGTTAGCTGCCCCCGCGCCCCGCGCCCCGCCCTGCAGATTCCCTGACACTTTGACATAAGACAGGTCGACGCACTTTGTGCAAAATGTTTGTTGAACATTATACATGAAGCCATCAGAAAACTTAATGTTCTATAAGTTTGGGATGTTAAATTACTGATATAAATGGATCTCAGAGGTGAAAACTTCTAAGATTTGATGAAGCAATGTTGACTAAAAACATAAGCATCAAGCACTGACCAATTTCGACGGTTGAAAGCCAGACCTCGGTAGCCAAGTGGTTAAGGCAGCCGCCCGGAATGCGGAAGGTGCGTGGTTCGATTCCCGCCTGAGGTTGTCGTCTTTTTTCAGTGTTTAAAATTCGAGCAGCTCTGCGTTGAATGCGGTCAAATGGAAGGAGTTGGTATTGGGGTGCTCCAGCCCAAAGATAGGAGCAGTATTCCATGCGGCCTGACCTGTGCTTTATACAGTTGCAAGCGGTGGGCCGGGATGAAATACTGACCCGCTCTATTAAGCACACCCAGCTTTTTCGAAACTAATTTAGCTTTAACTTCCAAATGACCATGAAACTGAACGTCACTCGAAATATCGACGCCAAGGATTCCAATAGTCGGATTGGTATCAAGGGGAGCTCCCTCAAGTTCAGAGGTATGACGAAGGGATGTTTTTTCGCGGTAATTGCGCAAACTTGTGTTTCGGAGGGGTTAAAGTGGACTAGGTTATGTCGGCCCCAATTCTAGACATGACTTAACATGTTCTCGGTGTCAGTCACAAGTTTATTCCGGCTCTCGATGACGCTTTCCAGAGAAATATTAGCTCGCCCGGTGTAGAGCGTATCCCCAGTACTTTCGTCTGCATAGCAATGAATGCTGTTGTTATGCAACATGTCATTGATATGCAGAAGAAACAGAGTAGGGGACAACACACACCCCTGCGGGACTCCAGCATTCACGGGCTTCATGTCGGAGCACGAACCCTCGACTGCGACTCTGATGCTACGCCCAGTAAGAAAGCTGGCAACCCATGAACACAATTTCTCAGGAAACCCGTATGATGGAAGTTTAGAGAGAAGAGCCCTATGCCATACCCTGTTAAAGGCTTTCGCTACGTCCAAGCTAACTGCCAGTGCCTCCCCTTTACTCTCGACTGCCTCCGCCCATCGGTGAGTAAGGTACACCTAAAAGATCACCAGCCGAACAACCGCGACGAAAACCATACCGGCGATCACTCAGTAGCTAGTTCTCTTCTAGGTACCCTAAGAGCTGGCGGTTTGTAATGGACTCTATTACTTTGGAGAGTAAAGAGGTAATAGCTATTGGCCTGTAGTTGGATGGATCTGAGCGATCGCCTTTTTTTGGAATCGGGTGGACAAGGCTGTCTTCCAAGAGCTCGGGACCTCGCCAGTAGTGTAAGAGAGCCGGAAAAGGCGCGTTAGAACTGGTGCCAATTCAGGAGCACACGTCCGAAGCACAATGGGTGGAACTGCATCGGGCCCACTCGACTTATGGATATCAAGGGTAAAAAGAGCCTTACGAACTGACCTTTGCAGGAACTGAACGTTTGGCATTGTACAAGCGCAATGCGGTATGGTTGGTGGAGAGTTTTTGCCATCGTCCAAGGTCGAGTTTCATGCGAAAAGAGAGCCCAAGAGATCGGCTTTTTTTCCTTTGCAGTATAGGCCAGGCAGTCATCGGTCTTGTGCAATGGTGGTAGGGTCGGCTGACAAAAATTCCCTAAAATAGCTTTGGCGAGAGACCAGAACGCACGCATCCCCGAAGGAAGACGCACTAGCCTCTCGCCGATTTTTTTTTTATGTGACACTTCATAGTGACTACATCCTGCCTGATGGTAAGCGGCCGATGTAGTCCAAAATAATAAGGGCGCTCCTCACCGTGCAACAAGCACGGTAACATGCGCACCCATTCATGACGGCCTGCATAAATGCCGCTTCACACCCCGTTTAAATGAATGATTAATGACATTAATGAATGAAGACTTCGCCTGGGCAATGTCCTTCTTAATGGCAGGTCCATTGCGTGCGGCAAAGTTGTACTTCATTCTGAGCGCACTGGTGTCTGGATCCTTTGACGTTTATATAGACTAGAAAAAGGGTTGGGCCAACTATACTACCCTGGGGCACTCCGATTGAAACCGCAGCCTCATCACTCAACCATTCACCTATTCTAACTCTCTGAGTTCTATTGGTGAGATAATAGAGAGAGTACCTCTAACTCCCAGATTTTCTAATTTCACTAAGGGTGGATTCGACCAAACTGGAATAAGGTCTTATACCTAGATTAAACGCCAAATTTGTATAGACTAATCTCGGAGTAAGCCTTTTTCCAGTTTGGTCGAATCCAGCCTTAAAGATGTGAGATCGAGGAAAGCAGTAACACATCTTCTCTTATCATCCAGCGCAGTGATAAGTGAGATGACAAGATCAAGAACCGCATTATCTGTGGATTTACCGCGACGGAAATTTATTGAAGAGATGCGAGCATATTTTTACATTCTAAAAACTTGACATTCATTGTGCGCTCCAGGATCTTGGAAAGAGTAGGTAGGAAGGAAATAGGCCTGTAGTTATTGACACGATATTTTTCTCCACCCCTATGGACAGGTTTAATAAGTCCAGTTTTAAACGCAGTTGGAAATATCCCAGTCGATATAGCAAGATTGCAAATGTGTGCGATAGGAGCAGTTAGCAAATAGAAATATCTCTTGACAACCCTACTTGAGATTTGATCAACACCAACAGCACAGCTATCCTTTAGCCCTCGAATTAGTCTAGCCACTTCCTCTTCATCGACAGGCATTATAACTAAAGAATTAGATGGGGATGGTAACGGGCGAGCATTAGGTACAGGGATGGTAACGGGCGAGCATTAGGTTTGCAGAAGTTTTCTCAGTTAGTTTTTTGCCTATGTTTACAAAGTAGGTATTCACATTGTAAACGCTCTGCTGGTGGTTTTGTGACACAAGAGACAAAAAGTGGTCAACCATTTTGTTTTAGCCGCTTAATCCCTTTAACTAATTCCCAAAGTTTATTTTTATTGTTTCAGGCTCTCTCAATCTCTTGCCTCTCATAACTCATAACATAAGCAGTGAGGGGTTTATAAGCTGCTGGTATGGTGATAGAACAATGATCATGCATCATCAACTTCTCGTTCTTAAGTGATATGTCAGGTTAACTTAAACAAAAATGCTTACAATTCAGGAATAGTCTTGTAAAACTTAGTTAATGGACGGCATACGCTCATAGCGTACCCGCCCCCGCCGTTAATCCGTCCCGTCTTTCATTAGAGCGCCGCCCGTCCGTCTCAGCCTGATTAAGAAGTCCGAGACTTGGCGCGGCCTCTACAGTGCCCGCTACGTGACTCATTACGCTGTCATCTAGCTCCGGTTTTTGTGTGTCCATTACTGTGTTTGTTTAGATTAATAGGATGTTTGATTAACGACCGCCGCCATTACGACTACCTCAATGAAAACAAATGGGATTAACTATACGAGTCAACTTAGTGCTATAAAAAGAACGCAGACAACAGAAGGAACCTTTTTATACATCCGTTGGTCGCGTCGTTTCTTGTGATGCAAGCAACTATAATATATGCAAAGTATTTCAAAAGCCGTTGAAATTAAATAACACATGTAAGCTTAAATTACACAGTAAGTTAATGTATAATTTACACTAGGTGCCATATTGTCGATGGAGACAATTTTCTGGGCGTCGACTAAAGCATGATAGTACAGTATTAATGTTTAGGCTAAAATAGTACAGGTTGAGCCTATGATAGACAACAGCTCGTGAAAAGATTGGGCCATAAACCACCACGCTGGCCCAATGCGGGTTGGTGGGTTCTAACGACTACACAACAACCGGCACCAACGGCTGCACGGAGCTCGAGGCATTGTAAAAGTTGTTTGAGGACGATCCAAAACCGAACACTCCTAGTTTTTTTTTTCTCCAACGGGTAAGCGCTTGGCCTTGGCCTTCATCTCACCTCATGGTAAGTAACGATAAGGCCGAAGGTGGAAGCGCGCTTCACCCGGAATCCTCAACCACTGAGAAACTGGCTATCTTATCTGTATTGTCGGAACACAGCAATGCTATAAACATTGTTGTTATGGCGACAGACTTAGATAAGATGGTGGTAGCTAGCCAGGCGGACTCAACAGCCTTACTACCAACCAAACCAAGGACACAAACATGTACCCCCCGCTGGGAATCAAATCCGGGACATCTGGGTTTGAAACCGGTGGCCTAACCACTATACCACAAAGGCGATTAAAACTAGTAGGTACTCCTGTTATTTGTTTGTTTTATAAAATTCAGCATTTTGCAATTGTTCATAAAAGCTTCAGAGAACCATCCGCTCAATATTGAAGCTGAAAAGATCCGAACATCTTTCATAATACTTATAATATAATAGAAACTATCTTCTCTAGCGTAGGTGTTAGTGGAGCAGGCTGAATAGAAGATGTCCGATAATTAACACGTCAACAAATTAATTACGGGCTAATTAGCGCCGTGAAGGCGAGCGGTCCTGAGGCTGCGTGATGTATAATACAGCATCCTTCCCGTATGCCGTGCTCTGGCCAAACACTCCACGTAAACGGTACGAGCCATCTGTAATCATTTTTCTTTTACATCATATTTCTTATCATCTAGTGATATTACCGCTCATACACTTTTGTTATGTAACGTTCTCTGAAATTGGAACGGCCATATACATTTTATGGTATTCGTTCTCTGAAAGTAGAGGCCATATCAGACACCATAACTACTCATATTCTGTATAGCAAATGTTTAAACTGTATTGTATAGCATAGTAAACGGAATAGATAAACTGTTCTGTGGTATATCACACACTTAACGCGGTGTGGTTGGAGTTAGGTTGGTTGTTGCTTCTTGTTCTTGTTCTAAGTCTGCTTAGCTAGCTAGCGCCATATTTCCAAGTTTCTCGCCAAGGAAACCATTTTAATTTATTAGCGGTTGTGGTTACCGGGTGAGGTGCTATTCTATATTCTCCTCATTGTCATTTACTAGTTAAGATGTAGACGAAGGGTTTACCCGTCGTGGAATGATCTGTCATGTCAATCTTTAAGATCAGAATAATGATGTTTCATGATTACATAAGTATCTTTCCTATGTTGGAATAAATTAGAGCTCTAGAGAGCACTTTGAATACTCAACAAAACAATTGTCATCTACAGTGGAATATCTGAAAGTAGCAAGTAACCCCAGGTCCAGCAAACCTCAGAAGACCCCGATACTACATTTGAAGGAATAAAAGAAAAGCGATTTGTATCTAAACGTTAGGCGGGGGTCTATATCCCTCATTTGCTGTCGAGCTCTCCATAGGCACTGTAGACGTAAATGCTACTTTTAAAATTTTGGACACAAAAATAAGTATCTAATGGTGTACTCACACTTCGATGGCCTTGTTCCAGTTGATGACGTAGCCGCTGAGCGCGAAGGTCTCGATGTTGACGACGTGCACGTTGCCGCGCTCGGTGCCTACATGGATCCACTTGGACTGCAGCGGCAGGTGCAGGCACGTGATCCTGGAACGCCACAGTATACGGTTAATACTAAGTCTCCACATGTTACCACTGTACAGGCAGACAAGCAGACAGAACGCCTGATGAGGACCGGTTGCTGCGGGGCCGCGTGCTATGCGATGTATTTTTTTTGGATTTCTAACCATTCATAGTAATTACATCAATGCAGGGCATTGTTGTTTGGCGGCAGTTTGGCAGACATGGTTGTGCGTATTCAAACGGGTTCGGTGCGGGAGGCCTGCCATTCCGTACGATGGGAGTAAAACCGTGCCGGGTTAAAAACATATACTCAAAAGTTTAGAAACAAAAAGTTAAAAGCGCCTAAGATTTCCCCGTTCCGTTTGCGAACAACTTACCGTCTGACAACAAGTTTTTGTTTGTAATTCTCTGACGTCACACAGTCTGGCAGTTTCACAAACTTCTAGTGCCACGATATATGTATATCATTGTAAGTTATTCGTATTCGCGACCGCGTAATATTGATAGCGTACATAATTTGGTCTCATAACTTTAATTAGATTTCTGTTGGTAAGTAAACATGAGTCGGTTTTCGGTTGGAAGCGTCAGCTCGGCGTAGATACGGCACTCTCTTAAAGTGTGAAACTTAAATACAAGACTTCTATTCGAAAACTTTGCACTTCAACCCTAGTTCAACAAGTACTTGAACAACGAAAGCTGCATCCGAAAACTTAAGATGCGCTCGCATGGTACTTCAAGTACTTACTCGAATTCTCGAATCGAATTAGATTCCGAAGTTTGTCACAAATAATCATAGACACTTTCTATTAGTGAGTGCACTAATCCACTTAGACATTTGTCAGGCGTTGCGGAGGTTCGCAGTGTTAAAGCACGCCGAAATTCCCCGCATACAACTTTAAACTAAGTGATTGTGTATTTTGCCTGGAAACATAAATGCACTCAAGAACACAGTACAGTTTGTGTAGGAGTATTCCAAAGAAAGCTGAAATAGATGCAGATTGTATACACCCACGTACCTACTTAGGTAACTTGCTTTTCTTTGTTCAATCAATTGAGAATACAATTCGGAACTCTGTTAGTATAATCACGAATGCGGGTTCGTTGGGTGTTGTGTCTGCAACACAGTTAAATACTTCTACAGATAACATAATTTCCATTTTTCCCTTGTTATTATTTAATAAATAAGTAAAGATAACATTTGATTTATTCATTAGAAAGGAAGTGCTAGAGGGTTACTATAACGTATAGTGCGATTTAATTCAACACTTAATCACCACACTATAACGACATTTTTTAAGATTAGCACCAGGCTCTCACCCAATGAAAAACTACTCGTTTGTTATAAAAACGATAACTACTTCTCAACAATATAGATTTGAAATGTAATGAAAGCAAAAGGGCGACCGACCGGAATGCTTGCAGTGCACCGATCAGTATGTATGGTTATGTTTCTGTGTGATGTAGATTGAGCCGTGCAACAAGTAAGGCTCGGCCAGCCGTTGGGCGACGGCCGGCATTCCGCCGCCGCCTGCAACTCGACTCTGCCACTCGGCGGGCTCAATTGCATTTGCAAATGGCTTTATCGGATATTCTGCGGTCCATTGGTAGGGCGTATCGTAAACCGTTTCGAGTAATACTAAATAACGATTAAAACGTTTGGCTCGGGCCGGGTGCGGATTGTTGAGATTTTGTAATTCTTGTGAGAGTATTCACGAAACAAAGCATTTTTCCGCGAAATTTTCCTATTTTGCCACGTTAAATAATTTAATGCTTGTCATTGGGATGTATAATTTTGTTCTGGGATTGTTGTAGCCGTTTGGGAGAACTAGAAATGTGTAGTGGCGCACAAACGCGGTGCCTTTCATTCATTATGGGTTAGTCGGACTAGTTGATTAGTTCGTTAGTTAGAAAACAGTACTTATTAGGAATTGCTAGCTAGCTATAAATGCTTCAGCATTGACGTTGACTTAAAGATCTGGGCTGCGTAATGGTTACGGCAAAGTAGTTTGTCCAAATTTTTTTTCGGTGTCTATTACATGATGCGTAATAAACACTACAATTCCTTCCAATAGTACAAAGTACAAACCAAGGTCAATTTAATAAACACTGGAGGGGCGCATCTCGTGCCTCAATTCAACTCGTTCCTGGAACTAGAACTAGACTAGAATAGAATGAATTAAATAAAAAGAAACTATACTTAATCTCTTTAAATAATTTACATTTTAGATATAAATTTTAGACATTTTCTTCATTCTGTGATAAAAGCATTATATCTTTTTAATTCAAGGATGAAAAAAAATAATCGTACAGACGCAGTTTGCAGTGTCCTTATCGTATACATGGAACTGGCGGCGTGACGACGTGAGCTGTGTGACAGCGCTGCTGCTGCGTGACAGCACAAAGGCGGCGCAGCGCGGCGGCACTTCCTTTCTGCACAGCCTCCGGTCGGTCGCAGCCGCGATAAAGCATTCAATACATTCAATGGCCGACGCGGATGCAAGCAGCTGTCATTCCACCTTTTGTATGCCGTTGGCTTTGTCTACAAAACGCAGTTGCCTCTGTGCCGCGATGATATACTGACCGAGCATCACTGCTTATACAATTAGTTCACATCATGGAAATAAGGTAGTTCTTAAAAGCAGTATAGAAGAAAGGTTGCAAGCAAACTGAAATGGCTCCTGTGACAAACCTATGTGCTATAGCTATGTGATGGAAACATAGGTTTTATATGTGATCAAATAGCCTGTAACTGCATGAGTTACCTAATGAAACGGATAACATTTTTCGCCATAAACTGACAATGCATAATGTTAATGGCCATAATCGTCACTTGCCATAAGTCTTTATAGTATAACTTCATAACGCATAACATCAAATGGCAAAAATTTTAAATACATAACCATAGAAAGACATAATTTCGATAAGCTTAGTAACAAAAGGCATATTTTTTATTTGCCATAATGGCAATAAACATTATGCGTTTCAATGTGTCACCCTGTAACTGTAATATAGAAATCATGTCTGATAGCCGGCCCGTAACGAAACAAGTGTGTGCTACGCATAACTACGAGTCGTGTTTGCTACGCCGGCGCCGTAGCGTGTCTACGGCGTAGCGATCGTAAAGGCGGCAGTTAAACCATACGATATGTGATACATTCGGCGCACGTGGATTGATAAAGGGATAAAATGTCGCTCGAACACTGCCTTTTCATATTGGGAGGCTTGCAACGCGGTATGTTTTTGAATTAAGCTTTTATGATTTTTCTTATTTCCTATTTTCATTCCTTGAAACGTAGTTACACTTTATATAAGTATTTGTGCTCGGTGAAGAGAGATGTAGTTTTTATTAACGCTATATGTTAAGTTACATAAGAAAGAGTTTTTTTCTTTTTTTTTTCTACAACAAATTAGCGCTTGGCCTTCATCTCACCTGATGGTAAATGGCGATAAGGCCGAAGGTGAAAGCGCGCTTCCCCGGAATCCTCAACCACTGAGGAACTGGATCTTATATCTAAACTGTCGGAACACAACAATCTCTCGTTATTTTGGACTGTATCGGCTGCTCCATCAGGCAGGATGTAGTCACTATGACGAGTCACAATAAAAAAAAAAGAAATGCCAATAAACATCGTTGTTTTTTCGACAGAATTAGATAAGATGGTGGTAGCTAGCCAGGGGGACTTAACAGCCCTACCACCAACCAAACCGAGCACACAAATATGTACTTCCCGCTGGGAATCGAACCCTGGACCTCTGGGGCGGTTAAAAGTGAAGGCTAGCGTATCATTTAATAAAGATGGAGCAAATAAAAGTCTCAGAATAAGCAATGTCTCGGAAAACAATCATTTATACAACCAACATGTACATAATTTCTTGTACTAAATCATTATAAACTTACCTAACACCACCGTCTGTTTAAAGTGTAGGTGATGAAGGCACATTATAGTAATAAACTTGCTTTATACATATCGTGATAAATACACTTATCTTGAATGTCTACAATTGCCTCTTGAATGGCCTATTAGATTTTTCCTGATTGCTATCATGAGTATGTTACATTATTATCGAAATAATTAAATATCACCTCGTTATGATATACCGATGTCAAAAAAAGGAATACGTTCATATTTCCAAGAACACTATTATCGTGTATTCTATTACGTAAATAGAAACTATATTGGTTTTCGCAAAGCAAAATCGAAAAGCTTCTTCTACCGTATGTATATGAACATAAAGTTGATTTTCCTGCGGTGTTTGCTGGGTAATTGGTCGGATATTGTTACGATGTGCAAATTTAATCGATTCGTTGGATAATTGGGCTGTGAGTACCGATAGCTGGCTAGCTTGGCGGCGGGCGGGGGGAGGGGGTTGCAGGCGGTGGAGGTAGTTGGATAAACGCGAAATTTTAGTTATACCACAGGTTAAACGCGATCGTTACGCGAACGGCGGCTGCAATGACGGCGATGCTGTCGTCTCAATCGGATTGTCTGCGAACTTTGCAGATCGAAGAGTAACTTCTATGCCCCCGGGACAGTCAGGTATGTACATATTCCAAGTTTGTGACTACTGGAAGTTGCATCGGTGATTCGCTTCGATGTAGAACATTCTTCATATTGAGGGAATATTTAATTAATGTTCTGGCGCTAACAAGGCTGAAGTTGAGGTAAAAAAGTTCATAACGTGTTGTTAGTATGGACTATAAATCTTATTGATATACAATGAACTTATTATTTACGACCTCTGTGGCCGAGTTCTAGTGTCGCCATTTTTGATGTACCGGGTTCAATTCCGGTTGGGTAGTTTTCGATATATAGGTAGGTCGATATAGGGTGTCAGGTTTTCTAAATTGTTTTCGGGTCTAGGTGTTTTCTATGTATAGCGTCGACGACACCGGGCTGTTTAGGAACTACAAGCCAGCGAGTTAGCTTGCAGCTTGTTCGGCTTTTTTACAATCTGTTAGTTGAATATCCGATTGTAAAAAAAGCTTCACTTGCTAGCTGTTAAACTCGCCAACTAGCAGCTCGTAAACTTAGCCCCGTGTCATGGAAGCCTATCGTTAGTATGTTAATAAGTATGATATTCCGTCATCTATTTAACCAATAAAAACCCGTTTCAAAAAAAGCTTATTTTTAGAAAATAGGTATGAGAGTGGTAAAGTTATTTATACACTTTTATAGCTGCGGTCATTGTAGAGGATACGTTTTAATGTGTATCATTATCATGACTCAATGCTAAAAGGTAGCTTCTATTGCCGGGCGTTTAGCAATTTAGCATCATTATTTCCTGACGTAAGAATTTATTTTTGTGACCAATCAATATCAATCGCACATTGATGGATATTACACTGCACTACTCTAATTAAGTTCAGGCATTAATTACCTTTCCGACTGATAGTGATGGTACGTTGTAAAACAAGATTGGATGACAAACACACCGACTGAATCATACCTACGAAGCGCCGGGAAAACTTAAACAAACAGCGGGAATTAAGTGCAAATATCAACAGCGCCGCATTCCAGACTCCGGGCTAGTACGAGTGACATCAAAGGCGGTGGGTGACGCCGCGCGCCGGCAAACATGCTTTGTGGGCTACGCAGGCAGGCGCTGGGGCCACCGGCCGCCCCTGTACAAGGTATTTGGTAATAGGCAAGTTTATAATACTGGGCCATCTGAAGTGCAAAGACAAGTATTTGTTTGCGAGCAACTCTGATATTGCGAAAAAATGTCAGTTGTTCCATAAAAAAACTACAAATACTATTGACTTAAATGTATGGAACAGCTGATTATTTTTGCAATGTCAGAATGGCTCCCTCACAAATAGTAGTTGTTTGCACTTAATAGGCAGGCTCAGTAGCCGGAGTATGCCTATAACCAAACATCCAACACAACAACACTTGCTAAGGTGCTACTACCTCCTACCTGCACAAGGGGACTGGCGGCTTCGGCAGCTTTAAGTTTTAGAAGGGCCATTGAGAGCTGAGGAGTTCGCTTGAACGTACCTACTTGGTATTCATCGCTGTATGTTGCTTTGCCTATCGGCAACATTGTCCACAGGTAATCCCCTAAAGTGTGCGAAGCTCTTCCCCATACGTGTCAAGCTACACACTGCCATCGTATCATATATTATTATGTTGGTGATCTAGAAGTCAGGCCAATAATTGAACATTTATATCCAGTATCTGATTGGTATTTGAAAAGACAGGTATTAAAGAAACGGATGTTACTGAAACATTTATACAGCGCGTTAGTTAAATGGAGAGACATATTAATGGAGGACATTTTTAGGCAGACGATTCCCGATCCGATTCATTAAAAAAAATCTTAATTTTTTGCATAATTATTCTATTAAGTAATAGCGTATACACTAAGCGCGGGAAAAGATCAAATATGATCAAGTATGAAGGAAAAACGGGTCACACCAACCACGGCAGCTACTTATCCAATACCATACGCGTAAATGAGTCGAAAGCACTAGAGTGCCCAAACATTACGGAACATTTTATGACGCCGGGGTATGTTGGGCCAAGTGTCAGAATGTCCAGTGTGTCAAAATGACAAGGCAATACTACCATAGGATTAAATATGTAACTCGTGTTAACTAACACGCTGTATAAATACAATGGAGCATAGACTTAAAGGGTTTACAAACTTCCACCTCATAAGGTTGTACAATTGGATGCGTGTACCTTTAAAGTACCCTTAGAGGTTAACAGAGAGCATTCACACAGGCAGGCGTGAGTGAGACAGGCAGGCGCGAGTGAGACAGGCATACGACACCGAGCTAACACCACTCACCCCTTGATTTTGTTAGTCTTTCGTGATAGTTTGACGCAGTATCTGGAACAAGGTGCAAACGTACGCCTATAACTGTTTAGTGCGGTTGTAACGCCGTTGTGCGCGGTACGGTGCGGCGCGGCGGTGCGCGTGCGCAGTGCGCTATGTCATAATTATAGAGCGGTGAGCCAATTCAAACACTGATACTTTAAAATTTTGAAAAACAACACTGAATATTAGTAAACTGTATTGGAATACAACTTTCCGTATAGTTTATATTATGAATAAAAGTAATAAAATACGAGTCCACTTGCGTTTTTTAAACATTGTTTCATCCCGACTCTTCAAAACCCCAACAGGGAGTAAAATAAACGCGACTAGATATAGATATATATATTCATATAGTATATATTTTAATGTGTAGTGTATAAAATCTTTTTTATTGCGTTATTTTCGGAAAGTTTTATTTCAATGCAACCTTTAAGAAAACAAATGAAACAAGCAAATTGTAAATCGGACAGACAATCACAAACAACTCGTACAGCCAAACGCAGCTCAAGTTGGACACTTCAGTTCAAATTAAACTGTATGCACACCTCAGAATAATAACTAAAGCATAGAAGGAGTGCTGTGACATTGGAGTGAGCACTCCGTTTGGTCACCATTCGAATTACATTTATATAGGTCGCTTTTGAACTTTGTATCATAAATGGTGACCGGATTTTTTTTCGCTAAACATTTAACGTTTTTGGCAACTTATTTTGTCTCTTTTCTTTCAATGTTTATGGCCCATTTGAAAAATAAGACAACTATACGAGTCTCATTTGAACTCCTTCTATACTTTAGTTATTTTTCTATGATGCACACCGATTAACGACCATGTGTCACGCTTGTGATGCAGTTGACTGTACAAAATGATTTCAACTGAAAGGAAATAGATTTGCTCCATCCTGCTATACTTACGACTGTCACACGTCCCGTTTCAGATACCTATGTGATGTGTCGCTATTATAACACAGTAATGAGTCATCACGGCGCGAGCTAGAAGCAATTAACATTAAATTAACAGCAGTGTCGGCGACGGCCAATCTCAGCACTAATGCGGGTCGCGACCGCGGCGTGTATGGACATATTACGAGTGTTATGATGCTTTACGTCTGCTACGCTATGGACCAAGTGAAGAGCGATATCTTCTTGTTCCATGGGTAGGTACCTACTCATGTGAAGATATGACAATATACAACGTCAAAATCGTCTTGAAAACAAATGTGTAAAAAAAACTGATCTGGAAGCAAATAACATTTAGAAAATTATTAACAGGATTATTATTACATTTTAATTATCGCAGCCTGGGGTAGTGACGAATGGAAACGTTATTTATGTGAAACTAGCACGGGATAAAGGTGTCCACGCGGACGAATTCGCAGGCTGTCCGCTAGGTTAGAATATAGCAGCGTATCGGTAAAAGCTAGCTTTATTTTTAATTGTGTATTGTACGATTTCGTACCGAATTTTTTTGGTTTTGTAAGAGTCTTCTGTTAAAAAAAGTGTTACGTTTTGCGCCCATTCTTCTCTACAGCTATAAAAAGTAATCCTTAATGGGTCGTAAACCTAAAACAATATTTAGAACGACTCAAAAGTGCTGATCACTAAAGTTTTCTTGAATAAATAATTCAATGTTGATTTTAGGCTGCCCGCTTCCGCCTGTGGCTGGCACCGCGCGTTATCACCACAAACAATAAGGTATAGGGCAATTAATAATCCACACGCAGGCTGCGGCGCCAGATAGCAGCCACGACCAGCCACGATACATACCTACACATTACATATGATACATAATCACATTTGATTGATGGGAGCGTCTTTCCCATTGTAAGTTCATCTCCTAAGTTCTAGCAAAATGAACACTTAGCCGAGTTAAAAGAGGCCGACTATGCGAGGTCAACCTACTGTACATTAATTAAGAACAAGATTAATGGTGAGTTTTTTAAAGTCCAACAAGTGTTAACAATGTGTAATTACAAATGAGTCCTCCATTATTTATAAGGGAGCAATGAGGCGTCGTTTTCGGCGGCGAAGCATCCTTATTGTCATGACGACAGCCCACTCGTGCCGCCGGTGTAATTAATCTCCCAGGCGCCCCGACCCGCCCCGGCCTGCCCGGGCCTGCCCCGCCCGGTAAGACCTCGTGATGAATTAAACAAAGCCATCATACACCCTTAAGAACAATGCTCTGATTAATTACTATTTGGTTCATAACTCATTAATATTTGATTGAATCACAAATGGTTTGTAATTGGAAATTTAATGTAGACACAAACATAGGAACTATAATTGAACATAACTCCGTGATACATATCCAAACTTGCTTACATAACTGGATACTGAGCTACGATAGATGAAGTACGTATATCACAATATTTGTACAATATGTACCTATTGCTAATCCTCATTCTAAAACTATAACGTTTTGAAGACGTTAAAACTTCTTGTGAAAGAAACTAATTGAATTCAAACACAAGACTTTGAATCGCCACTGTTTTCCATCAATAGGCCTCCGCGCTAACAGACGCAGCGGAGTGTCACACACGACAAAGGCTTTCGGGCAGGCCGGCCACGTAAACAAGTATCGCCCGCCGTAAATTAATGAGTGGGCCGTATTCACGGCACGGCGCGCCGGCCGCCGGACACGGTTTATTTGCCCTCCTCTATGTTTGCGGATGGCCCTTCCATGAATCATGTGACCGGTGTTAACTTATCGCACGCTCCTAAACGCCGCGGACATGGTTTGGTTGAGCTTTCGCATAAATACAATTACGAAACGGCAAGGCGTACGCCGAGAAAACTTTAAAGACAAGCGGCAATCTCAGTGTGTTCCTATTCGTGAGATGTCGGTGATGTTACATAGTTTATAGAAGATCGTTCAAATGTGTGATTGTGAAATATTTGTATTTAATTTTCTCTTTCGACACACATTCTCTTTGAATCGCTTTACTTTCCTTAATGTGTATGAAACACATTAAATCTCATCCGTTTCTGTCACCGTGTAAGCCGCTGACACTGAAAGCATAGCACATTTGGATTAGGCGAAGTGGTTCGGAGCGTCGTCGCCGAGCTACAGCTGCTATTACGGCAAGCAAATCCGCGCGCGTCTACAGGCGACCCACGTGTCTGTGTTCATAAATATTGGATCCCGATCCCGACTGAGTCTGCGAAGGTGGGAACGGCTGCTGGTGAGATACTGTGAATAGAAATGGCTCTTTGTCACGCCGTGAAGCGGGGCCCGTGCTTACGATGATCACACATTCCTTTTCGCAATCATACAATTCACGAAGATCTGAAATGGTGGAAGGAATGTTACATCTAGGTACGTGGTTTGTAAGCCAGGTCGTTGAGTGCCGATTCGATCAGTGAGCAAGCGAGTTAGCGCTTTTTGTGACATATTGATTGATAAGATATTGGGGTATGTCAACAAGTATTATAATTATAGTACGTAATACATGTAAAGTGAAATAGTAGGTACTCAAAGATGAAAATAGTATTTGCAAGAAGATAGTTTTGACACAAACCCTTATATAGAATTGTGAATGCGAAATGCGTTGTTAAAGTTGAACAACAATATATTATACCTATACATCTAACGCTGTTATAGATAATTCAATTCTGTAGCGGTTGGTTTGTGCAGAGCGTTAAAGGCAAACTTTATAAACAATTCACTTAATAGAGATTGAAAAGTACATCGGTAATGAGCTTCCAAATCCCTGAGCGGGTGCCGTGCGGGTGGCGTGCGGTTGCCGTGCGGTTGCGGCGGCTCGCACGGCTCTCTCACCACACTGCCCAAAACTTCGGTTAACAAGCTTTTTACTCGTACGAATAAGTGCCAGTGCCTTATTACTTTTAAAATCTATTGAAAATATACCTATTTAAGAAAGGTATTTAAAACCTGTCAAGGATCCGAAATCAGAAGACTTAAGTCAAATATTTGAATGGTGTTTATCGCCAAACTACTTAGTAACGGCATCCCATCCTACGCATAACTTTTAAGCCCGATGTTTCGACCGAGTTGCACCGGTTGTAGTGCAAATAGCAAATATTTGTGTATAATGGAACGCAAAAGTTATAAACTGTACACAGAAAACTTCAGGTTCTTCGTTGTATAGATCTCACCGAAAGAACTCGATGGTGGAACCTCGGCAAGCCCTACTGAGATAAGATAAGCTGACTGTTACGCTGCTAAAATAAACCGTTAGAATGCTATAAAATAATAAAAGCAAAGCGATTTTGCTAAGACCTAACTTGGATAGCAGGAAAGCATGGCCTTCGTCATGACTCTTGAGTGTTGAAAACTTAACATACGCAATCTTGAATACCGTTGCTGTACGACTTCTAGCGATAAAGATCAGGTTCCGTAGTCTCATACTGCGCAGTACAAATAAATAGTCTGTCCATTTTGTTGTCCTCCGTAGTGAAGGAACAACCATTATCAAGTGTGTACAGTGAGCTCAGCACCGATTTTGAGTATCCATTTCTGTTTTCGTATTTAACTCAACGTCCAGCGAGCTAGCATGCGGCAGACCAGCGGTGATTGTGAGATCGACAGTCGGTGTGCCTACTTGTTCTCTGAGACTTTACGACTAACTAAACGCACTTACCCCATCGGAGGTTTCTTTATTTCCCCACAATCGGATCGGACGGGAGTCGGTCTCCCTTTTGGGGGATATCTGCGTTGGTATTAGCCAGGGTCATAAAGCACGCTGCAGGGGTTTTGACTCTATTGATTGCATAACAGTTAAAGATTACCCTGGTGGCAAGTGACGGGCTAGGTGGTAAGTAGGCATGCCCCCTTTCTTGGCAGGAAAGCCTTACCATCTGCGTCTCCCTGGACGCGGTGGTGTGGTACCCTCGGCAATTTTTGTTCCCGAGTATTAAAAAAGGAAAAAAGGGGTGATACGGAACCGCCCTAAGCAGCAGCGGCCAGCCAGCAAGAGAATTTCCAAGCAGTGGAATAAAAACAAGAAAGAGTTCTCACCTCTCCCTCTGGAACTTGAGGGACTGCACCCGTTGCGGCAGTTTCTGGCGGAAGGTCCAGAGGTGCAGCTGGTCGTCGGCGGTGGTCGTGGCTAAGGCACCCTCGTTCACCAAGAACTTGGCGTGCAGCACCGCCTCGCCGCACTCGTGCCGCACGTGCGCGTCCACGCCCGGGCCCCCTAGTCTGTGCACTGCTAAGGAAACTCACTGGATCACACGCCACAGAATAACCTGCCAGCTTCAATAAACATTCAATTGATAGTAACCGATGTACAGACTAGAGGTTATGTAGATACATACATATAGTCACGACTATTATCCCCAAAGGGTAGATAGCCAGGCGGACTTAAAACAAGCTCCACCACCAATCAAACCGAGTATTCTTCATGTACACACGGCGGCAGATCAACCTACCCAAAACTGTCAAATTTCTACAATCAATTTTGAACTTTACTGTTTGGTTATAGTATAAGTATCAACATTCATTGGAGAAATTTGACAGATTTGGGTAGGTTGATCTGTCGCCGACTGTACTTAATAATAAAACCTTGAAAACTTAATTCCTTATGTATACTTTATGTCGTGGCCATATCGTAATATTGGCCATATCGTAATATTGGCCATATCATGAAATGCTTGGCCATTTTGTCATGATTAGGTTAGGTTAGAACATAAAACCACCTTTTTACAAATTTTTTACTCCTTTTTAATTACAGGCTACAGTGATGACGACGTATCTTCTTCAATTCATAAAAATGTAGGAAGACCATACATTCTAATTATTTTGGTTAACTAATCAAAAATACAAAATTAAACTAATAAAAAGAAAACGTGTCATCATCATCATCAGCCTATAAACGTCCCACTGCTGGCACAGGCCTCCCACGTGAACAGCACGTGGGAATAAAACGTGTAACTACTATTATTGTTGCAACGGCCATCATTTACTTAATCGGAATCAGTAGGTCCTGATCACCGTTATAAAGTCTTCGTGTATTAACCTCGTAACATCCAAACGGTTGGACAGACTTCGACAAGGTATAATTATTATTGTCAACCCAAATGTCACAAGATGTAAAAAATAATTGAAAAAGAAAAATCAAATTTTATTGGCAAACGTGACAAGCCTGAATGTGTAAGTACTTTGAAAAAAAAGGCTTTTAAACCTATCGAGCGGAGTAGTGAAAAGTGATTCTACTTATTATTATAAACGCGAAAGTTTGTAAGTATGGATGGATGTTTGTTACTCTTTCACGTAAAAACTACTGAATGGATTTGGATGAAATTCGGCATACAGATGGTTTATAACCTGGATTAACACATGGGATACTTTTATCCCGATATTCCCTCGGGAACGGGAACCACGCGGGTGAAACCGCGAGCGGCCGCTAGTCCTTAAATATATACGAGCACACAATTTATATGTATGTTTAATTAAATATAATTTTAATGACAAATTAAGCTCTGTTTGTATTCATACCTCACTAATATTTCCTATTATTGAAGACCTTAATTTTATTATAATTTCTAACCGCATCATAAACAAATTTGGTATTAATGAAGCCTTACTTATTTATATTTTAGCAATGTTAACGATCACTTTGTTAAAATTCTCATCTTGAAACCATATGCGGGCAGCATATGGTTCTCAATTTAGCGTAAGCCTCTTAAAAGCGCAGTAATCGTGGCATTTGTTCCCTCCCCTGCTAAAGCGCCTTACACGCGCTCACATATTAGTTAATATGAATGTGGGCTTGCGGCCGAGAGCGGTAAGCACCAGCGCTTAGCGGGAAACACGAGCTAGCGAGCGGCGGCCATGGCAGGCGGGATGGGGGGACAGCCAGTTAATGATGCTGAGGTTATGTGAAATCGAAACATTATTCATATGATGCTTAAGAGGAAACACTACGTCTAAGTGGTATGCAGAACTCTCATACAAAACACAGAAAAACGACGTTTCGTAGTCCCCTGTTTCCTCCTTCAGAATTGGACCAATTTTTATTACTTTTTCAGTATCGGTTAAAGAAAGAGATTTTCTATGTCTGTATGTTTGATTTTTTCTTTAAGCCAGACACTTAATGTTTCTGGAGACGCCTTAAAACGGAGTAGTTTTGCTAAATTTTGAAGGTCCCTGGTTATTAAATAAATGAGTTAATTAAAAAAAATTAAACATACAGACATAGAAAATCTCTTTCTCTAACCGATGCTGAAAAAGTAACAAAAATACTTCCAGTTCTGATGGAGGAATCAGGGGACTACGAAACGTCGTTTTTCTGTGTTTTGTATGAGAATTTTGCATGCCACGTCGACGTAGTTTTTCCTCTTAAAACAGTTTTACAAAAAGTAACGTGTTACAAATGGATTCCAGCCATTAAGCCTACATGTTAGTACTTTCTGCTTTAAGTCGTTAAGTAACAGTGTCCTACATCAAAGTATACCCTCAAAGTAATGTAAAAATAAGGCATTTGGGTCGGCAACGCGTTAAATTATTATACCAATGCACGGTGGGACGCCCATAGGCCGGCCATAAATCGTAAAAAAGTACGGTCTAATTTTTCATATTTTTATTTGCCATTGCACTGGCTAGTTGACGTACCTTCTTTAACTACAAACAGGTCAGTAATTAGGAAGCTCTTTCATTATCTTTTGTGCATTCAAAGTAAGCGCATCGGAATACGTAAACAGTCAGAATACGTAAATCAGTAAATAAGTCGTTCAAAAGCGTGAAGTTATTTGTTATAATTATTCGATCAATTCCGGCTGTGAGTAGTTTTTCTGCTATGGATATCCAAGAACAGGGTATGTATAATCATTTTCATACTTTTTGTTATAATATTACTAAATATTTTATATTTCATTTTAAATTTTGAGTGAAATTTTAAATACATTGCTTTGCACTCCAACTCTTAAGGTACTAAAACCTAAATAAAATCTATGTAAGTACTTTTTTAAACTCGGAAAAGTTAAAATTGTCTGCCTCCATCTGCCTATGCACTGACGTCAAGGCTGCTACGGTTGATAGATTTTCTTGTAGTATTGGCTACGAAATTTGTTTCTGAGTTTCTGACTGATTATTAATTGTTTTTTTGTTTGTTTTAGGTACTTTTTATACGAGAATATGCTCGTTGTCAAGGATGCGTGTTCTTGAAATTTGGCTGACTGCCAATAAATAAGTAATGACACTGAAAATATTGACATTAATAATTTAGTTAGAGTAAGTATATTATAAAAAATAAATATTTTTCATTTATGTATTTTAATTTTACTTATATATACAAACCGAAATAACACATTAAATAAGATAAACAGGTCGTAATAAGACTTAATCTATTTATGACCGCCCTTGTATGGGGCGTGGCTCACCATGCAATGGCGCAAGCGTCAACAGGCTGCAGTGACCGCTTACCATCAGATGGACTGTATGATCGTTTGCCAACTTAAGTGTTAATTAATAAAAAGCATAGTACAAACTACTCCTAAGACCTTTTATATACCACATGACGCTATAAACGACATCTATCAATATATCAAAAACATTTGCAAAACAAAATAAAATAATACCTTAACTAAAACATCACATCAAAAACTCAAATTGTACAAACGGAATGACTCAATAAAAAGAATATTCGCGCTTCAAAAGGTGATATCTCGAGCCTTATTCCGGTGGCACTTCAGGCGGAAGACACGTATTTTCCGGCGCACGTTTAAAGGCGGCAAAGGATAGCTGTGCCAACGCCGGGACTCGTTACTCGCCTCGTGGCGACGGACGGACGCCTCGGCCTTCGCAGCGCACGCTCTGCACCGTTACCGATCCGTTAGATATCTAAAAGCGATCGCGACGTGCCTCACTTGGAGTGGAGCAGATGAAGCTATCTAAATGCGGCCATCTTGCCCCTCACGCTTTCAAGCTAGCTATTTATTTCCCTATTTCATGACAGCTACCTTTTAAGTTGTAAAGAAAATTAAACTTAATGCTCAACTTAGCCTTTCATCATTTAACCTTCCTTTTAGCCCTTTGCCGGTGGGTCTAATTACTTAATTTTCAAAGTAACTTAATTTACTAACGAAAATACTGGTTCATTACGGAGTGTTCTGAATTTAGGTAAAATATAAATTAACACTATTATGGTCCATTAGTTAGGTACCTACAACGTTGATATTTTATTGATATTACTCGTATTAAGCGTAAATTAAAACATAAAATATAAATAACAATATTCTTAAGATAATACATGAACCTGCTACCTCAATTCATGAAATATTTTAACAAACAAAAGAATTAAAAATAACCCATCTAAAATATTAATCGATGCGCGTTTGTCTGGCACATACTATAGTTCGTTAGATTAGTTGTTAAGTCTTAACTACAAGTTAGTTAACTGTTTTCTTCATTATAGTATTGACGTCAATAAGTGCCTGTAAAGGTTTACATTGAATAAATAATTTGTCTTTGACTTCGAATTCATAAGGGTTGAAAACGCTCGCGCGCCGACTGTTTAAGATGTCAGAAAACATTTTCTTGGCTTACAAGTATAAGGCGACTGCTAGAAACTGCAAGAAACTTCAAGGGCTGGTCAGGTCAAAACACTTGGTTTTAAACATGACAAAAATAACAAAAAAGAAATTCGTGCTGTTTTATTTTTCATTAAATATTCATTTTATGAATTTTAATTTAATAGTCTTTGAGTATCTAATTTATTTTAAAGCAATAACAAGAAAAATAAAATAAAAGAATTAACTATTAAATAACAATTATTTACAACGCGCAGGCAGCGACCGGCCGTTGACCCACCCCACCCGTCTGTTGACCCGTCCGCGTCAGCTGGGCGATAAGTACCCAACTAGCAAAGTAGTGGAATAAGCGATCAGTTACTCCACTAAAGATCGAATAAATGTCGAATAATGGCTACCGAGTGATCATATTGTGCTAAAGATGCGTTCGTGTGACTTTTTAGCTATTTTCCCTATTGTGCGCTAAAATTATG
The DNA here is from genome assembly GCA_963921215.1 of Scoparia ambigualis. Taxonomy (NCBI): domain Eukaryota; kingdom Metazoa; phylum Arthropoda; class Insecta; order Lepidoptera; family Crambidae; genus Scoparia; species Scoparia ambigualis. Next base: position 29,740,864 of record OY992522.1, on the reverse strand, counting down.
ACGTGTAAACGTTTATTCTACGTACTTATACCGCAACTATTCGACAATCGTGTAATAGTGTCTATTACTCGTTTATTCAACATGAGTTTATTATAGTAGCGCTATAAGAGCATTGAATTAGCTATTTGTCTGTGTAGGTCGCAACTATACAGCCACTACTAAACGTTCCGTTATCGGAGCCAATTTGCTGAATAGTTGCTACCCGTTTATTAAAAAGCGTCATGATTACTGATACAGCGTTATAAATCGACTAGGCCAATAATAGCTTTTAGATAACAGCTACTGAACCAACAGCTACTGAACCAGAATTGTTTTCAATGCCATTATATCGCATTTATTCAGTACAAGATGGAATAACAGATTTTTAGTGACCTTTAGAGCTCTAATGTGAGGATATTTTCTTAACCATTCTGAAGATAGTGGTTCCGTACACAATTTATTAGTTCACGACAATCTTGAAAATCATGTTTTATTAATTAAATTGATAAAATACAGTGAAGAAGTCGACTGTCAGGCTTCACTGTTTGCAATAGAAGTTAATAATAATGAGTTTTTAAAGATTCCTGTAATTATAATTCAGATGTTGAAAACCCAGAGAGTTTTGAAAATGAACAAGACATAGAGATTTAGAATAAAATGTATTTTTCTCGTATTCAAATCTGTTTCCACTCTACATCCGTAGCACCTTTCTAATAAAATAAAATGCGTTTCCTGCCATGTGTCCATATTCATAATTATAAACAATCATCTAGAATGAAAAAAAACTTGAATCATTTCAGTGGCTACCAGATTATAGAGTTGTATCTATAGTAGTAAACCAGCGGCTTGTAAGCCGGTAGTTACCGAAACCAGCGGCTAGAAACGAATAACCGGCCGCTTGATACCGGGTAGAAGATACCCGACTTGACATCGAAAAAAACGATTTTATTACATTTTTCATTGTTTAACTCTTATTTTTGTTAAAAAGTAGGACTTACTATGTTCTGCTTTTTTTGTTTTTTTTTTTAATAAAGACGTAATACACCATTATTTAATTTATAGACGAACAGGAAACTGAAACTGAAACAAGAGTTTGTGTTTATGATATGATATGATATGATATGATAGTGTATGAAAATTATAAGAATAAAGGTAGCTAAATTAGTTTACTTTAGATCTAATCATCATTATAAACCAAACGCAGGAATATTAGGGCAAAATTTAGGCTCACAGGCTTTTGGTGCATTGAAGAAATACAACTAAATGCTTACTATTACTAGGTATCTGTCCACACCTTATTTCATAGATAAATACATATTTCCAAAACATCTCTCACAAATAAATTAAAATAGCCCTATTCCACTGCCTAGTCACATTTTGTATGTGAAGTTTGAGTATTTAACACATAATACGGTGCATCCGTATTATGTGTTAATTTCACTGTTTATGTCTATTTATATTAATTGTACCTATTCTATAATAAATAAATCAGAAAAACAACAAAAACAAAAACTAAATCATGTGAATATAAACTGTACAATAAAATGTAAGCAGCCGTTTTCAGCCGCTAGTTATCGCTAGAAATGACAACAAGCCAAATAAGCCGTTTCTAGCCGCCAGGCTAGAAATGTTAGTAACCAGCTTTACATCTATAGTTATATCTAACCATTCAAGTTTTGTTACTGACTTTGAATCAGGAACCCTAAAATAACTCCATTTATTAAATATGGTGGAACAGTGTCGCAGTTATTCAACACATGATCGAATTTATGCGCTATAACAGCAATCTATTCACCAAATTCGTGTAATTTATATATTATTTTAATATTTATTTATTAATGTAACGTTTTTAGCAGAGCCCATAAATATATGTGAATTATGGCATATCACTTTATCGGTAAATTAATTTCGCAAGATTTCTACACCTGTACACGTACAACCATACTACAAAATTCATATTTGGTTGAGTACTTCCATTACTATTGGATAATTGACATAAGGAGAAGATTGGTTTTTGTTCACTCAGTTGCAGTTGCATTAAAACAGAAATTTTTATTCGCTTTTATCGCATCAAAATATAGATTTGTAACACATCGGCAACCTTTATAGCATTATTTTGTGGAATATTTGAAACCATGTAACTTTAACTCCATCAAATAGTGCAGTAGTTGCCGCGACAATGCTATTACTGCTCTAAAATGTGTTAGGTTTGCTGTTAAATCACATCTATTCCATAATTAGGCGATTTATTCCACAGTTACTCTGCTTCTATTGCTCCAATTAGTGGAGTAATTTGCGCCTAAATCCCGTTGAATACAACATCTATTCAACTTATAACGACGCTCTTATAGAACTGTTTAGTAAAACAGGAACGTTGCCGTGACTGTTATAGCACACCGTTTTGCTAGTTGGGTACCTACGTTAGTCTGCAATCTTTTTTGTCATTTTTGTCATGTTTAAAACACTTGACCTGACCAGCCCTTGAAGTTTTTTGCGGTTTCTAGCAGTCACCTTATATAATCACATATTACAACCATGTGGTCTGTGCCTACAACAAACAGATTATTTATTTGAGTTAACATGTCATCCATCATTCATCATTACAAAACATTTCGTAAGTTTGTAACGAAACATAAATGAGTTTGAACAACAAATTATTTGAAGCTCGGAACTAACTCCAAAGTATATAAAGCCGCCCGACGCCGCCTGTTTTCGAGCAAGGCCGCACAACCACGGTAATAATTCGCTTTAGGAGTACTTTCACTCATTTCAAAGGGCTCGTTGTTACTACAAGTTCCACGTTAAACTCTTTTGAAAAGGCAGCTGACGGAATGGAAAAGTCTAACATAATTTGAACGGCCGACTCCAATGTTATTTCTGCTTACACCAGCGCTAAGCCTCATCTAATTATAATTTGTACATTAAGTGTAATCGTCCACGAACTCTGTCTTGTCTGTGATACTAAAACCCCATTCATAAAGTATTATGACCTACTTCACAATATCCATGTAAGTTCCTATGAGCCTTTACTTGTCAGATCATTCATACAAAAGTGTAATTTTAACTGACAAGTAAGTCTCTCGTAATCGGACATTGTGAAACAGGCCCTTAGAGTCCTGTAGATCATAATTAGAATAAAATCATTATTATACTGTTTATATGTGAATTGTGAACGTGATTTTACTTCTCCCTTCAGAACAGGTCTTCCTCTTTCACTCGTCAGCGGCGGCATCGCGGCGGTATCGCTGCGGGATCTTTATTTTTTGTTATTATCAATTTCCGCGGCTGGTTTACGTGCCGGTTATCGGAATAACACAAATCAAGCGAACAAAACTTTTCCGCTATTTGATTTTTTCATGAATGTTCCGTAAGTGATAGTACTTTATGTGAGGTTTTATTTATGAGGTTGTGTCTTGTTTGAGGATTAAAGTGAATCTAGAGAGCAGCCACAAGCACAGGTCTGTATACACTTTTAATAGATTTTGCCTCATAAATAAGTATTATGTCAATTTCTTAAAGAGCTCGAACATGAAAAAGTAGAAGCAATATTAGAAGTAAGTAGTTACTTAACTGTCAAGACCGCGAGGTAAGTAAGTAATAGCATAAGGTAATTACCTGTTCTGTGCTATAGCACATGAGTAAAGAAACGGAACTTTACTCATGTGGCTGTAGGGTCCCACTGCAGGGCAAAGGCCTCCATCCCAAATCCGAAACACACTTTAACATATGGAACCGACCGCTGTGCCACTCGGCCAGGCCCGGCCAGAAGTATCATAATCTTAGTCAAACATCACGTTAAACTGAATAACAAAGACACACTGGAATCAATGTCAAAGTGTGCGCCAGTAAATCTGGTATAAACAGTAACAGCTACCTGAGGAGTTTCAAGGGCAAAGTTTGTTTAAAGCGAATAGCAATCGGAGTGTCGGGCAAACGAAACAGGCGGAAGCTGCACAAAGGGCCGCCAACGAAGTTACCTCGTTAAGCCTCAGCAAATTATTATTTAAGAACAGTCGGCTGGCAGAGTGGGCGGCGAAGCCTCCTTGAGAGGAACGCGGCATGAAGGCAACGGTGATTTGATATGATGTGATCATAAGTTCAGTTTTTACAACGAGTGTTTTTGAAACCCTACATTAAATATTAATAAAAGTACAAACATTATAGGTGTATCATAAGAGCCACACGTTTTAATGAATAAATAAAATGTATAGATAATGAATGTAAAAACTAATGTTCTTGTGATTTGGTCGAAAGTCGTTTTAATTCTCTTCTAAAGGCTTCGGTATCACAAGTTATGATTCATTATTTTAATGATCAACAAGATCCTGCCGCTACGGAGCCAATCAGAGCGTGCTAATTTAATTTAAAATTTTAATTAAAAACGAGCTCTCTCCGTGTTTCCCTCGCCATCGCCAGTGACTCATGTCCGATGGCAGTTCAAACAATCACTTTTCTTTCAAAAGTTACTTTTGAATCAGTTTTCTTTGAAGGTTAGTTTGGGAAAGAAATCGCGTAAGTTTTATTATGAATGTGCTTGTAACAAATTAAACGCTCATACAAGTTTGTAGGCAACGTTGACGTGGGTGCCTGGGTGGCTAACAACCACGATTTCTCGTGTTCAACCCGAGCAACTCCTCATTCGGTCAGTAACCTAACGAACATGACATGACCTTTTTTTAAGCAACGCTTCAGTGTAAAGTGGTCATCTAAAAGTTTGATGATCGCGTCGTATTTCACTTCTTCGATATTCTTAGGTATGGCCAAATCTGATGCGAGTTTATAGGTGCCATCGGTGAGTGCGCTCAATAGTATAGCTCGTCTTTTTACACCCTCGACGTCGGTTTTTGAGTCAATCTCATTAGCTATGAACCATTGTGAGATTCGACCTTTGTATGTAGCCCAATTTTGCACATTATGGTCAAAACTTGACAAAATTCCAATTGTCGACATTTTTTTTTTCCTTCCGCAAGTGGGTATTTGTGTTCTCGTCACCACTGTAATGTCCGAGGTCAAGGGGATGCGTGCTAGTGAAATACTGGTTAAAGACACACTGTTTATTAAATATGGCGCTGGTGTGGACGCAGCCACACACACATAATTATACCTACGTACGTACATAGATAGCTGTGCGTATCGGCTCACGCTTACATACACAACACTAACGTTAACGAAAAATACATTTATTGAAATAAGGCTAACTCATTATATATAAACTGTATGTGCCGACCAATTGGTATTATGGAAACAGTGAAGGCATTTAAGCATAAATATGCAAGTAGCATTAGTATCGTGTAACGTGGTTTGTAAGCCTAAAAGAAAGTGAATGATCGACGGTCTAGACCCGGTGAATAACGTATACATGAGGTAGGCCTGTCTAGCAGTAGGTACCTACACGTAGTAATACTTAAAATAATAGAAGTAGAGGTACAGGATTCGATACATAGAAATACGTAAATGGGCACTTTTACCTAAATAATATTTAAAACAAGCAGCAAAATAAAAATTGTACAAGATTGACATTATTAACGAAATATCAGAGAGATTGAGAGAAATACATTGTAACAATCAATGACGCTCATTAACATGAAACATCAATAGCGAATCACTCGACTTTACAAACATCGTATAAGAATTTGAAAATCTCAAATCAGAGAGCCAACAGTACCTACCAAGAAAAATAATAAAACGCCTCCCCTCGCCATTGCTCAGTCGAGCAATTAATTAAGTGGGGATGGGGGGAATTACTAAAAAAAAATGCGCAACTTCGGCATTATGTCATGGAAAAGTAATTTTACGAAAAAGGTAAATTTGCTTCTCGGAGCGAAGCCGTTATTCGGAGAAGTTGTTGGGAGTGCGAGTTTTATTGGATCAATCTGGAATATGAATTGATCATTTTGTTAGAATTTATTTAACGAAAACTTATACATATTTAATAAGGGCTAACTCGGCATCCATTTTAATATTCCGTGTGCCGTAAGACAGACGCTTCATCAATCAATCGTCCTGAATGGATGTTGATTAAATGTTTTAGTTAAGATTGTTCGCCATTCCTAATATTGAAGTATTGAATTAACTAAAACGACTTCCGCGAAAAGATGCAATGACTTCCGAAGAGTTCGGAAGCACAAGCACAGAATAATATACCGCACAAGCGTAATGTTATTTACATTACAAGACGGAGAAGCCAACTCAAAGCATGATGATGTTGCAAATGAAAAATTAAATATTAAACTTGTGTAATAGTTTGCCTTTGACATCATTTACCTACCTACACATTCAAAAAATTATTTAAGAACAGGACAACGCGATTGACATTGATAAATAAGTATTATGTACATACAAGCGGCCGCTCGCGGTTTCACCCGCGTGGTTCCCGTTCCCGTGGGAATATCGAAATAAAAAGTATCCTATGTGTTAATCCAGGTTATAAACTATCTGTATGTTGAATGTCATCCAAATCCATTCAGTAGTTTTTAAGTGAAAGAGTAACAGACATCCATCCATACGTTCCCGTGGGAATATCGGGATAAAAAGTATCCTATGTGTTATTCCAGGTTATAAACTATCTGTATGCCGAATTTCATCCAAATCAACTCAGTAGTTTTTACGTGAAAGAGTAACAAATATCCATACATACAAACTTTCGCGTTTATAATATTAGTAGGATTATTGTGTCATGTCTATGTTACGAGAGTTCGTAATACATAACACAAAGTAGTGTAACTCAATAGGACCAGTCTAGTGTTAAATCAACTTTGGATAGATATAAAGGATCATAGTTCCATACAAATAGTGTGTTTACGTCCTAATATTGTGGATATTAAAACGCAATTACCGGAGGCTGCTGGAGATTAGGTTGTTTGTCACGTAATGGAGCATAAACCTGTAGGGATTTTCACCTTTTGGATACGTACGCCTTCATTTATAATCATTTTTCCATTATAATCTCTGTCTTTAATTTCTGGTTAGACAACGAACCGATGCTGTAGTGATATACATAAGAGCTCAATTATTGTAGCCTAAACTTAATAAACCATTATGAATTTTCTTGAGTTGAGTATTCTGATAACTGAACTCCTTGAATGTCCTCAGTGGTTGAGGATTCCAGGAAGCGCGCTTCCACCTTCTTCGGCCTTATCGTCACTTAGGTACCATCTGGTGTGATGAAGGCCAAGCGCTTTTACCCGTTGTAAAATAAAAATAAAATGTTAATCAACTTGAACATTTATATATTTACTACGCGACTTTATTATTTCTTCACATTTAAACTACCTACCTTAGTGTTTGTAATGAAAAGAGTTAAGCAATACAATGAACGAAGAATACTCCAATCAATCATCGCTAATGCGTGCGGGCGGTTTCTCTCACGCCCACTACATTTATTTCAATGAACCAGTTCTCACTTTTCATTAATCATAGTTACCTTGCTACTAGCTACACTTCAATCAGTAAATCTTCCATTCAGTCTTCAGCTAAAATTCTTTAAACTCTAAATATTATACAGTTGCGTATTCCCCTGATAAAACTGTCCGACTGATAAAAGAAAGAAAGATTTATATTTCGTGGTAGAAAGTATCTAACAATAGATTCACATCTTGTGGGATTTTTTTTATTAATTTTTGTAAAGACGGTGTAAAATAAATGTCTGCAGCGGTTGTCTTTATTACTAAAGAATAATCCCAGTTACATTCAGCAATTTCAGTAAAATGTATTTTAGTAGAATGAGATTGAAAGGTATTTCTCTGTAACGAAATACATTAACTTTTTTTATGTTAACTAAATATATTCTATCCCACCGTGTCGGTAGAGCAGGGCTCTCTCTATGTTTCCATTCAGGGGAATTTAGAAAATATACTAACTAAAACTAATTGTGAATACATTTCTATGAACTAACTAAAGTGGAACTAAAAAGGTAACCCTCCAGTGTCTCATCTCAATGCTTGCCATAACAGACCGGACGCGGAACAGGCACAACCGGAAGTGACATAAATATGCTAGTGCAGCGAAGATGAAGTTACATATTGATCGTAAGAAGTCTCTTAGAGGTCGCGCAAGCCACTATTCACATTAATTCCTTTTTTTCGTCTACATTTTGTACTTGTACGTGGTGAATGTATTTTTATGTAAAAGGGATTTATTTAGTAAATGTTGAGTTTTGTGGGCCGCTTGTTACTTATACATTTTTTATACCAACCATCGAATTACATACATACAATATATAATCACGACTATTTTCCCCGAAGGGTTAGTCAGAGACTAGGCAATGAGGGCCACAAAAGCAGTCCTCTGCCATAGTCCGCTTTTCATCAAATAGCGAATGCACATGTGCTCAGCGTGACAGGTGGTGAGGTGAGCCCATCGCCCTCTATGCTCATACATGTTTGTGCAGTCTTTAGTCCGTTAGTCGCCTTTTACGACACCCACGGGAAGAGTCGGGGTGGCAGTATTGTTTCACCGCTACGCGACTCGGTGCCCTTCGAGCTACAATGACTTCCCTAAATTATGTTATTGTATACAACCCGTATCTAAACTGAATTTTCGCAATAACACCATTCTATAATTTGGCAGAAGCTTCCAAATTGTGGCAATCCAGCGCGAAACAGCGGCGGAGACAGTGGGGTGCTTCGGTCGAATAATTGGCGCTGGTTTTTGGCGGCAAGCGCAGTCAGCTGACCGCGCGAGTAATGGCGTCGGTCGTTAAGATAAACGGAAACCACTCGAGGGATGGACCAATCCCCGCCCGCCGTACAGCGCCCGGCATTGCGCGATTGGTTAATTTTATTTATTTATTTATTTATATTAATAAAAAAAACAAAAGTCGTATTTTCAAAGGACAATGCCCATTTTCGACCTGATTAATTTAGAGAATGTATAAATATAAATCGCATTGGATAAAATAGCTAAAAATTCACTAATCTTACCATGCTATCATAGTTTCTCTTAAAAGTCGGGAAGAAATATAATAATTCGTTTTCTTTTCGTATGGCTACTGCCAATTTAAGGTTTTTGAACGCACTCTGCCACTCAAAGCGTTTGGTTCCGCCTTTTAGCTGTTAACGTTAATAGGTATATTAATTAATTTGATGTTTATAAAAACTATATTCTACTCCTTTATAAGATTTGTTATCATGGCAAACTATCGGCTATACTTAATAAGAGTAAAACGAAACGTATTTTTGACTCAGTTGTCAGCTCTTTGTCGGTTCACTTTACATTCGCATAAACATTTAATCCATAAAATATCTTGGCATATGGTAATTTATTCTAATGATTATTACGCATTATATTATTAGCTATAACGAATTTAGCATAATTGTTTTAATCATAAATACAATTACCATAATCATGTACACATTGACTGCCACAAAACCAGGCACAATTGAAATTTAATTGTTTGTCGGTCACCGGTGACCGCCAATGGCGTTTAAAGTTTGAATTGCATAAAATTCATTACCATAATTTAAAAGGCATAATGGTATCAAACCATAATCATATTACGTACTAAAGGTAACTCCTAAGATTACTATCTTAGTAGACAGCAATAAATTATTACATAAACATTGCTCTAACAAAATGTGAATCACTAAGTTTTCTGTCAGTTAGTACGTACGTATATTATTACTAAGTTGCATTTCATATTGTAAATAAAGTGTATTGTAGTAAAAAATGTAAAATACAGTACCTTTATAACTAAAAAAAGGAGGAATCAAATTAAATGTTAATAGTTTCATATATGAGAAAAATAATGAACAAAATGACAAATATAAATGTAACTCTAGAGTTACTATCACACTGAACGAATACCAGCAACATGAAATATATCCAAAAAAAGTGAAAAACCACAATCATTAACCAAATGCTCTAAGAGAAAGGTGCGTTTAGTAAAGTATTATTAGATGTATGAAATAATTTTTGTACTTATGTAAAAAAAACCCCCGCCGCACCTATACCATATAATATAGGATAAATATATAGAAATAGAATACATTACACACCAATTTGTTATGTTTACTTAAGTAACTATGTAAAATTTGCATGAAAATCATGTACAATTTTTTATTCATTATAGTATTTCGTCATTTTACCTAGTAATAGGTATACCTATTTCTAGGTAAAATGACGAAATACTATTATAAGACATACACTATGCCCAAAAACATTATGAAAATTATAATTATGCATAAATTTATTAGTCTTAATTATAATTATGCCACAATACCTACATATGCTCCAAAAATACAATTATGTCAATGTAATATTATGAAAAAAAAACATATGCTAAATTTGTTATGGCAAACTATTTTGAACGGTATCTCCTGGACTTCTTGGCGGGTAAGTGAAGCGTCATGTCTGCAGTTTTGTTTTATTTTTTATAATTTGTGTTTTGTCGAATGTTAATGTGAAATGATGGTGGATTATTTACTGTTATGTGTTCGTGAACGTGCATGAGTGTTAGCAAATAAAACAAAACAGTGCAACATCACTTTTCAAATTCTGTCAAGAAGTCCGTGTGAGACCTCAATAAAGTCCCACAGCTTTATTGAGTCTCGAGGGGTTTGGGGGAAAATCATTTACCATTAAACGTTAATTAACACTCATTATTATCCAATTAATGTAAAGAAAATAATGATTACCTATTAGTTACTGGCAAAATGTGCTGATCGTACGAAGCCATTATCTAAGAGAAAAAAAAGGTATCTCCTTTCTGTCACTGTTGTCTGTGGTTGTTCGAGTCGTTATTTTTAGTTTAATGAAACTTATTAATAGTCTTAATTATTGGCTTCTTTAATAAAAAATAAGCGTTGTGGATGATTAATTGAAACAAACGTGGTATAAAACATGTTTAGCTATGCTTGTATGTTACCGTAAAACTTCAAATAACAATTTCGAGCCAAAAACTTAATTTTTTTATTTTTAAACTTTCTCTTACATAACTCTGGATTTTAACAAAAAATCTGACTTTAGAACAATAATTAATAAATATATTACATTTTGCTACCAAGATCATTCTAAACAAGCTAACTCATTGTCAGATTTTCAAATGTATGAGCCGTGGGCATTGTCCTTTAAAAAGCTACTATGTTTTTGACTCACATCTCAGTTTCATCATACTCTGTTAATTAGTATATAATAGATAGATTGAATAAAAATACATTTTGTTATGGTTAAAGGTTGGTCATAAAATGCTGTTGAGAAACAAAAATATTTTATGTAAATGTTTTATGTACTTCTTTGTACACGCTGGCTCAATGTCATTACTATTGTGTCTTATTAAAACAGCAGCGATGCGAATGTGATCTGCTGTCTCTTTCCATTTCTATGAATATGAAAGAGACAGTCAATTCTCAGCGCTGCGGCAGCCGCTCCTACCATAATTTCGCACTGCTGAGCTCATACAAAAAAAACTGTAGAAGACATAAAACTGACTCACTGTGTCGGTCGGGAGAAAGGCAGGCGGCCAATAAACAACACAGATCTCAACAAAACGCAGTCTCACCGCGGACGTGGCCTCGTTATTCCACAACAGATCCGTTGATGCCGTCACTCCTCTGTCCGGAGTATTATGGACAAAGACGTGACGTCACAGAATAGTGACGAACACAACTATTCAGCGCAACCGGCCGCCGCCGCATAATACGCCTGTCCGGCCGCCGACGCCGGACGTCCGGCCCGTCCGATACCGCTATCTGAGCACAGTTTGCCCTTAAAGCCGCTTCGTTTCCGCTACGTAAAGGTTTTTAATGTTAGTGCACATGTAGGTACAGCTGAGCTCAATAATATTTGGTCACTGTTCTATTAACCTAATGCGGTAACTAATTTGACCAAAGTTGTATGGTTCTCATGACAACGAATATTAAACTCGATATCAGATCAAGAGGTGGTTCTAGACAAATGATATAAAATGACTTCAATGTATTTTGTTAATTATGAAGATCAGATCAGATGCGGTTTGCGCATTATCAAAATGTAGTACTAAATATTAATTTGCACACAGGTTTTTGACAATTGAAGGTTTAGTCAGGGACAGCGAAAGCAGGCCTCCACCATACTTTTCACCAAATAGCGACTGCACATGAGCTCTGCTCTATGCTGTTAGATGTATGTGCATGCACATTGGTGCAGTCTGCAGTCTTTAGTCCGTTAGTCCCCTTTTACGACACCCAGGGAATATTATTGTTTGACTTTGAATTGGCTAAAATACAGCTAAGAATCTAATTGGGGCAAGCTAAACTAGATACTGTTTGTTATTTATAGCACGTATATTGTGGGTATTAACTGTGACCTGTGCAAGGGAATAGGTTTAGGAAAGTTCGCGGCCCTTGCAGCCGTGGGCAGAGTTGGTGTGAGAGTTTAAATAACCATTAGGGGGGTGGCGCAGGAACAGACAGCTCCAGGGCGGGCGGCCATTGAGCGGAGGGGGTCACGGGCTGCCAATTACATGCCCAAATAAATAATACGGTCGCGATAGTGGAGAGTAGTGGCTTACTTAATATTGTGTTTTGATAAATCCGGATTGGATCCGCAATTCGGCTACCGAGGGGCTGGTTTTCCTGATTTTTGTTTGATAAATCAATAGAAACAACGGATGAGAGAGTTGAGTTGAATGAGAAAGGTTGTAAGTTCGAGGTCGACTTGTGGGTGTCCCTTTTTCTGGAACACTGGTATTGGAAAAACACAAAAAAAAATAATCAGTGCATCACTTACTGACTGACTTTGGTCAGAACGCCATTAATTTATTGTTTTACTCTAAAACCAACCTCGTATTTGCATAGTCCTCCGAGGTTTACAAAAACATAAGTAAACGGAAACTATTTAGAATCGTTTTATAGAAAACGATACTATTTATGACGATCGATTCAATCAATTAATTAATAATCATCAAAACAAGAAACCTTTAGGCTGTTTAGTTAACTGTCAAAGCTTAAAAACATGATATTACGTTGTTGGTACATTAACAAATCGCATATATAAGTAATAGTTACTCAATGAAATTGTGGCACCCATCAAAAAGTTATCCTACTAATATAAACGCGAAAGTTTGTAAGTATGGATGGATGTTTGTTACTCTTTCACGTAAAAACTACTGAATGGATTTGGATGAAATTCGGCATACAGATAGTTTATAACCTGGATTAACACATAAAATACTTTTTATTCAGATATTCCTACGGGAACGGGAACCACGCGGGTGAAACCGCGAGCGGCGGCTAGTAATTATATAATTATGTACTCGTAATAAAATGTGGTACCTACCGATCAAATAGATTAAAACATGTACCCTCGTGAGAAACAAACCTGGGATCTCGGTGGTCTAACAACAGCAGCAGCACACGCAGTTAATTATAATATAAACTTGAAATTTGGTATATTTCGGAGTGCCACTTGAACCCCGCTCCAAACCATTTGGATTTAGGACTGGTGTGCGTGCCGCCGACACCCGTTCATTTTGGCCGGGTGTTACACCCATGTGTCAACCACACCACACGGCAGGGCGGAGCCTCAGGGCTGCTGTGACGAGTATACATACATACATAAACTCACGCCTGTTTTGCAGAGACTATGGCTCGCCATCTGCTACAGTCTGCGCACACTTCTTTCGCTTCATTCAAATCTATAAATCTAGGGATATCAACTCTGTGAACTTTAATAAATAGCTCATCAGAATTATCCTTTTCAATTATCAAAGCAGTATATACTTTGTACTACTACGAGAACATAATATCGATTACTATACGATACATAATAGAAATACATCATATCGATTTGTGAAATTTATCAAATGCCGCGTAGCGAAGCGCGCGGCTTAACCCGGCGCGGCTTGACCCGGAGGTCGTTGCTGGGTTCTATTACCGTGACGGGCAAAGTGTGTTGGATTTGGGGTTTGTGGTCATCTGCCTGCATTGGGCAAGCGTGGTGGTTAAGACAATACTCTATTAGTAGCGTTAACTTAATTTAAATAATGGAAGGCTTTGCCCAGAGCATATTGAAAAAGTATTAGCTTTCAACTAACAATTTATTCAAGATTCCCATATTAATATAAAGTTTAAAAAATTAACCGATTAATCAACAGCAGACTTTCTTGTCTCTAATACTTATAGTTAGTTAAAATTTATACTTCCAAGCAAGCCAGCGTTCCAGATTCCAAAGTTTTTTACTTTATCCCCGACTAAGTAGTCAGAGACAGCAAATTATGGTGGGTACATCGTGAAGTTCACATTTCCACGTAGTTGGGAATATCTAAAATTACTTTAACGAGCTTCCAGAAACTAGTCTGATAACTGAATCAACGAAACCCTCCAACATCAACCTTTTGCTGGCGTAACTTACACACAACTAATATTATTCGAAGACCTTTCAGTTAGCACGTACTATTAATTATTTTTTTTTTAAATACAAATCTGCTTCAGTACGAAAGTAACCTAAAAAGTGGTTTCAACTTGAAATCGTTGTCCGAGCAATTTCAGGAAAAGCCCTCTCGACTAAATTGCGAACTATGTATTTATTTTACTTTAACACCATACCCACAAACGTCTCGTCCCGGAGGGGTAGGCAGACTAGGCAGGGACCACAGGTCTCCATCTGCTACGGTTCTGACTCACATCCCTTGCTTCACTTACTCTCATAACGTTCTTCGTACATGCTCGTAGGTTTAGGGCACCCTTGACCTGACCTTTAACGAGAACGTCAATGGTGTGATCCAAGAATTTTCGCCGAGGTCTTCCCCTTCCAACTTTTCCATTCACTCTCGCTCGCCTCATTTTTTTTTATAAATTTTACAAAAGTAGGATACATTTTATTATATAATATGTACAGTGTCACAAAAACCAATTTTGGTTTTACCGTACACTGTCAATTCGACATCTAATACAACTTCTAGTTCAAGTTACATAATAATAATTATTGTTGAAATGCAACATTTTATTGTAGGGTAGTCGTAAGTACGCAAACTCACGGGTAGACTTAAAAGTTGACCGTTTTATTTATATTGTGTTTATTTTTTCAATGTTACACAATCGTACCCCCCCCCCCCCCCCACACACACACACACATACAAATACAGACATGTAGGTATATCCTTTTTAATTTTTCATTATTCATTTACCTTTTTTGCAATTCGTTTTTATCCATCCTCTCTACATAACCATGAACTTTTAAGACTCAGTGAGTCAAGCAAACACCAACTCTAGTCAAATCCGTACAGCTTTACCCGGCCGTTGGCAAATGTGGCCGATTGTAACCGGTTGTGCCCGATGGTACCCGGATGTGCCTGATGTACCCGGACGTGCCCGGGTGTAGCCGGAAGTGCCCCGGTAGCTCATAATAGCTATGAAGCTACGCTTATTTACCAACCACTCCATTGAAGCTTTAGTAGAAGGTTGCGGGAAAAAAGTTATTAACAAACTTGAAATGAGAAAAAACTTTAGTTTACGTAACATTTTGAACAATGTTAAGCAACTTCACCATTTCGAATGGCCCTACATAGTTTCTTGTGGTAAGTAGTGATGCTTTGTTCTTCTGGCTTTATTAACTAATTTAACACAGCACCAGTTTTAAAAATTGTTTAACTTTAGTCAACATTTTGGTGTTTTATTCATACCTACTCATAGGTATTAGGATTACGCGATATTAATTTTATTAGCTAATGTCATTTGATTTATTTTACTTAACTGTGTGCAATTGTTTTTAACTGTAAAGTGTCTACTAAAATAAAATGTCTCAAATCTTTAACAGTATGCTGGTAGATAGTAATGCGGAGACCGAGGTGCCAATTGACGTCATCGTCATATATCTAAAGCTATCTTCCTTAGGGATCCTTTAATCGGAAATGTGGGTATGATCAGAAACCCCTTCGAGCATATTTGTTTTGGCCAAGAAAAATAAAGTGAAAAAAAAGTAAACAGTGTTGATTAATTTGGGCGGGCTGAGAAGTCCACGGCAGCTCAACTGCAACTCAACAGCACCTGGCCCGGATTGCCAGAAGGGCGCGAGTTCAAATCCTGCTCGTGCTAATCTTTTCAGCACTTGTATTTTTCAATTTGTAATTTGTTCGTTACAAAATTTGCGTTAAAATAATACATTAAAATAAAGTAATTAATATACTTACCATGCTGGCTCGCACTTGACTAATTACTTACAATAATTACACATACCTACCTACTTACCATCGTTAATATCAACAAAAGGTCACTGGGCAACTTAGTATGGAAACTAGACCTACGGCCTACAGAAACCAAATTGGTTTGGATGTTTAGATAAACGTCTATAGTTCACGAATATATATGTAGAATATTGTAGAATCTACCCAAATACTGAAAATTAAAATAAGTATAAGAGATATCCTCAGGTTGTAAGACATTTTTCAACTATTTGCATTGAATGTGTTTTTATTTAACCGGTCATTTGTCATTTGTAATGTATTTTACTCGTATAAGTAATAAATAACAATAGAGACACTGCCATGTAGTATGCCATGAACCATTCAGTAGGTACTAATATAAACGTTTATCTCTAGGTGTCGAATGAAAACATATCGTTGTTCCAACAATACTTACATAGTTTTAGTTTTACACAAAATATACGTCTATTGAATGTACCTGCGCAATAGACCAATAGGAATAAGAACGCGCGAAACTGAATTTGGCTAATGAAATAGCAGAATTTTAAGGTACAGTCGAATCGAGCGCCGCTATTGGTCTATCAATTACGCGACAAAATCACGCACACGGCACAGCACACCGCGCGCGCCGATAGTACCTACTTGGGTTCAAAGAATTTATTCTCATAAAAACAAAAATGTTTACATAAAATGAGAATACAAAGTTTGCATATTATATAAAATGAAAATAAAAAAACAAAAGTGTCAACTCAACTCGGCCTTCGATGACATACAAAAGCCATACATTATTCACATCAAATGCCGGAAACATCAAAGTAGGTACTTGTATACATTATACATTAAAAACAATTTTTTTTAAATTTACTTTTGAACAATGTTTTACTATCGCAATCCTTTATATCATTAGGTGAGTTATTAGACAGCTGTACTCCCTCAAAAAGTACTTACCTACAAGACGTGCAAGTGAGACAGAACTATGCATTGTAAGTTCAAGATAACTAATTTATGTAATAAAATGTGCGAATTAAACGGCTAATGCAAGCTCCTGGCCGTGCATCGGTAGAGTGCAAACGTTTATGTTATTTTTATAGCAGAATACTTCTTAATTGGTATTATTATTAAACATATTTTTCAATTATTGATTTTTTAGACTTCACCCGCGTTTTAAAAAAAAATACTACACAAAATGGAAAGTGGGTTAAAACTCAATAATTTACAACTAATTTGATTTCTGTAGGAAATCTTTCGAAAACCGGGTCCGATTTACCCCTTTTGTTACCTTTGCAATTGACAAAATCAAGATCACCATAATCATCATCATCAGCCGAAAGACCGAACAACAACAACATCAAAAGTGGGCGGGACAAAGGCCTCCCCAAGGATCTCCACAAATCAAGGAGAAAAGAAATCATTTATTTTTATAGTTCCAGAGCCGCCGCGCGTATCGCGGTCTCGCACTTGCCCGTTTTCTCCGATTACGACAATGTTGCGGAGTGCACTCGCCGACAGTCTATAATTAATCTGTGCCTACAGCTTCACCTGTGGCTGACCTCAGATTGTGATTCCACTGTTACTAAACAAGATTTAACCACTCGGTTGACCTATTGCGTGTTTATTTTGGTATAATTTTTTACATAACCGTTTCGTGTAGCAGTGAAAGAATACTAGCACCCCCTCTCTTCTCTTGGGCGTCGTGAAAGGCGAATAAAGGACTAAACACTGCACATACATCTAACAGCATAAAGCTGCGATGGCCTCACCACCTGTCACGCTGAGTCAATAGTCAATAGTCAATAGTCAAGATATATTTATTCAATAAACTCAATTAATAAGTACTTTGAAACGTCCAAATATTTTTTAACCTACCACCCATTCAGGACATCATTTTTTAACTGTGGCAAAGAACGGGCGCAAGAAACCACAGCGCACAGAAGCAACGACATTTACAAAATATATACATATATTATATGTCGTTACCAGGTCACAAAATACAAAATATGAATTTGAATGTAAATAGTTTAATTAAATATGGTGCTCTATATAAATTAATTATAGACAATTAGAAATAGCTGTTGGAGTAGGTACTTGGAGCATTTCAGACCCAAGCTGTTTTGTCTTCTGTATAATCCGACACTTTATAATAAGCTTTTTTATAAAGCTTTTCTTTGATTTTGATTTTAAATTTATCAAGATCTAATTTCTGAATATCATTTGGTACTTTGTTGTATAATCGTACACACAGACCCTTAAAAGAATTATTTATTTTATGGAGCCTAGTATAAGGCACTGCTAATTTGTTCTTACTTCTAGTATTTAATTTGTGAATATCACTGTTTTTTGAAAACATTTCAATATTTTTATGAACATACACAAGATTTTCATAAATATATTGTGATGCAACTGTCATTATACTTATATCCTTAAATCTCTCTCTGAGAGAGTCACCAGCCTGTAGGTTATATATTGCTCGAATAGCCCTCTTCTGCAGCACAAAGATAGTTTGAATGTCGGCAGCATTTCCCCACAGTAAAATGGCGTACGACATTACACTATGAAAGTAACTGAAATAAACTAATCTCGCTGTATCAACGTCAGTTAACTGACGGATCTTCATTACTGCATAAGCCGCAGAGCTAAGTCTATTCGACAATTTAGCTATATGTGGGCCCCACTGAAGCTTGGCATCCAACGTGATGCCTAGAAACACAGTGGTGTCCACAGGATTCACATTCTTATCTTTAATTTGTACACTAGTTATTACCTGCTTAACATTAGGCAATACAAATCTTACACATTTGGTTTTTCCCTCGTTTAATAGCAAGTTATTAACACTAAACCAGTGAACAATCTTTGAGACCGCATTATTCACATCGTCATAATTTGGGTGTCGTCGTTTCACTTTGAATAAAAGTGAAGTATCATCAGCAAACAATACTATCTCATGACTGTCTTTTACAAAATAAGGTAAGTCATTAATATAAACCAAAAACAAGAATGGACCAAGTATTGAACCCTGCGGAACTCCCATTTTAACCACTGATCCCGGAGATCTTTTACCGTTAATGTCGACCTTTTGAATCCTGTTACTCAAGTATGAGATTAGAAGGCTCAAAGAAGCATCCCTAATTCCATAGTGGTTAAGCTTCCTGACCAAAGTTTCATGTAAAACACAATCAAAAGCCTTGGATAAATCACAAAATACCCCTAGGGCATCCTGTGATTCCTCCCAGGTATCAAATATTTGGATTAAAAGCTCAACACCGGCGTCAGTTGTAGAGCGACCCCTAGTAAAACCATATTGTTTACAATGTAAAAGTTTATTTTTATAAAAATGAATTTGCATTTGATCTAGCATTAACTTTTCAAAAATTTTACTAAATGTGGGTAGCACAGAAATAGGTCTAAAGTTAGAGGGGTCAGAAGTGCTACCTGATTTAAATAATGGAATTATTTTACTATATTTCATGAGGTCAGGAAAAACACCACAGTCAATGCATTCATTAAATATGCAAGCTAAAACTGGAGCTATTGTCATAATTACAGATTTAGCGACGTCCACGGAATTACCCCACAGATCAGCAGTTTTCTTTTTATTGAGAGTGTTAAATGTTTTTATTATATCTATAACACAAATTTTTTGAAAACTGAAATTATTTTCACAATCTTTAACATTCTCCTTCAAAACAGATTCAGCTACAGTGGGGGATGAAATCAAGGCTTTTGTAGTTGAAACTGGAATGTCAGTAAAAAACCTCTCAAATGCTGCAGCAACATCAGCATCAGAAGTCAAGGTTTTACTATCACAATTTAAATTGTACTCATTATTACGACTTTTGACCTTTCCTGTTTCACTATTTATAATATTCCATGTCATTTTTATTTTGTCATTACTATTCTTAATCTTAGAACTCAGATAGTTTGCCTTGGCTAATCGACATACTCTTTTGAATAACTTTGAATAATTTTTAACATATAATTTGAAGTCATCGCTGGTGTTATAGTTGCGTTCACCATAAAGTTCATAAAGGCGTTTCCTACTTCTGTGAATACCAATTGTAGCCCATTCATTATAAGTTACAGTACCACTAACTGAGATCTTTTTTGGAATAAAAGTTTTATTAAATTCTGAACAATAAATGTTAAAAAAATTATTATAAAAGACATTAGGGTTGTCACTGTATTCTAAATAATTTAATTTTGTATCTAGATTGCTTTTAAAGCGTTCCAGCCGACCTGCAGTTTTTGGTACAACAGTGATATTCTTTTTCGTCACTTGTTTACGCTGGTGTGGAAAGCTGACCATTTGGCCACAATGATCAGAGTCCAGGTTATTAATAATTTGCTTAGCCAGTGGTTTTACATTTGTATATATGTTATCAATACAGGTGGCCGAAGTGGCAGTTATTCTTGTCGGCTCCAAAAATAAATGATTCAAGTTGTATGATAGAAATAGGTTTTTAATTTTAGTTGACATTGTGGAATTTTCTAACAAATTAATATTAAAATCCCCGCAAACAATTATTGTTTTACCTACATTACGGACTTTATGTAATGCCTCATCCATAACTTTTTCGAAAAAATCATATGATGCTGAAGGAGGTCTGTACACACTTAATACAACAAACTGCTCCAACTCCACACAAGCTATTTCTATTGGTCGCTCAACCGAGAGGCTCACTATGTCTTTGCGTTCCTTTAATTTAAACTTTTTACTAACAATAATTAAGGAGCTACCATGTATTGCATTTCCTCGACTGAACGAACTTCCTACCAAATGATTCTTAAAATTGAACATGAACTGATGGTCTTTAAGCCAGTGTTCTGTTATGCAAAGAATATCAATTTTATTACAGTTCATGAACAATTCAATCTCCAAATCTTTGCCCATCATTCCTTGGATGTTCTGGTGGACAATGTTTAAAGATTGTACATTTTTTATATTTAATGATTGACATGGGCTTTTGCTAAAGCTATTTTTACATTCATTTAATTTCATTTTATTAACAAACATTTCGCAAGAGTTTTCCTCTTTTGTCATATAATTTAATTTAAATAATTAATTGGAATGTCAGTAGAAACACTACTGACGTCTATGTCAAATATACATTGCTCAATAGAAGCAACTTGTTTAGCCAAGTTTTTGGCTGACGTTTGAATACAATAGGATAGCGATAAAGCTATTTGTCGCTTAAAATAATTTGGCAGATAATAACTATCTCTTGTCAAATAAAAATTACTAACGTAATTGTTAGTGTCAATTAAATGCATTATGTCATTTTTGCAAAATAAATGTAATGTCAGGTTAAGCTTATGTCTAATAGAATTGAAATGAAACACTTTTTACGGATTAACTCGCGTTTAATTTACTATTTACATAGTTTTTATATTATCCTGACGTTTCGAACCCTTTACAGGGTCCGTGGTCACAGGGATAATATAAAAACTATGTAAATAGTAAATTAAACGCGAGTTAATCCGTAAAAAGTGTTTCATTTCAATGTGTAGTGCTCGCTTAAACCTCAGAAAACAATATCTAATAGAATTTTCCTCCTGTGGCAAACTACTACAATAAGGTAATGTAAACAATATAATTTTCTTTACAATTAACTTATTCAAACATTCTAAACATTTTAGAAGGCTTGTTTTGTTCAGATTACCTCTTTTACCAACAAATAATAATAAGGTGCTATTGGGTTTATATTTATGTTCTACAGCTTTTTTCAAAATATGTTGATAAGAAGCACCCGGTATACAATAATTGATAACTGAACTGAACTGAGCATATGTGCAGTCGCTATTTGGTGAAAAGTGGACTATGGCAGAAGACTGCTTTTGCGGTCCTCATTGCCTGGTATCTGACTAACCCTTCGGGGATAATAGTCGTGATTATATGTATGTATTTTTACATACTTTCGTGTACTTAAAATAATTAGTTCTGGGACAGACCAAAAGACATACCTACACGTATGGTATAGATCTGCAGACACTTTTAAGGATTTTTTTTGTAAGATTTGGCAAGCATCAGCGTCAGCAGAGCATTGATTAAAGGAGACCTTTCCATTTCGGCTCAAAATGTACCGAGGTACACTTTATTTTAAAATATCCTCTTAATTATGAAGAAGCCTCTGATGATATCATTTTTCTATAAAACACGCCGAAAATAATATTTTTTTTGAAAATAAAAAAGTCATACATATAATATGGTTTATGAAATCGTAAACATGAAACGAAACGTGCAAATAAAGAGCGAAAATATGACAGTGACAACTGTCATACTGGTTTTTTGTGGTGGTGACAGTTTGTGGATGAACAAAAAATATTTTTTAAGATATAAACTCACAATGTTGGAGATTCTCCCTTGTTCTTTCAGCAACAACACGTGTTGTGAGACTCCATTTTATTTCAATCTACAGTACAAATACTAAATGTACTTACTTTAAAAATAAGTTTATACCACTTGAAATTGGCTTAATGCTAAACGCGAAGCCATTAATTAAGTTATTTTATATATCTCACAATGGATAATCAATAGGTGCAAAACCTAGTTTAAATTATATAGTTTTCTATATACTCACATAGTCGGTCTACTAATATTTGTCTCTCTCAAAATAATCAAACGCACAAAATAATTCGAAACAGTTAAAAACACTTATTTTTGTTACTATTTATTATGTTTTTGCTAAAACAGGTTATGTTTATGTATAAATAAGTTACTCTAAGGCTTTTATCTAATAATTAGTTGGCAGTTAGGTAAGCTAACGAAACGCACCCGACAGCGAGAGAGTTTGCTTGCCAGTTAAATTAATCCAATGTTGCAAGCCGTCCAACCTTTCTAATTATATTTTTAGGTGGTACAATTATAATAAAAAATATAATACATATATTTCTGGAATCTACGATATTTTTCCTACATTTTGGTACCTTTGAATCTTAGGTACATGAGTGGCCGTAGTTGTATGGGAAGAGGAAAGGTCTCCTTTGCAAGAATCAGCATCATAACATGTTTTGACCACAATAAGTGCACCGATCGGATAAAAACAACAATTAACGATACGATTAGTTATTGTGCTTATAAATGGGGTCGGCGGGTCGGCACGCAGGACTGATGAAATGTCTCCTCATTATAACCATCATACATGTACGCCTACTTTCTATTAGGTACCTACATACTTATTATTATAACTAACTAGCTTTAACACTTATCTTTTAATTCTTATCTACATAACAGTCGATTGAGATACCATGTATATCTCAATAATTGCTCGTTTAACTTATTTCGAATATAAACAAGATAAATTTGGGTTATATGGCTGCCGTAAATATAGTCTTGAGTTCTTGAATAAATAACATAGAACAAACAAATAACAATATTCCTACTAGAAAAATCTTTACGTTTATTGAAAGGATCCTTAAAAGAGATGATTCTAAAAATAATATGATTCCTTATCTGTGGCAAAGATCAGTGAGGAAAGCCTCCAAGGCTCGTTAGCGTAACGACAGACATTAGTGCTGATGCGATCGGGGTTTGATTCCCGGCGAAAAACAATGGTCGTGCTGACACACATTCGCTGGATGGCAGCTTGTCGGAATGATGAATTAAGCGCTATGTCACAAAGCCGAGCTATTTCAGGAAACGGGCGGAAGATATATTAGACAAAAGCCTAAGCTTAGCGCACATTCTACACAATGTTTTTTGTTTAAAAATATATGAGGGCGGCTAGTGCGGCGCAATGCTGCTTTACTAGTTGAAGCAGCATCTGGATTCCGCTTCCGTTTAACATCGTTTGTCTACATTGTTTAAAAAACAGGTTCGGTTAATATTGCGTGTTACGCGATACATCTGAGCTCATATTGCGTTTACGCGTTGAGTACAGTTAGAAAGGAATGGTGCTATTCATCGCATATATCACCATCCCTTTCTAACTGTATTCAAGCAGACATTTGAGTGTGAGTTTGGTTTTAGAATACGAGCCTTAATTTTAGTGCTGGTGATGGGGTTACACGACCGCGACCTCGCTTTGGCAACCGGGGCCAACGGTTCAACGTGTCTTCCGGAGCACATGTGCATGCAGGGGTATTCGACCACCAACTCGGTAACATTGCAACAGTTGCTTATTAACTGATGATTGCAACTGAAATACATTAGCCGCTGCCCCATCAAACTGAATAGCGTATTAATTTGTATTAGTTTAAGGTATCTAACTTCTTCCATATATATACAAACCTATGAGGTATTGCTTACGCGGGAATGTGAATATAATAATATCATCCATACATCACGCTCACCTTCAGTAAGCAGACATGAGAATAGAAAACTGTAGTAGCATTCTATTTGGATCGATCACGACACACTTTTTTGCATCATTGGCTCTTATACAATGAATGGTTACACTTGACCATTCACACGAGAACGTTTCCAATCTGGTTAAAATAGGTTCGCCGATGTCTTCAAATTACAACTATCTTTAATGTTTTATATTTTAGCGTTTTATTAACGCTTAAATATACTTAAGTAAAATTTTAAACACTGAAAAAAGACGACAACCTCAGGCGGGAATCGAACCACGCACCTTCCGCATTTCGGGCGGCTGCTTAACCACTTGTCTACCGAGGTCTGGCTTTCAACCGTCGAAATTTGTCAGTGCTTGATGCTTATGTTTTTAGTCAACATTGCTTCATCAAATCTTAGAAGTTTTCACCTCTGAGATCCGAAAGAAATATTTTTACAAATATTTGAACATTAGGTTAAGATGAAGCTGCGTTTATAGATTCGACTGTGAGTTTTGCGTAAAATAGCCAATTTTGGAGTTCTCGATCTCAGAAACAAAAAATACATTAACAGTTTTGACTTAATGAATAGTGTAGTATAGCTATTGGAATAGTTCGTAGCGGCCTCACTATTTGTAAATTTTGCTTAATTTTTTAATTAAACCCAAAATTGCAGAGAAATATTCTCATAAAATGCGCGAAGGCACTTTTTTGTGCTCATCAATTGAACTACTGTTCTAAATAAATGAAATAAAAAAAAATGAATGTTACCTCTTTTATATATCTCTTATACAAAATGCAAAATGGGCATTTTACGCATAAATCACATTTGAGAGGCCAAAGAGACTACTGGAGCCTTAATCTCCAAGCGCATCCACAACTATGCTGGCCCGCAACTCGTCGTACAATGCGCGCGCGCTGCTGTTTCTTTCACAAGCGATTGGCACAATACATACACACACAGCAGTGTACAGTGATGCGGACCCATGTGTGGTTAAATTCTAAGTATCCCTTCAACATTATTGAAGTTTTTGTTTTCGCTATATTACTCTTTCTAGTTCTATCATTTATTCTTCTCGTACTTTCATTCCGCTTAATAGACACTTCCATACATCGTATCTTTTGCACTTAGCGGTTAGCACTCCGCCTACTCTACGCTATCTATTTTGTTCTTACTCTAGTCTTAACTAAACAGTTTTTCTTGTAGTATGTGGCTAACAGCAAAGGATACATCCTGAGGTTGCCGCTCTTATCGCCGATGGCCAGCAGCTTCTGTATGGGATCCCACGCGAGGGCCGTGGGCGAGAACGGGAACCCGTGCCGGAATGTCTGGAACAAGCGAAAACATACAGTTGTAATAAATTATCCAACTAGGTAGGTACCTTAAGATGGTAATTAGGTAAGTGACGATGAAAAAAATTTCAAACATTTAGGTCGAATAGTAGGTATTTGCAATGTCTGTATGGCACAGCTGATTGTTTTTTCGCAATTTATAACCAACCAAACACCCTGTACAGGTACCCTTAGGGTTACCAGTTGCCACCCGTACTCTAAAATAGAGTATAGTCCTCTTTTTCATGTAGGCGTACTTTATAAATCTTCGACACCATTAAAGTATCTACGCTAAAATACTCTATTTACGTAAAACTGATTGTTACTGGCTATGAGTACTTAAGAGACTAAGATAAGATAATATAAGATAAAATATTCTTTATTTTACACCAAATAAACAACAAAATGGCTCTAATACACTGATATCCACAGCCACATTTTTTTAATGCAAATAGGCTGTAAATATCTAAGAAAGACAAATATTTGTTAAATGTCGCCATGAGCAACAAAAAATTAGTTTTTAGGAACAAATATAAATAAATACTCTTTTTTATGCTACGTTCTTTATGTTTGTTATAACAAAATGACAAAAATACTTTATTTGTCCTAAAAAAAAGGTGGCAGCCCTAGTCACAGCACAACCACATGAGTAACTACCCTACAGAGTCCAAGCTCTCTAACAACGCGCAAAATTTATTCCTATTCTGATAGGGCTGACACCTGTTGCACGTTTAAAAAATTAGGGAGGAAAACTAAAATAAGGTAAGTAGGTAGAGGTACATAATAAAACGTGTATTTCAAAAGGTATAAAATAAGGATTAGTGTAATTTGACACATACTAAATTTTAATTAGTTATAAGATAACAAAACGTTAAAAAAATTGTCTTCTGTGTTGAATCGAACCCATGTCCTCCGCAAATAATCAAATATTACGAATCTATAAAGCAGTCTTATCTTAACTAAAGGTTTAAAATATAAAAAAAAGAAATATCCTTATTTTTTCCGGAATTATTCATACACACGGTGCAAGAGTTGGGAATTGTGTAACTAACCCGACTTTGTTTTATATATTTAGATTCAACACGAATGTCCCTTATTCGATATTATAATATAAATAAAAAACCGTGTCGCGTAGCGTTGAAAGAATGTACTACCACCCCCTTTCTTCCCGTGGGTGTCGTTAAAGGCGACTAACGGACTAAAGACTGCACATACATCCTACAGCTTAGAGCGGAGATGGGCTCACCACCTGTCACGTTGAGCACATGTGCAGTCTCAATTTGGTGAAAAGTGGACTATGGTAGAGGACTGCTTTTGCTGTCCTCATTGCCTAGTCTCTGACTAATTATTAATATAATTTTATGTTTCTTAATTTTATGTTTGTTTTTTAATGTGATTTATTTTTGTAGTTCTCTGTAGTACTGATTCAATTAACTAATGTTCATATAATTTTCCCGAAATTACTTCCGATTATTTTTCATTATTGTCATGTTGTGTTTGCCTATAATGTTGTTGCATTATAACTATTATTATTCACATTACCATTTCAGATATTTAAGCTGTAATGTATCAATGTTGGCAGACCTAATAAAAATAAAAAGTAAAAAACCTTTTTAAAAAAGGAGCTTTTATTTAAATGCGCTAAAATGAAAAAAAAATAAACTTTTATTTTAAAACTTTTACTAACAACTTAAAACGTCATTACACAATTTATAACGATATAAAAGGTTGTCGCGAGATTTATGTAAGTACTCGTATTTACTTAGATTGAAAATTTTAATATTTAAAAACAATCGCATCAAGTTATTTAATTTACTTGTTTATAAATAGTAAATATCGGAACAACCTTAGTAATTATATAAATTGTATAATGACGATATAAGTTGTTATTATAGTAAAAGTTTTAAAGTCAAAGTTTATTTTTTTCTTTTTAGCGCATTTCAATAAAAGCTATTTTTTAAAAAGGTATTTTACTTTTAAATTATTTTTACTTTTTAGTTATCCTTGGAAACGTGTCCAGGGATAACTAATTTTCATCTGTTTATCTCACTGAACGTGTAGGTATGCTACAGAATTTATGCACGTCTTCCAAACCACCACCACTCACTACCAATCAAAAACGGTATATCCATTAAGACGAATCAAACTCGCCGCGATTGTGTGCTTAATTACTGAGTTTCTATGGCCACCTTCCAGCTTCATCATCAAACCTTGGTTACCATCTAGCACCAAAGAACTCGTCAAAACAAATCAAACGAGCTCATACTCGATGGGGTTATGTCGTTTAATTAATGAGTTCCTATTGCCACCTTCCAGCTCCATCATCAGACCCTGGTTACCATCTAGCACCAACGTACTCGTCAAGACAAATCAAACGAGCCTATACTCGATGGGGTTATGTTGTTTATTTACTGAGTTCCTATGGCTATCTTCCTGCTCCATCATCAGACCCTGGTTACCATCTAGCACCAAAGAAATCGTCAAGACGAATCAAACGAGCCGAAACTCGATGGGGTTGCGTCGTTTCATTACAGAGTTCCTATGACCACCTTCCAGCTCCATCATCAGGTCAGCACCATGTCATCATAATATTGCATTGTCACGCGATTTACACATGTATGCAAAATTTCAGCTCAATCGGTTGAAGATATCTGCTTCAAAATTGAGTTGCAAAATTCAACCCGAACAAAATATAAATACATACATTACATACATTGCATTTGCAAGTTAAATAAAAGCTTGTAATAAATAACCCTTCGGGGATAAAAGTCCTGATTATGTGTATGTATGTATATAAATATTTAAAACACTGTAATGGTAAACTCCCAAATTCGTCAACAAAATCACTCGAATAACTGAATCTCATCTAATGCGCCCGAACGTGCGGCGACTGAACCGGCGCAAACCAATTTTTACCACGGCGGGCGGCGCGTCGGTGAACCTGTCGGTGAGAGGTCACGCACACATCGCCGCGCTTATGTATGAGTACACCTACAGCGGGCCGCTTACAGGCAGCTTGCATTCGTAGGGTATTTATTCATGTGGCACAACTGACAACCGGGATTATTTTAATGATTAAAATATCAATAAATAATAAATTTCACTCTACCTTACGTAAAGAATACCTATAGTAAGTAAATAAAATTAATCTGAACGATGAACTGTTGGACCTTGTTGATTCAACTGTTTTCTTATAGTAGAGGATCCGAGTATACAACGACCTTCACTGAGCGGTTAATGGATGAAAAGTATTTTATATCAAATTTAATGTGTGAAAAAATATATTGCGAGTGGGTTGGCTGAAAAATTTCAGTCCAGTATATCATTAATTAAATATTTAAAAATATTTTTTTTTAAATATTGCACTTGCTTCGTTAATAGATAAATTACATAGGTACCAATCGAAAGTATGAAGCCTCTATATTATGCAAACGTTAGGTTGACTATTTTTTTCCTGTCATAATATTGGGTAGGCAGGTGTAAACAGGCAAGTCAATATTAGTAATTTGCAACCGTCTGGTTAAATAAATAAAATTTATGTTTATATAAAGATAAGCTCATTACAAACACACACACACACACCAAACCAGTACAATGTAAAAAAAAATATTTTTTTTAAATATTAAATTAATCATTAATGGTACTGGACTGAAATTTTTCAGCCAACCCATTTGCGATATATTATTTAACATATTAAATTTGATATAAAATACTTTTCATCCATTAACCTTCTCGGTGAAGGTCGTTCTATACTCGGATCTTAGAGTATTAGGAATTACCTTAGATTCAAAAATACCTACAGTGGAACCCTTGCGGGGAAACTTAGTTCAGCTGCTTACGCTGTTAGAACAATTTGGCATTTTACAAAGGTAGAAACTGCTCGATTAGTCTATTTTAGTTACTTTCACAGTATTATGTCTCCTACTTTAGGGTAAAATAGCAGATATAGAAACCATTTTTATTTTACAGAAAAGACCAGTAAGGTCCATAACCTAGGATCACGTAACTGCCTTAAGGAGCTGCCTATAAAAATAAATATTGTTACAGTTGCATCACAGTTATTTATAAATATATATTTATAATGTGTATACCTGAGTCAAAACATTTCTTATTTAAATAAATACTTGCCAACCCATCCATATAGAAAAATAAAATAAATTAATTTTTAGGCGTTTCAAAATGCTTATTTTAAGTTTACTGAATAAAGACATTATGATTTGATTTGAATTAAAAAAACATACATACATACATACATTATAAGTTAAATAAAAGCTTGTAATTAGAAAGCACCTTTAACACAAATCATGATGCGGCATATCACTTAATAACTATCGAAGTCGAGTGGTATGAAAATTAGAACAGCGCCTAACTGTTTGCACCAGTACTTGACTCAAGGTGTTGACCAATTAGTAAGAGTGACGTCACGGTGTGAGCATAACTCACAATATGTTTTTATAAAAGGCTGATAAACTAAGAAAGTGACCGATAGGCAACAATGTTGCTATCGGTGCAGGCTTATCACGCAGAGTGAACTGCACCGGCGGCGGGTCACGGGACTGCCGATTCGGCGGAATGTCGTTACTACCCAACATCATACGACTTTTACTACGTAAGACAGAAAAAAAATTTTGAGTAACAAAACAAAAAACGAACTCAATATTTAAGCCATGGCTTTGTAAACCCACGATGGAGATCTTGTCCAAAAAGAAGCCGTATGCAACTTGGGCTGTTTCTTCGATTTTGTTTTACAATGAATACATACATTTTTCTATAACGGTAGGCGGCAGAGACCACAGCGCACAGGTCCACAAATTACAATACTGTAATTTGTGGACCTGTGCGCTGTGGTCGTTAAGCTGTGTTACAAATTACAATACAAGAGACAAATAAATTTTATAAAATAAGGTCACCATGTGGCAATAGGGCGCGCCGCTTTATGGTGAGCGGTGAGTAGCAGAATAAAGTTTGCATGCAACTCTACAGGGCCCTGATTCTGTATCGCAATCTATAGATTCCACACCTAAACCTTACCGCGCACAAACGTCAAACGCATACGTTTTCGGGAAGATATCGTATCTTTTTAAGGAATTGACGTGGTTTTGAAACAAGGAATCGTTACAGAATAAGGGCCCAGATTTGAAACCTACCTACTTCTGGTCTTGCAAGACCAGAAGCAAGTAGGTTTCAAATCAGTT
Organism: Scoparia ambigualis; assembly: GCA_963921215.1. Lineage (NCBI taxonomy): Eukaryota > Metazoa > Arthropoda > Insecta > Lepidoptera > Crambidae > Scoparia > Scoparia ambigualis. Next base: position 29,709,973 of record OY992522.1, on the reverse strand, counting down.
TTTTTTTTATCATACGATAAAACAATAATAAATAATAACTTTTGAATCTTCTTCCTGTTTTGTTTTAATTCCAACAAAAGAATACTTACTAAAGTTAAGAGTGACCTTTCATATTATTTTCTATGTAGCTGCGCCCGCCCGCGCCTCCGTCCGCGTTAACTTAGAAACATCGTCATACTTCAGCTATTTTGTACAAAATATTTACAAATTATCTAAAAAACCACCGTCCTTTATCGATCTTTCTAAAATCGGTGACCAAAACCTTTGTGTGGTAAACCACACAAAGGTTTTGTTCAACGTTCTAAAGAACGAGAAAGCGGAACGAGAGACACAGGGACACGGCCACATTACTTTATAATATGTAATGAGGAGAACCTACCCTAGGCTGACGACCATGGATAATGTTTTTTGAGTAAAATATGAAGCAAAGTATTGTGTCAGGACCGTTGTAAATAGAAAGTTGTGCCATTACCCCGCCGGGAAACGGGCATATTCATTATTGACATACTTTCTATTACATTGGGTAAGGAATTAATATTATATACCTACCTCTATAACATGTACAAGTTCATAATTCATGAGTGACTCAATGGAAAAGTTGTGCTTTGGTTTCGTAACCTAAATAGCACTGTAATCAATATGGCTTCATTTATGACACTCCCATTGCGTGTCTCCCTCAAACAATCATTCCGTATCCTAATAATGCGATAAAACGTTGTTCCATGTAACCGTGTCGCTTAGCGGTGAAAGAATACTACCCCCCCCCTCTCTCCCCTTGGGTGTCGCAAAAGGCGACTAACGAACTAAAGACTGCACATACACCCTACAGCATAGAGCGGCGTCGGGATCACCACCTGTCACGATGAGCACTTGTGCAGTTACTATTCGGTGAAAAGTGGACTATAGCAGAAGACTGCTTTTGCGGTCCTCATTGCCTAGCCTCTGACTAACCCTTCGGGGATAATAGTCGTGGATATATGTATGAATGTAAGTCGTTTTATTCACAAAATGAGCAATACAACAATTCCAAGGCAATTCCGAAATCAGTTAAATTTCGCTTCATTTATTTCTGTTCCCGGTTCCGAGATCGTTTTCCAGTTCGAAATAACTATGGCAATTGTAATTTATTTTAAAACTCTTGTTAAATTTATAACCTGAACACAGCTTTGTAGTGCGTGTCGTGTCCGAACAATATTTAAATGTCGTGTATTCCCAAATGTTTTATGCACTAGGATAGGTACTTATTTATTGAACTTTCAATGTGTAGTTTTTGCGTGAACTTTATAAAACAACATTGTCTCAAAAGTATCAAGTCAAAACTATCTGTATGCCGAATTTCATCCAAATCCATTCAGTAGTGTTTACGTGAAAGAGTAACAAACATACACACTCACAAACTTTCGCCTTTATAATATTAGTGTGATTATTTTTATTCTTACAGCTTTTTAGTTTTGCCATAAAAATGTGCTTATGATAAGTAAAAGTAAAGTCCTTTATTGGATACACTATAAAACTAATCTACATATAACTACCTAGTTATACAGTCACCTGACTGTTTTTAATAACTGAATGGGTATCATAATAAAGAACCGGCTAAGGCACTGCTGCTTTAAATCTAAGTTTTAATGCATCTTTCGTTAATAGTTTCGAAAACTAGAATTAATGCTGTTTGATTATACTGTGCAGGGTTTTTGACAGTCCAAGTCGTATTGCACCCTTCACCAACAAAGTATAATAGTTGCGACACAAATATTATGTACTCATACTGAGGACCGTATTATCGACATGGGCTTGCCGTAAAAATATAGATTCTCGTCTTCCATAAAACTGATAACGGTAAGAAGAATTCTGGCAACTAACATCAAAACCTAAACAAACAATCACCATAATATACGAACACATGAAAAAGTAAAGCGTTTCCCGACCTGCCTTAAACTTGCCTAAAGTAGAAATGATTGTTTGTAAGGTTATCAGCAGGTGACAAAATATAGTATAAGATAAGGGTAAAAAACAAGCGGGTGCCGTATAAAAGGCCGCCGGTTCGGTTGGAAGGCACATTCAGAAGTCGTAGCAGCATGAGGGTGCTAGTGTTCGCAGCATTGTTGGCCCTGGCGGCCGCCACCGCCATCAAGGATGACTTCTTGGATGTCATCATCAAAAAGGACACGATGGGTGAGTTGACCTCTCCACTTGGGATCTTTCGTATAAGACTCTTTACCAAGTTGGTGTTGAACATCAAAATCAGTGTTTGTTCTCATCATTCAGCTAAAAGACTAGAAAGATTCATCATCTAATGACGGCACATCCCTCCTAAGTAATACAAATAGATGTACTACCCTCATCCAAAATCAACAGTTTTTCTGCAATGTTTACGGATCCTTCACATCAGCGTCACTTGATGGAAGCCTGTATATCTAATATCTGTCTATATCCAATGCATTGATCCTTACAGTGAACCTGGACGTGAAGACGAAGGAGCTATGCCTGCTGAAGCTGCTGAACCACATCCTGCAGCCGACCATGTACGACGACGTGCGCGACATCGCCCGCGAGTACGTGCTCGAGGAGAACATCGACAAGTACCTGGTACCTACATACTGCAATCTAAACTTACTAACAACCATTCATAATGAGCATCAATCCATTTGATGGACAAAAATAAAAGTAATCTTATGTTTGCTTAATAAATGTTATTAAATATTTTCAATATCCCACTAATAGTAACAGTGATTTTAACAGCCTTGATTGTGAAGTAGTGATTAAAATGTTGTTTTATTTGCAGAAAGTCGACGTTGTGAAGAGGTTCGTGGAAACATACAAGATGGGTATGCTGCCTCGCGGAGAGGTGTTTGTGCACACCAATGAGAAGCACCTAGACGAGGCCATCAAGACCTTCCGCATTCTCTTCTTCGCCAAGGACTTCGACGTGTTCCTGCGCACCGCCTGCTGGCTGCGCGAGCGCATCAACGGAGGCATGTTCGTCTACGCCCTCACTGTCGCCGTCTTCCACCGTCTCGACTGCAAGGGCATCATCCTCCCCGCCCCCTATGAGATCTACCCGTACTTCTTTGTTGACAGCTCCGTCATCAACAATGCCTTCCAAATGAAGATGACCAAGGCAAACTTGGATCCCATAATCAAAGATTACTTCGGAATCAAAGTTACGGACAACAACATCGTTGTCATAGACTGGCGTAAGGGCGTTCGTCACACCCTCTCCGAGTTTGACCGTATCTCCTACTTCACTGAGGACATCGATCTCAACACTTACATGTACTACCTGCACATGAACTACCCATACTGGATGACCGACGACATTTACAACGTGAACAAGGAGCGTCGTGGTGAAGTCATGATGTACTCCCAGATGCAACTGCTCGCCAGACTCAGACTAGAGCGCTTGTCCAAGGGCATGTGCGACATCAAGCCCCTGATGTGGAACGAGCCTTTGAAGACTGGCTACTGGCCCAAGATCCGCATGCACAACGGTGAAGAGATGCCCATGCGCACCAACAACATGCTTCTGGTTACCAAGGATAACGTTAAGGACAAAATCCTCATCGACGACATCGAGAAGATCGTGCGTGAAGGAATTATCAAGGGACGCATTGAACTAGTAAGTGTCAAGTCTGATGTAAACATTCGTCTTCTTCTAGCTATAACAATTTCTATATCATAATTTTGTTGCGCAGCGTGACGGCACAACTCTGATGCTGAAGAAGGCTGAGGACATCGAAATCCTCGCAAGACTGCTCCTTGGTGGATACGGGCTGAAGTACGATCACGCTAAGATTATCCATGTCAGCAACTTGTTCAAGAGGATGTTGACTTACAGCAAATATAACGTAGACAAGTGAGTACTATGAAATTAATTACTTGTAAATAAATAACTTTCTCACACTCATACCAATTATCTGCCCAAGTTAAGTTTTATGGATTCAAACTTGTTTAATGGGTAACTAGATAAATATATTTAAGTACCTACTTATGATAATAGAAAACTAGGAAATTGAACCCCCAGAAATGTCACTAGAAATGGCGTGGTCAGTACGCCATGATATTTGTCTCATCATCAGCGTAAGCACTTCTTCCCACATGAATATTAACACACGTTGAGATCCACTACGCTGACCTGATGCGCGTTGGTGTGTTTTTAACAAACACATTGTTGACAATATCGAAACTTAGACTTGCCTTTGGAAGTACGGAGAAGCTAAATATGTTCTAACTTTTGATTACCCATCCGATAACTCGGCATTGCAAAAAAAAACTTAACTCAATGCAACTCTTTTCTAGGTACACGTACATCCCGACCGCTCTGGACATGTACACGACGTGCCTGCGCGACCCTGTCTTCTGGAAGCTGATGAAACGCGTCACCGACACTTTCGTGCTCTTCAAAAAGCTGCTGCCTATCTACAAACACGATGAGATTGACTTCCCTGGAGTGAAGGTGGAGCGCCTGTTGACAGACAAACTGGTTACCTTCATGGACGAGTACGACATCGACATCACTAACGCCATGTACCTCGACCGCACAGAAATGCAGAAGAAGCGTTCCGACATGATCTACGTGGCCCGTATGCGCCGCCTCAACCACCACCCGTTCAAGGTCACCGTCGACGTGGTGTCCGACAAGGCCGTCGACGCCATCGTCCGCGTTTTCATCGGTCCTAAGTACGACTGCATGGGTCGCCTGCTGAACCTTAACGATAGACGCCTCGACATGGTCGAGATCGACAGCTTCCTCTATAAACTGGACACCGGCAAGAACACCATCGTGCGCAACTCCATCGAAATGCACGGAGTCATCGAGCAAAGGCCTTGGACTCGCCACGTATGGGACAGATCAGTGGAGACCATGGGCGTCAAGATGGTCGACAGTTGGTGGTGGAAGGTTAGGATGGGCTTCCCCCACAGACTTCTCCTCCCCATGGGCACCCGCGGCGGCATGGAAATGCAGATGTTCGTCATCGTCAGCCCGGTCCGCAATGGTCTGATCCTCCCTATTCTGGACATGACCATAATGAAGGAGCGTCACGCCTGTCGCTGGACCACGTGCGTGGACACAATGCCGCTCGGCTTCCCATTCGACCGACACATCGACGATACCAGATTCTTCACAAAGAACATGAAATTCACTGACGTGATGATCTTCAGGAAGGACCTGACCACGGTCAACATGGTGAAGGATGTGGACATGTCCGACATGGTGATGAAGCGCGACGATCTGACCTACCTGGACACCGACATGCTGGTGAGGAGGTCCTACAGGGATGTCATGCTGATGAGCGTCGACAACATGACACACATGTAAAGTCACTTAAAGTTTAATTTATTAGTAGAAATAAAAGGCATTTATTAAAATCACACCTGCTGTTTTCTTATTCTATTATTATTATTCATATTCATTCATTCCTCATAAATGAATTATTGATAAACATCGTCAAGTATTAACTGAACTCATCGCTTTATTTCCTGTGACCATTTCGCGCGTGACGGAAAAGCACTTTAGACAAATCAAACGCGTGGAATGGGCCAATAGAAGCTCGTTTGCATTCAGTGAGTAATTCCAAACATATTTCGGTATATTTGACACGTATAAATTTCGTTTCCAACCTTCCAATGTTATAAATACCTAGATGATTTGAGTTTTGTATAATCCTTTTTCCTTTTTAAATGCTAGTGCCTAGGTGCAGAAAAAATCGAAACCAAATAAAATTGTCGCTTAGACGAATTTTTATGTTTACCTTATATTTTTTATATCTTTATTTTTGTCGATAAATATTAAAGTATGTGATCTAGTTAAATTATTAGGACTAGCATAACAAGAGTACTCCATACTTAATTGATTGTATATTTACAATTAGTATATATTCAGTAACAAACAAATTTGCAATACGAGAGACTTGGCTGTCGTATTAATACATTTACATAGGACGTTTAAACCCTATTCAAGAGGATTCCTTTCGCTTTCAAGATTGCCCACTTGTGATAAAGAACCCAAATAAGGGCTTAATAGGCCCAAGGACCGTCCCGGCGACTCTCACTGCAAATATTTAGATGGCTCTGATCCTTTAGGAAATAGGATGCTACTACTCTTTTCGATTTGCCTTTCCATAAGTCATCGACCCGCATAGCATTTATAGACTCATCTATAAAGCTAGTTACAGTACTGCACTAATAAAAACTATTCTAATTACTTACATGAAATTGAAATCAATTTATTATTACAAGCTAACCTAATGTGATAGACAGAAATACTAGACTACGTATCCGTTCTTCGATAAACTATCCGTAACATAATATGACAAGAACAAAAACAAATACAAAAGGTAAACTGCGAGCGCTGTAGTGGATGGCCGGCACGCCCCGTGCTCGCTCGAAACGCATGTCATGTTGCAGGGCGGGAGGGTCATAAATATTACCACGGAGCACCTTTAGCACGTAGGGGCAATACGGTTGAGGCCGGCTTTTTTTATTTTCGAATATCCTATCGTAACCGGAATTAATAGAGTAGGAAACAGTAAAGGATAATCTGGAGATTTCTATATGTTTCCTGTCCTTAACTGGTTCAAAAATATATTTAGTTTTATTTAAATTTTAAAATGGGATTATTATGCAGCAGTCATTGTTATATATAGGTCTCATACTCTCATCTCATTGTGTTTGGGGTTGCGATATAAAGAATATTATCTCACATCACACTCTATTGAAATGAAAGCGTTAAACAAAAAAGGGAAATGCGCTTTCATTATCTTAATGTATATTAAAATGTTTGTTGAACCAAACGTGATTGAGAAACGACGGTAAATATCCTTTGACGCTAGTTCCCATCTGAGCTGCATTATGCATGCGAGGGGCTGTAGCTAACTGCTCCAGTTAACTGTTAAACCTCCAGATTAAGCGCTAGCAATAGTACTTTAGCTTGAGAGGAGAATTATTTGAAACTTGTAGTTGATCTGAGAATACTTGGATATTCCAATTCAGATTTCTCGTGAGACATTGCATTTAGCAATGTTACGTCCTCAAACGTATGTAATAAACCTATAACACGTACACAGACAGTATATCAGTAAAACAAACAAATAAAGTTACACATTTTGTTGTTCACAAACTAATGAGTAAAGAGCACAGCACAGGCACAATATCATCTGATTAACCTATAGATATCGCTAAACAACCAAAACTCCTACGTGCTTCGGAAGGGACGTAAACCCGTTCGGTTGGGCGGTTGTTGTTGAAGTTGCCAGTCGTTACGACCCCCCCACCCGCAATCAGCCATCGTGGTGGGTTGTGGTCCAATCCCCCCACGTGCTGTGGTCCGTGGGAAGGCTATTGCCCAGCTGTGGGACTCTTATAGGCTGATGATGACGTAACTCTCATCCAAACTTACTGTCCCCATCCCTTGGGATTTTCTTCTTTATTGATAATATCCAAACGATTGTTCCTTTGTGCTACGCTGGGTGCAGATATAGGCGCAATGTAACAGCTACCTAAAATAATGGTCAAGTTAGGGCTACAGGTCTAGGTTACGTCTAAATCTACGTAATCATAAAAAGGGTCTATTTTTTGAAACATCTCCTTTTTGTCATAGATACGGTTCAGTTACAATCTCTAAAAATAAGTAATCGCTTAATTTACCCTTTATACTATGAGAAGTTTCATTTTAATCTATAGCGTTTTCGTATGATACTTGAATAATCTAAGAGACAGACACATGCAGTTTAACGGAACAGTTATTAATTTTTATCCAACTGAAGCTTTAAAAACTGCAGCAGATGGATTCTTGTTTTTAAGGAAAAGGAACTCGTGTTATAAAAGCAAAAGATAAAAAAAGTGTAAAAACCATCTGTTCCTCTTTAATCTCAAATAGCAGCTTGAATTCAAAGGACCCAGTCCGGCGGCTAATCCAGAGAATGCGGTTCCTTCGCTGCAAACGGGAATCGATCTAGTTTTTATGCAGTCCAGACTTTCTATACTTTTTATGTTCTTTTTTAAAGCCTACACTTTGCGCGCGTTAATTTTTTTATTAGGGTGCCATTTTTAATGTGACATGATCTTAAAATTAGATTAAAATACTATTCATATATTTTATTTTTTTATAGCAGAAGGAGGCAAACGAGCAAGCGGGTCACCTGATGGAAAGTAATCACCGCTGCCCAAGGACACCCGCAAAACCAGAGGAATCGCAGGCGCGTTGCCGGCCTTTAAGGAAGGAATTTTTTGTATTATTTTGCATAAAGGTAGTTTATTTTGGTGGAGGATTTTGAACACAAGTGCTGTCGAGAGCCCGGAGCACATTGCACACTTTTATTACGAATGACTGTCCTTAAGGAACTGACACAAATAATCGTAACACTGCAAACTAACCTCACCGTGCATCCATGTCGATTTGTTGTTGGCCCTGGAAGGATACTGTTTACTGAGCTTTAATTTTATTGCGTGCTAAACGGGCCCATTTCATTTCTACGATTTCTACGTCATGTTGACGTTATAATTATGTCATTAATTTGACTTTGGCTTGTTTGTGTTGTGTAAAATTTTGCCAATATTCATAGTGCTGTAGTTCTAAATTTAATTTAAGTTTGACCTTAACTTCGACTAAAATACGCCACTTACAACAAACCATCCAATATTGGACACACATTTGCATAGCCGCGTCGCGTAGCGGTGAAACAATACTACCACCCCCTCTCTTCCCTTAGGTGTCGTAAAAAGCGACTAACGGACTAAATACTAATAATAGTCGTTATTATAATTATGTATTGTTTGCTTATTATTAAACTATTACTAATGTAATAGTTATTAAACTATTACTAATGCAATAGTTTAATGTCTTTGTATATTTGTAACATATAGGGTGACTGACCCAAATACTAGCACTGCACCAGTTTATCAGCACCTCGTAAAAAACTAAAAATATAAGATAATGTCTAAAATTTTAAAGTTGCAAGGGTAGAAAACGCGTTCAGATAGTTTTAAATTATTGTACTAGCAACACTGTGCATAGTTTGACATTTTTAATGGCGCTTTATTCTTGAGGAGAAGTAAATGTTGTGTGATTAGAAGTGATTTTGAGCCATTGTGTCACGTCAAGGGTAAGATTTTTCTTTTGATTATTAGTCATTTAGTAATGAGATTATAGCACTATTTATAAATACTGGTATTTAAACACATTCTTAACGTTTTTCGCATCCTAAATTGAAATAATTTTAAGGTATTTTTTTTACTTACAATAGATATAGAGTGGTGACAATATCTGGATACAGAAATTTCAAGTTGTCCAATTATCAGCACACCTGCTAATAATTGGATAAAATAGACATAATCATAAATAATGTATTTCTTTTAAAATGTGTGTAAGTAAAAGTATGGTTGAGTGTTGTGTAAAATGTGAATTTAGCCTTGTTATCCAAATTTCAGCTCCGTGCTGAAAATCCATTTTCCATTTATCATCATGGTGTTGATATTTGGTTCAAAACTATGCTGATATATGGATGTGCTTAAATTATTTTTACATGTTTCAGCTCTCTTAAGATGAACCCATCAAAAACAACAAAAAACCCTAATAAAAGAAAGAAAATAATTATTATGAGAAGAAAACAGCATACTGAGGAGTAAACTATTTTTAAGTCATGTTTGTATTGCTCTGCCTTCACTGGTTCCTAGTTATAAGCAAATAATTTATGGGTCTTTTACTTATTTTCCTAATTTTATGCAAAGAATTTTATGGTTTTATTTTAAGATTAATTATGTTAAAGTTTATCTAACTAGTTTAAAAGTAATGTTCCTAATTCCAAAGATCTGTCCATTACAGTCGGCTCAAAGTTGAACAAAAATATGTTAAGGTAAATTTTGATGTGCCATAATTAATAGAAATGTTACAAGATTAATAAACAATAAAAAAGAGTACTAATTTCTAAAGGATATTTTATTTTTCAGCCCTTAAAACGTATTACAATTCACAGTGCTAATAATTGGGTAAGTGGGTGATGTTAATTGGTGATGACTGTGCTGATAAATGGTGATAGGCTTGTTTTTTGATAAATTGTAATTTTGACTCAATAATTACTACAAATATTAAAAAAATCTTACTTTACACAACAGGTGATTATATTCTCAACATTAATAACACAACACAAAAGTTATAGAATATTGTAATATATGAAATATTTAGAGTTGAAATTTAATGACCTCTTAAAGTGCTGATAATTGCGTCCGTCACCCTACTCATAGATATTTTGAATAATTAATGCTAATGCTTGTAACAAGTGAAATACGCTTCGTTATAACGCATTTGGTGTAAAGCGCACCAAATCGCATCGCGCCCAGCGGCCGCCCGCAGAGCCTAGCCAGCCAACCATGGCCGACCACACTCGCGCTTCCATTTACGCTGCTCAACCCAATTGGGGTGTACATTTAGCAAATCTGCTTGCTAATTAACGTACAAACTAATGCTTACAAAATAACGTGCTAGGAAATTAGAACGTATCGGAAAATTTACGTAAACCCCTCGCATTTCTTTGAAACGTAAAGTCTGAACATAGGGACACCTTAAATTATGACATAGCAGTCACAGAACTTCAAAAAACTGTAAATTAAGGTACTTTACATTGTAACATACATAACGTGCATAGATTTGTAACTAACGTACATATAAGGGAGGAAAGACACTCCATTTAGAAGTAACGTAATACAGTTAGTGCAGAGTTTCTTTGTGTCGTCTGACTTGCAGCCTCCCATTACGCGAGCAACAAAGTGAAACTGAGAAATGTGCACAAAATCGCCTCTCTGATTGACCTACATTCGTAACAATACTACTCTACAAATGAAATGTAGGAGTTTTCTTTGATACCTGATAGCTAAAAAACTTTTGAGTAGAAAGTAGTAAACGTACTCAAATCACTTAAAAGAAGACAGTCGGAACCTATTCGGCTGAGCCACCAGCTTGTGTGCACTTCACCCCAAATATTTAGTAGCTGTTCCTTTCTGCGTCTAGTTTACCATACAATTTGAATTCATACTTCATTATATTCAGACAGATGATGATTCAAGTACACAGGTATTACATCAGTGCAGGAATTAGTATTTAACACTCTACTCGTATAGTGCTGATTGCAATGGTTTGCACAGCTTTGCCTTCATAAGAGACAATAAAGGTGGCATCTACTTAGATGCAGAAGTGCCAAATTTTTAATTTTTTTTACAGTTAATACTCATAACCATCAGCTGAAACGCACAAATGTTTGGGCTGCCGTCTGTTTATTATTACTTTCATTATCGTTTTCGTCAGCTCTCAGTAGGAAATGGATTATTGGGCAAGCGTTATCGCTTCCTACCGTTTAATGTTCTGTCAGTGACACATCCATCTCCGAGTTAATATTGTCCTGGTGAGTGCAGACGGCGTCCGGCCCCATATACGGATAAGGAGATCCGTGATTTATTTATCTAGCGGGCAGTAGGTACGATCGGAAATTGATCGAGCAAGATTGAGCGACGAATTTTCGAGGATATTTTTTTTTGATAACTTTTATCTAAGGGTTAGAGTAATACGCTCCTGTTTAAAGGAAGGTAATCCGAACATTGACAGGAGATTTCTTTTTACCTGTTTTTTATTTCACTGATTGTAACTGAAATTGATAGAACCTGATCATTTACATGAAAATTGAGCCAGTCCCTACGAGAAGGAACGAAAGTTTGAAAAACAAAATCTTTGACGTAATAACTATCGCGTTTGTACACGATTCTTTAACACGATCAAATTGCCTTAATGGTTTAACTTTTAATAATGTCAGCGCCTTTGTAAGCTGGTGTTGGAGCTTGGATCACAATGGAGGTGCGCGGCGGGTGAGCGATGCGCGGGGCCCGTAAGTGATGCTCATGCCGGCAGCTCGGGGAGCAGGCCGTGATTGATGTTGGATAGGATAAGCCACAATGTTAGTTGTAGCGCTATTCATTATATTATGTTAAGATATTGAAATTGATTTTAATAAAAGCTAGTTTTCAATTTATTAAAATTGACCTAGGAAGTTATTAGGAAGTTATTTTAGCAATATCATTTGCGATCCCAAATATGATGACGATGAATATAATTGACATATCGCACGACTTATTAGTGATTCATGTGACAACATGTATGATTAAAACATAGGATCACTCTACTATGAGTATGACTCAGTTAGGTACCTACTTAGTGTAAAGTTGTTAATTTTATAAAATTTAAGGGCAGTGTGTGCCCTAAAACTACGTTAGACTACGAGTGTAGACACAGAATAGACGTGAACCGATAGCTAACACAAGCTTTAGCTTTCCACATGGGTTCACATGATTATTAATGTGTTATTTTAATAACGTAAAGTAAAGTAGAGTTAATCAGTTTTTTAAATATTAAATTGTTGGGTTGCTGGTAGGGTTATCTGGGTGGACGTCGGTAAAGCGCAAAGGCGCAAAGCAGATGAGTGTCGCGGAGTCTGTTGGACTTTCATATATTGCCAGCCAATAACGTTTGTGAATGTCATGTACAGCGCCATGTGTTTGAGTAGTGAAAGCTCGTTTCCTGTAAGCAAATATCATCGTTGTCTATGCTGTGGCAGAATCGATTGCTAACGTTTACCCAGTGTTTTAGAAGTATGAGAGTTTTATATAAAAACGGCAACAGAGTATTTCCACCTTATAAATGTAACTAGATTATTCAGTATGCTAAATCCGAGGCGAAAGAAGTTTCTAAAGAAGCAATGAAATATTGAAAAAATACATTATATAACGATTATTTATAATAAAGTAAATATAGAGAATACAACAAAACTTATGTAAGACGATATAAAATAATCCGATACACGCATGTGTCGCAAAAATAGACTAAGCAGAAACTTGTTAAACAATGTTAACGAACAAACAGAAATACAAATAGCTTGCATACAGTTTGTATGTTCTAACAAGCTCGCTCGCGGGCGGCGGGCGGTAACTGGGCCATTCGTTTGTTCATCCGCTGGTTCCATCATTCACTCTAATCACTCTCGGCCGCGCTCCATCGCGCTTCGATCGTTCGCTTAAAGTGCTTTGTTTGCTCGCCGCATTGTTTTGAATCTTGTAGAGCGCGGCTGTTGGAGCAGACCGTCAGTTACAACTACAAATGGGGGAAGGCACAGATGCCAATTAACAATTCATAATGAACAACTAAAAGGCTGAGGTATCTTGTAGTAATGACGAATTCTGAACAACGTTTTTGCTATAGAACAGTCCATTCGTGGTTTTTGCAGTCTCTTTATGCAATGTCTTTTTTATATTACTTTTGTATTTCTTAAAGTGACCATTGCAAAGTATGAGGTTTAATATTAAGAAACACAAGGCTTAACGTCGCTATTGCTGTCCTAAAGCCCAACCATGCGGCCTTGTGTGGAATCCGCAGTGTGCCGTGCCGTGAGTAAGTGTTTCTGCATAAGACCATGAATAGGTTAATAAGACTAAACAGTTCTAGGAATGTTTATCTGCACACTACATCACATGCCCCGAAAATATCATATAAGTCATAATTACTGCTAGCAGTATTACCTATAACGCAATGTTGCTGATAATAAACCTAATCAGAGAGTGCCGATTATGATGGATATCTAGATTTCGGTATTCATAGAGACTTATAATAATACTTAATCCTCATTTGGCTTTCTACTCTCTCTTACGAGGACACAGAAGGACTTATGAAATCCGTCGAATAAATTTGCAATAAGACACACACACACACCCCTACACACTCACACACACAAACTTATCTACCTAGTTATGTTTAAAAGGTTAATAATTGTAAACTGTATGTATAATTACTGCCCTTCCTCTGATACTCTTTGGGGGCGGGCGTTGTTACCTGCTACATAGTTTTTAAGCTTAAGCGGATAGCATCGATTAAAAATGTTATATTTGAAACCATTTGTCGTTCAATAAACTCATTTTATTATTTTGATAATATTACTTTTATAAAAATATCCACTGAGAGACACATTTACAATCTCAGTATACATAAATAAAAATCAATAGCCACGAACCTCCGTTCGCGCCTCATTCAGAACACTCATTCTTTTTTGTTGAGTTTGTAATTGTCAGGACAAGGTTTGATAAAAGAAAATTGTTTGAAATTCGTCCCGGGATATACTTAAGAGTGTTTTTGCTATGACGGAATTCTGTTAAATCTGTTTCTGTTTTTTTTACTTTTAATGTTGTTTACTTTTATTACTGGCTACTGAACATGAATGTGCCCATTTAAATATATGAATCAGGTCTTCCTTCAACGCAAAAATAAATATAAAGTAATTTGTTTCAATTACACTAGTACCTATTCTTTCTAAAATTTTTGAAAAAGCTATGAAAAGTAGACTTTTGTCTTATTTAGAAAAACATAATATTATAGCCAGTCAACAAAATGGTTTCCAGAAGGGTAAATCCACAGCTCTTGCCGGATATAAACTTATGTGCAATATTACGGGTAATATAGACAAGAGAGTTCCAGTTACGGTTGTATTTTTTGACATGGCTAAGGCCTTCGACCTTGTTAAACACTCTATCTTGATAAATAAATGTGAGGAGTACGGCGTTAGGGGTAATGCACTTAACTGGATTAGTAGTTACCTGACTAATAGAACACAGTGTGTACATATCACTAAAATCAATGGAAATAACGAAGCAATTGATTACAAATCGTCATACCTACGAAACAATTCTGGAGTGCCTCAAGGAAGCGTCTTGGGACCACTTTTGTTTCTATTATATGTCAATGATCTGCCTAAAGTCACCCGATATGATACTGTTCTCTTTGCTGATGATATATCACTTATAATACCGGATGATGATAATACAATTACCTACGAGGCTGCCATAAATAAAGCAATTGAAAATATCAACGAATGGTTACATGCAAACAGTCTTAATATTAATGCATCTAAAACCAACTATATACAGTTTTCTAACTATAAATCTAAGACTCATGTTCTTAATATAAAAAGCAAAGATAAAACCATTAACGAGGTCTATGAAACTAGATTCTTGGGAATTGTAGTAGACTGCTATTGTAATTGGAAAGGCCATGTGCATAGCTCTTGTAGTAAATTAAGTCGTTTTGTATTCGCTCTTTACCGTCTACGAAGAACAGCGGGCGAGAAAACGGCTCTTCTAGCATATCACGGCTATGTGTCGTCGATATTGAGGTACGGGATTGTCTTGTGGGGGAAACTCTACGGACGTTAATAAACTATTTTTAACACAAAAAAATGTGTGCGTGCTATTGGCGGTGCAGGCCCTCGAGATAGCTGTAGACCATTGTTTAAAAAATATAGATTATTAACATTAACGTCGCTTTATATTCTCCAAGTAGGGTATTTCGTTAGGAATAATAAGGATTTATTCAGGGTTCCAGTTCAAAATCATCGACTGCGGCCAAGAGATCCATTCAAACTGGTAGTTCCTAGGTGTAATAGTGCTCTTTTTCAGAATAACTGCCATATAATGCCAATACGGATATATAACGCAATACCTGTTAATATAAAAAGGCACCCTACTACATTATTTATGAGAATGTTAAAAAAATGGCTTATTGACAATGGATTTTATAATTTGAAGGAGTTTTTTGACATGCAACAATCATAATTACCATAATCTGTTTTTAATTTATATTATTGTATTATCTATGCGCTAATTGAATTCTATTTTTCTATTTTAATTTAAATAAGTATAATCTCCAATTAATATAATGATCGTGTCCTGTTTTAATTTAATTTTTAAGTTTTTGCATGCTGAGGAATCGGCAGAGCACGCCTGCACTATTAAAAAATGTCTGAATACCAATATTGTAAACCGTGTCTCTATAGCAAATAAATATTTCATTTCATTTGTTAAAGGTACACAAATGTCACAATTCATTATTTAAATTATGATAATACCAACAGATTATACTCGAGTCACTTCTGCGAGTACATAGTAAATCATTATGTATAAGGAGAAGTAAGCAAACTTCCAGATTCCGTTTGTGCCCCCCCCCCCCTTTCCCCCGCCCCGCCCCGGATCAAATAACGAAGCTTATTTTATTGTTTTCATTGTTTCGTCGAGTGCTATTGGCTATTGTGAGAGGGCTCCAACAGCCTTTTTGTGTGCTCAACTGGTATTACAAATTTATTTACTTTATTGTGACGAATATAATAAGGCATTCCTTTATTAATTTTGTCTTCAAAGATGCCTGAGAACAGTACAATGAATAGAGAACTAAAGTAAAATTCTGAATAGTAAGTTAGTTGACTGTGGATTCCAATGGATCTCTAGAATATTTACAAATGACCCATCATTACATATATGTATAATATGACTTAAAGTAAAGTATAAAGTCGCCGTTTTACCTTGTCTGTGGCACCGCTTTCTTTTTCTAAACCACGCAATAGGCCCTTACGATACGGTACAAAAAATACAACAGTTTCAATCAATTCTTAGGCAATTTAAATGTAGTGGTTCAAGCTCTCATTATTACGATAAACTTTTTTTAAATGTAGCTTCCAGCTTTATTATGAAGAACTTCTATAGTATAATGTTAGAAGTCACATAAACCGTGCAGTTCAGACTTTACTGTAATTGAATGATAATTTAATAAATGGAAGGACAATAGGGGGGTTAGGCGGTCAGCGAAAATTTGGATGTTGCGCGGGGCGTTTTGTAAGCGCCATTCACATTATTATCAACAAGTTAATAAAAAAATTTAGTTTTTCGAAAATCCAAATCAGTCAAGAAATTGAAAAGGTAAATAAATACCTATGTGTTTATGATTTCCTAGGAATTATTATTGTAAAACACGGTCGTAATGTGCATTTATACTTACGAAATTTTAGAGGTAACTTCAGGATTCAGGATGTTTCAAATAGATCTGCTAAAGGTGTTGGATTTATAATTTATTACAACTTTATCTCATTAGTCATACGTACATAACACGACTCGGCGTGCTTCCAACAAAAAAATCACTTAGTCCCTGAAATATATTTTTTAATCTAATTAATCAAATCAAATCTTGAACTGTGGGGTGATACGCGAGGGCTCATCTTTAGCCCCCACGAGTGTTCATCACAAAGATTAGGCAGAAATTCCATTATTTTCTGGATAAAATTAATTAACTTCGAACCTGTGTAATCCTGATCTCATTTAAATATTTTTTGTTACAAAAAAAATATTTTAATAACGGTGTTTGAAACCTGTGTAACATAAAATAATACCTGCATTTAACCTATGTGAGATAGGAAACGCTGAGATATAATTACATGCCTAGTGATATAGTTATTGGTTCCGGATGATACTTAAGTTGTAGGAATTATTAGCAATAGCTTACTGAAACATAAAACTATGACACAGCTAACGCCTAGTCTAGTATATAGTAAGTAGATAAAGTTATCAATTCTTATCAGAAAGCGAACCCATGGTAGGATATATTGGGATGGCTCCAATATTTCTAGAAGCTCGTTGGATTAACATCAATAATCTGTACTATCTGATAAGAATTAATAACTTCACTTACTTACATCCTGCATTCTTTGTACTTGTTTAGATGTTGGATAAAAAACCAATACCGCAATAAAAATAAAACAGAAATAAATAACTGATATCTATCGGCGCGGAACACCGCAACATTCTCGATGCCTGTAACGCGCCCGAAATAGCCGTGGCTTCCCTCAAAAGGCCGTTTGAAGACTGGATTCACCTTGAAAAAGCCTTAAATAGGCGCCCCGTCTCTTTGATAAGCCTCGCGGAAGAAACGCTACGATTTTTCAGACGACGAATGTCGCTTGACGTGAGACACCCGCTTTTGTCTCGGTGACAATGTGTTATATGTCTGCCTCCAGCTTCCCGGGACTTTGTTTTATCAGCAGCTGTCAGTATAAATACTTTGCAGCGTAACAAAAGAAGGGGACAAGCAAAGAGTGTGAAATATTAAATAAGACTTGAAATATAAAATGGTGGCGCGCGGGCTATTTTGCGTTGCTATGTTGTTTCGTGTATATAGACATGGACGTAAGATATGTGTGTAGGAGAACAAACTACCATTCTTTCTCCTTTATAAGCTACAGTAGCTTATTAGCTTATTACGATAGCTTATCCTGGTAGCTTATTAGAGAGAGAGCAGTCGCCCGGAGTGCGAAAGTTCGCGCCTTTAACTCCATCTTTATATCTCTATTTTATGTGAATAAATTATATTTCATTTCATTTCATTTCGAGCCTCATCTGAGGAAGATGCTTTTATCGAGTGTTATATCTAACTTTTCCTCTACTGGTGTAGCAGGCTGTGGAATTAATTCGTGCAAAACATAAAATACTTCACCTTACATTACCAACATAACAAGGTGGTGAAATTGAATAATATATATCAAATAGAGAAGTTAAGTAGGCTTTTAAGGACGTAAATCCGCCCTAAGGGCGAAGGCGGGCGGAAAATTCGGTTTCGAGTGACTGTTTGTAGTTTTCGTTTTTCTTCTCGCCGTGAATCTACCGGGAGTCGGTCAAACCTCCGCAGTGATTTGCCTTTCATGTTTGACATTTGTAAGGGTTGGCGATGAGATTAACTGTTCAATCGGTGGTCGGTTGGTTGGCACGGAAAGTTCTGTTTGATCTGAAAGTAACCAGATAAGCCGCTTAATGAATGCCTCACTCACTGAGTCATCGATATCTATCTTCATGACAGTAAACCGTATATTAGTACACACAGAATAAAGAATAACTATATGTTTTAAAAGTGATCTTGAATGTCTTTGACAGTAGAAACAGAGACAGCTTTAATTCATTTATTAAAAACAGTTTTAACTCAGTTGAGAGGAGTTTCACCCGTAGTCTTTTCGCAACGACATGTGTTTTGAGACTTTTTAATTCACTCTACCGAACAATCCTAAGTACTATTAGGAAATATATGACTTGGGCTTGATGCATAACCAGCAAAGCTTCTAAGTATATTATAATAAGTTGATGGTACATCATCAGTCGAAGGACGTCTACTGTCCACAAAGCCTCCCCCGAGGATCTTCACCAAGACCGGTCTTGTGCTGCTCGAATTTACAGACAGAAGTTGTCTAATTATAAATAATTAACACGGGTATACGATACCAGTAACACGATAGGCATAACGTTACATTAAATTAAATCCAGTCGATGATTCCCCGACGTGACACTAATGCAAACATTTCCTGCGCAAACTCCGCCTCAGACGCACGCGGCTAATGAAAAATGGCGGGATTATACGGGATTTAATTTCCTGTCCAATATTACCTTAAGCACAACCACACGCAGAGGATTATTTAATTTCTGGAAGCCTTAACGGAACCTGCTTTAACAACCCCGGGATGGAGGGTTATGAAAAATTATGGCTCAAACACAGGCTGCGGTTCTGGCAATAACTTTTTATAGAATTGTGCTTCTGTGCAAATCTCGTAACATTGTTATAGCTTTAAAGTGGGAAAAAGACTTTAACATAATAATAATACTCGTCTTTTCCACTCTCACATCAATTTATCTAGCCTATTTATATAAAAAACTCTGAAAAGGCATTTGTTTTCTACCTTTCTTTTACAGGGAATAACCAAAACAAAAATGTTTGCCTCAAAATTTGGTAAACATAGGTATCCTAAATAATATTGTAAATGGAATAGTGTAACAACTTATTTCCAAAATGGCTTTAATAAATGTTTTCTAAGCATAAAACATCAGCCCTTAACTGATAAAACTCTTTTTCGGAACAACTTACATATTATTGAATCATGAAGCACAAATTCGTTTGGAGAGCCGAAGCAAGCAAGGTTTCTGAAGAATTAGAGAGTAGGTAACGCATGTTTTGCATACGGAATGAGCGGCGGGACATCGGGGCTGCTCGTTACGATCCTTTATTAAAGATTTTCTTTTCAGATGTAAATGTTTATGCGTAACAGAAGTCGAGTTTTTATCATTCAATCTCAAGAATTCGCAAGTATAACATGGGTTATACACAATTCTAAGAGCACATTATGTACTTACACGTACAGACCCTGCGTAGGGTTCGAAAGGCTAAAATCATTACATGTTATAATGTAAAGTTGTTGTTTTCCTGTCTGTGGTTCGCTTGGTCCTTCCAAACCACAATGAACTTTAAGCTAGAAAGATAGGAAAATCGAAAAAGGACCATGTTTTTTAAAATAATTTGTAGATATTTTGTACTAAATGGTTGAAGTATGTTGGTCATTCTAAGTTAGCGCGGACAAAAGTGCGGGCGGCCCCTAGTAATATACAGGTTGGACCAAATAGTGACGTCAATCGATTTTTAATAGCTTCCTCATATCCAGGGGTGTCCAAAAATACCCCATGTATGTTCCCCGACTTTTTGTTGTTTTTAAGTTATGAGTTTTTTTATTGGTTTTTCAGAATATTCTGTACGATCGGCTTAAAAAATTAAAAAAGTAACTTTTTATTGCTTTTTCGATTTTTTTTTTGGGTGTCACTGGTTTTCTTTTCTTACTAAAGGTATTTCCTATCTTAATTGTCCTTAGTAATGACCAAAATAATGTTTTAAAATTAAATTGCTATTTAATGAAATTTCCGCCTTTGTACCTTTGAATGCCGATATTAGTGAAAGATATCCCATTAAGTACTATTTTTTTGTGTTACTATGAAAGCTCAAAACCTAGCGAAGTTTTTAAAGTTACTTTGAAGCCTTGAAATAGCTTTTTAGATTTTGAATTTTAAGTTGAAAACTAAACTCTTACTCGCTGGAACGTGATGTTTTGAGTTTCGGTCAAAAAATTTCTAACTTGCATTAATGTTAGAAAGCTGGTTATTTTATGTGTGATAGATTAATTATTAAGGATACCAATGCTAAAAAAAAAATTTGAAAAAGCAATAAAAAGTTACTTTTTTAATTTTTTAAGCCGATCGGACAGAATATTCTGAAAAACCAATAAAAAACTCATAACTTAAAAACAACAAAAAGTCGGGGAACATACATGGGGTATTTTTGGACACCCCAGTATATGAGGAAGCTATTAAAAATCAATTGACGTCACTATTTGGTCCATCCTGTATGTACTTATAAAATAAACACGACAAGATGTATGTGTCGTTTCATTCTAAGAAAACTTCATTATTATGCATGAGTAGTGGCCCGCCCGCGACTTCGCCCGCGCCCCGCACCCCGGGCCCCGCACCCCGTACTCCGCACCCCGCACCCCGCGCCCCGCACCCCGCACCCCGGGACTACTTTACAAAAGTTTCTTTCACACAAACCTTGTCCTGACAATTACAAACACAAAAAAAAAATCAGTCAAATCGGTTGAGCCGTTCTGAAGTGATGCGCGCATAAACATTTCGGCAATTCATTTTTAGGGTTTCGTAGCCAAATGGCAAAAAACGGAACCCTTATAGATTCGTCATGACTGCCTGTCCGTCCGTATGTCACAGCCACTTTTATCCGAAACTATAAGAACTATACTGTTGAAACTTGGTATGTAGATGGTATTCTGTGAACCGCATTAAGATATTCACACAAAACTAGAAAAAAAAAATTTAGGGGTTTCCCCATAGTTAGAATTGAAACTCAAATACTTTTTTTTCAACTATCCCATCCGTGTGGGGTATCAATGGATAGGTCTTCAAAAATGATATTGAGGTTTCTAATATCATTTTTGTTTCTAAACTAATAATAGTTAGCGCGAGAGACACTTCCAAATTGGTAAAATGTATGTTCCCCCTCCCCCCTGTAACTTCTAAAATAAGAAAAAGATAAAACTAAAAAAATATATATGATGTACATTATCATGCAAACTTTCACCGAAAATTGGTTTGAACGAGATCTAGTAAGTAGTTTTTTTAATACGTCATAAATTAATTAATAAAAAAAATTACACTATTATTAAAACATCGATCAAAGTTACAACGAACTACAAGAACTTTTATATTATGTTACTTGCTGCTACGGAACCCTTCATGGGCGAGTCCGACTCGCAGTTGGCCGGTTTTTTATTAATATAAGTATAAGTACATTGTTTTTATTATTGTATTGTATTTTTATAACCCTGTCGCGTAGCGGTGAAAGAATACTACCAGCCCAACTCTTCCCTTGGGTGTCGTAATAAGCGACTAACGGACTAAGGACTGCACATGCAGCATAGAGCGACGACGGGCTCACCGCCTGTCACGCTAAGCACATGTGCAGTCGCTATTTGGTGAAGAGTAGAATATGGTACGGACTGCTTTGGCTGTCCTCATTACCGCACTCATTGGGGGACTGTAGTGTGGAGGATGCGCACCACGCTTTGTGGGAGTGCCAGTTATGATGGCGCGCGTAGGACATTATTAGATAATGTTAAGGTGCTGGAGGTGGATTCGGTGTACTAACCTTGTCGGATCCGAGGCTAACTTCAGGCGGCTCAGAGACATAATGCGCGTGGCATAGGATTCGGAGTGGACTTGAGAGAGAAAGAGAGAGAGGCGAAGACTTAAGATACTTGATTGAATTGCGACCTAATTAAAAGCCAGCGGTACCACCGTACGGTGGGCACCGGACGACCTGGAAGACACCGAAAAACGTCTCGTGTTTCGTCCGCCCAAAGGGGAGAAGGACAATAGGGACAAGGACATAGATGCTAATTTGTATATAGGGAGTGAAGAAGTAGGTACGCATACGCGGTGGAGCCCATTCCGCGCGTATCTCCCGCGTTTCGGCCTGCATAGCCGGATGGTTGAGCCAGGCCGATGGGTGGTTGGTGGGTTTATCCTCATTGCCGCAGAACAGCCGCAACTGCGAGTTCTACTCTTCGTGTCACGAGAAGTTAGATCTGGAAAATAAGCAGTGAACTATACGTGTTCACGGGGAAACTCTCCCGTGACACTAGTCTTATGAGTACTGAATGAAGAGCGCGCCTGGCGCAGGGACGTCTAACACTTCTTGCAATAACCTGACGGTTAGTCTCGAGGTGCCAGTACAAATAAAATTAGTGATGTACGAAGAGGGGATGTCCTCATTGCCTAGTAACCCTTCGGGGATAACAGTCGCGATTATATGTATGTATATGAATTCAATCAATCAATCAATCAGGCCGCAACCACCCACTCCTGGGTATAGGCCTCCCTTAATTTATGCCAGTCCCTTCTGTTCCGTACCGATCTCATCCAGGTGCTGCCAGTGACCCTGACGATGTCATCAACCCAGCGTGGCCTCGGACGTCCTGGATTTCTTTGGCCAGATTTTGGCCACCGCTCCGTCAAAGTTTTGCTCCATCGGCTATCATCAAGTCTTACCAGGTGTCCTGCCCAACTCCACTCCAGGTTGATCGCCCTGTTACCAAGACTTTCGTTCGACGACGAATCTCCGTACGCGGACACGGCCGAGAAGGTTGATGCCGAGCATGGCTCGCTCCATGGCACGTTGTGCAACTCGTACTCGGTGTACAGTGTCCTTAGTGAGCGTCCATGTCTCGGCACCGTACGTCATAGTTGGCAAGACACACTGGTTATTGTATTTTTCAATAATATTACAAGTTATAGCCTACGCATTCGCTGTCCTACTAGTAAGTAAAGACGTCGCCCATTGAATCGCTACATCTTATGGGTGTTGGCTTACTCAAATGTAGGTTTGCCATCACAAACGGGAAACGCATCTTGCCCGACCTGGCAATGGAGCCTCAGACCTCCGTATACCGGGCCGGGCGTTAGCCGCTCGGCAAGCTATTCGTTAATATAACATAATCTTCAGTAATCTTTACGGTTACTTAGTCGTCCAATGGTTTTAAATAAAAATTCACAATATATAATAATAGAATTTAAAATGACACGCCGGGCCATTTGGGAGGCTCGTCTGACGAATAGCCGCCATTTAGGCACACCGCGGCCATTAGCGCGCGGCTGAACAAACCAACTGAACGGAATCTATTCATAATGGCCCCATGAACCGTTACCACTTAACATTCAATCATCATATATTTCTTTCAATTCATTGCCGAACGAGTTCATTTACCGAGTTATTCGTCAACTCGCACAGATGTGTGTGAGATGGCAACTTTCGATTTTACCTATTATTTTAGTTGTCAACTCGCACATACTTACAAAGTAGTCGAATAAAAAATTGGAAACAAGATTAATATTTTTTTAGTAATCATAACTGTCTGGTATTAAACATTTAAGGATTATAACTTTTCCAAACCTTTTTATAATTGACTGTACCTCAGATTTTAACTGTGGTGCGAGTTGACGACAGCAGTAATAGGTAAAATTAAAAGGTGCCATCTCGCACATCTGTGCGTGTTTAAAGCGTGCGAGTTGACTAATAACTTCAATTAAAAATAAAACAAATTTTATTTTAAAAGAAATTAAAAAGAGGTTCGTGACACCATTACTAAGAGGTATGTGCGTTAACCTCGTTTATATTTAAATTTATGTCCAAATATATATAACTTGTACAAGCAATGACATTCTATAGAATGACATTGTGTACAGTCTTTCCTTATTGGGAGCTAATTTATACCGGCACGTTAATATTTTAAAACGAAAAGCAACCGACTAGAAATTTACAATCACGCCCTTATGTGTTCTTTTATTTTTATAATTAAAATAAAAATGCCATTCACTTTATAATATAAGTGCGTATAATTATAAATTCTCATACTATGGTGGTTAATCACAAAAATAACATGAAAGTGCATAGTAGGTATTGTAAAAGTATATTATTATCATTATTAGCTGAGAATTCAGTTCATTCACCAATACAATTTAATTGTGATGCCTAATGCCTAATTTGTACTTTTAATAAAATATGTTACATTACATGTTTTGTAAACAAGAAATATTAAGTATTTAGTATAAAATAAGTTGCCTTAATAATGTATAATTTGGCTCGACATAAAGCACTTCCTATTTACAAAACTGTTTAACAAAGTCCGAAAAGTCGAAGGCTCTAAACCCTGCTTGTAGTTCAGTTGAAGTTTCCACATTGTTAAAATAAATTCTTAATATCTACGAAACTTTTGAGCAATTAGTCCGATTATGCAGTTGTGCATTGTCAATATAGTTCCTTCATCCATAGCGAATTTCCTTCAACTCTCGTGATGGGTGCTTACTTCAAGTTGTTGACGACTCAGGCTCATATTTACCTGTAACAATAAAGAAATACATATTTAAAATAAATCGGGATAAGAAAAAAATTGATGCGATCAGAGGTGGGGTCGTTGTATCATTAAACTATAACGGCGTTGAGACTCTGTCTTAAAGTATTGGAGTAAAAGTGTGAGCATCTGTTTTAGATATTGTCTTACTTTAGACATATTTTGTAGTAAGACTGGAAACGTACAAATGCTGGGATGTGACCTTCCTACAGAAACGGCTGCCTCCTTACGACAACAACCGGTATTAATAGCTTGAGAGGGTTTACGCATTTCGGTTTTCCATACAAACTTCCAAGTCGAAATTTTTTTTAACCAATAAGCCAATTTTGATGAGACTTTGCATGCTAAAGTAAAACACAGGGATCTAAATAAAAAGTTTGTTGAAAACATTTTTAAAAAACGTTTATTTAACTGAGTTATTGCGATTTTAAACTTTCTGTAGTGGACTTTAAATCACAATAACTGAGCTAAATAAACGTTTTTTAAAAATGTTTTCAACAAACTATAAAGATCCCTGTGTTTTACTTTAACATGCAAAGTTTCATCAAAATTGGCTTACTGGTTTTTAAACATTTCGACATAGAAGTTTGTATGGGAAACGAAATGTGTAAACCCTCTTAACGTTCGTGCCTTTCGAATGATAATGACACAGCAGGCGACAATTGCTGTAAATGTGTAAAAAAGTAGTGTACAGCTGGCAGGGCATTAGGCCTCCATCATTGAAACCAAGCCATCGCTACAGTTGATGGCCATTGGCGTAACCACCACGCTTGCCATTTGCTGTAAATGTGTAAAAAAGTAGTGTACAGCTGGCAGGGC
Organism: Scoparia ambigualis; assembly: GCA_963921215.1. Taxonomy (NCBI): domain Eukaryota; kingdom Metazoa; phylum Arthropoda; class Insecta; order Lepidoptera; family Crambidae; genus Scoparia; species Scoparia ambigualis. The sequence goes on along the minus strand of OY992522.1, from coordinate 29,684,021 downwards.
ATTAGGCCTCCATCATTGAAACCAAGCCATCGCTACAGTTGATGGCCATTGGCGTAACCACCACGCTTGCCATGGGTGTTTGGTGATCACTGATCACTGATCACAAACCATCTACACAGGGGTATACATCGAAAAATCCGAAAACACACTTTGCCCTAGGTCTGCTGCCTCTCCCCCCGCTTTACATAGACGAGGCTTGCCATTTTGTTCATCAACTTATAGATCTTTTTGCAAAAGCATCTGATGTTCAAAATTTCCAGAGAACGAAGAGACAAACATTATAAGCTTGTCATATTAAGTAATATACACAAAACATCTAAATATAACAAAATTGTCTAGCAATGTGTGTCTGAATAATGAAATAATGAAATACAAGAACTGGGTAGTCTTTTGTTTAAAAGAAGATTACTTAAATGGCTAAACTTTTATACTGTTAAAGACTTTTTAATACGTATTTCTGTATATTGACATTTATAATAAACTTTTGTTAACAATTGTAAAGTGTAGATAATTAAATTTTTTGACTAATTCGAGTAATAATAGATTGACATTGTTGCTATTCGGCATGCTATTTTGATAGTGACACATGAGCACTATTGTTCGTTTTTACGTAACCACCATTTGATACCGTGTTTCTTGCAAATAAATGATTATGATTGTGGGAATTGAACACGGCACCTCCGAATATCGAGCCGAGTGCTTGACCACTCAGCGTGGTGTGGGATAATTTGTATTACAGTTAAAATTAATTTACGACAACAATTTATTTCTTTTAGGAATTTTACAATAATTCACTTACAGATAAAACAACATTTAGACTTACAGTTAACTGTCGGCAGTTAATAGTAAGTCTAAATGTCATTTTCTCAGCAATTTACTTAAATAATATGACATTATATTAAGGCAATCGTCAAATTAAATCAACAGTTATAACTTAATGGTATCCTGGTATGACTTTGCAAATAATAATATGACAGCGAAAAAACAAGGAGCAACAAGTGTTGATACTTGGCGATGAATCGCTATATGTCATCTTTTACGAGATTTTCCTCATGCGATTGGCTAAGTTGTGCCAAGCGGAGTAATACCAAGCGTATAATAGTTTATTACGGATGAGTTGTTAGCAGACTTCGCTCACAATTTATGTCCGCAAATAAATATAGCTAGCCACAACAGCGACTTTTACTGTAATAAACGGCAATCGGTACGGGTTTTGTTATATATCACTATAATACAGTTTTTTAGATCTGAAAAATATGTATATTTTTTATTCTACAACGGGTTAGCGCTTGGCCTTCATCTCACCTGATGGTAAGCGACGATAAGGCCGAAGGTGGAAGCGGGCGAACCCGGAATCCTCAACCACTGAGGAACTGGCTATCTTGTCTCAAACTGTCGGAACACAATAATGCTATAAACTTCGTTGTTATGGCGACAGACTTAGATAAGATGGTGGTCAGGCGCCAGCCAAGCCAAGCCAGGCGGACTTAACAGCCTTACCACCAACCAAACCGAGGACATAAAGATGTACCCTCCAGCTAGGAATCAAACCCGGAACCTCTGGGTCTGAGACCGGTGGCTTAGCCACTAGACCACAGTGGCGATGAAAATGTATAAATAAAATATATTGTCTGAGGATGTCATTCGGAAAGAAAATTAGATTCGTAAATTGAAACATCTTATTTTAACGTATAACTTCGAGATTACGTCATCAATAAATTAACAGTTATAATTTGAATACTTAGCAACGAATGGCAAAGATTAAATTAATTAACTAATTACAAACAGGCTTCTGCAATTACGCTCGGGGTCGTATACGAAATGTCATAAATTATTCATAAAGTTAGATGTGTATGCTAATTTCTCGTATTCGTCTCCGGATAGACGTGATTTTGAAGTTACATTGTAAATGATTTCATACGCGTCTGTCAGATGTTTGACGACTTCGGCCGGCAGACAGACCCAGCAAGATGAGTTTGGTTGAGCTCAGGTTTCCCGGGATATTAGATTATATATTTTAGATTGAGATTATTAAAGTAACCAGTACCAAACTAGTAAAATCCTGTAAAATGATGTGTGTGGGGCTGACCACCTCATGCTGAGCACGTGTGCAGTTGTTATCGGAGTGTTGTTAGAATTTTAATAATGTTTAGTCATAAAGCGTTGTAGCCCGATGGCGATGTAGGCAAATGAATTTTAGTCAAAAGGCGACTTAGAAATAAAACTTTTCAGGCATTCAGAGAACAAAGGCTCTTTTCGTTCATTTATGTCAGGCCTAACAGCGGGACTTTACAAGCTGATCTTACTCAAATAATAATTAAACAAATTAAGCTTAATATTACTTTCAAAGAATAGGTACGTGATACTGATACATAGTAGCTTACAAACAAATGCGTAGAGTTAAGTTGCGTTAAGTTAATATTTAGTGATGTAGCAAGCATTGACTCAGACAATAGGTGAGCAACAGGTCTTGATACTTGACATCGTTGAAATAATAGCAGCGGCGGCTTTGCGCGGGCTCGGCTCGCCGCACGGCGTGAACTCGGTCGGGCTAATCACTCGCACTGGTGCGACTAATCCAGTGCTTTCCGCCAAGCACTAGATGCGCTGTGGTTTCTTGCGCCCGTTCTTTGCCACAGTTAAAAAATGACGTCCTGAATGGGTGGTAGGTCAAAAAGATTTGGACGATTCAAAGTACTTATTAATTGAGTTTATTGAATAAATATATTTTGAATTTTGAATTTTGACCATAAAAATCGTGTCATAAAAACAAATTTAATTATAGTTCTGTTTATGTTTTTCTCACTCTTTCTCTCTCACTCTCTTTTAATGTTAAAATCTAAGTAGTTACAGACATTTTTCTCTACCTACCTACCAAAAAAAAAGACTAGTAAGTATTTTATAAATGTATGACCGATACTAACCAATAATTTCCGTGAATAAGCTCCGTGAATGCTCCATGTATACTGACATTATTCCATTAGCGGTTCTCGTAACTACCTACATAACGATTTTCATTGAAAAAAAAAATTGGTTGCCTGTAAAGTCGGTATACGGGCGAAAGTTTTACGTGACAACGACTTTGAGTGGTAAAATAATTTTAATGTGAATATTCATTCGTATAGTAGGAAGAAGGATGAAATAATATGGAAGGGACGCGTGCCTTTCACTTTTTATGTCTGTCTCTCTCGCTCTTAGGCGGGCTAACCATGCCCGAGTGGAAGGGACGCGTGCCTCTCACTCGCTCTCATTGTGAGCGCATAACGTGAGCGGAGCGTAACGCAGTTTCTTGAAGTGTCACCCGGCAAACCAATTTATAAGACGTTGTCACGTCAAAAATGCTTGAAAAGTTTCATTGCTTTATATATTTTACCGAAATACTTATGTTACTACTACTTTAACTAATAAAAAATCGGTTAAACAAAACAGTTGCACAGATCAGTCAATTGTTTAACGGTGTTAACGCAAAAGCCCCCCTATGGCTAGTAATATTATTCTGTGGTATCAACGCGTCTATTTCCTGTCTATTCGTTAGCGTTTGTTAATAGTAAATTGGTAGGTAATAAAAGTTTACAGATACTGTGCGAATGCTAAATCTAGTTGATGGCTACCTACCTACCACAGAATGAATAAATAAATAAATAAAGAATAATGTTACATAAATTAGCCAGTTGGAAACCTTTAGGCACGTAACGTCCTATTACCTGAATGTCCAGTCGGTTCGTAAGGTCTATTTCCTTGTCTACTCTACGTCTACTTATCTGAACGTCCACTACTTTAAACGTCCTCTTCCTTGAATGTAGACTTCCCTAAACGTCCACTTTCTTGAATGTACATTTCTGTGCTCATCCAAAATGCTTTTTTATGTTTAAGTGATGACGGGTTACAATCAGCGCTGCGGCAGCCGCTGCTAAAAGTTTCTAAGAAACAAAGTCTGTGGTACGCCCACGTAAGAATCACTTATTATTTACCGTTCGCTAAAATTCACATTTGTCATTTTATTCCATACGTTATTACTTTTTATGCCTTTGCACGGTATCACTCTATTGTACCAAGCACGCATGACTGCACGAAAGTTTGTAATTAATATAAGCATTTTTACCTATAAAGGAAGGTGAAAGCTTAAAAGTGTATAAATCCTGTATTCGTTAGCAAATGCCAGTGAAAACTGCGTAGGTTTCATTATTGAATGTTGTTTGATAGAGTTTGCGTTAATTACAGCAGGCCGCACTGAGCGGCCGTGATTCGCCGCCCGTTTCAATTCTGCCCAATACTCGTAACAGATTCGTTTGCCATCCGACTGGAAATTATTACTGAACGTTATTACGTTATTCACTGTATTGATGAATGCGAACTGGATATTCTCTCGATGGACAAGCGGCTCAGCGACCCATAGTAAAGAATTCGTTGAAATACAATGTAATTAGGAAATCCAATATATTAAACGTAAACCTACTAATTGTATTTTATTCGGACCCGCAGTCACATTGAAAATGAAACAGTGATATTGATAAATAGTAAGTAAGTATATCAAATGAACCCGCATTGGGCCAGTGTGGCTATGCCGCTGTCCATGTGGGAAAGTCTGTGTCCCAGCAGTGGGACGTTTATAGGCTGATGATGATCATATTAAATGAACACGAGATAAAGTAGTATTTATACTGTAAATACTATATTATGTAGGTATTTGGTTTTATTCAGTGTGTTGTATGCAGAAAGTGCGGAAACGTGTCCCTGTGGGGTGCCGACCACAGTTTTCCACTACAAATGCATTATTGACACATAAAACATTTTCTGTCATTGTGCTCCAGCACACGATTCAGAGATAAAGTCTATTCAAAGTTAGGCTCAGAGTAGCGTTGTTCGGACGACATGCCGCGGCAGCGCACAATGCGGCGCGACGGGCGACACGCGACGCGACATTGTTGCGAGACAACGAGGCACGCCGGCAACGCTGTGCGGGAAGCTTGTCACTTTACATTCTTGATACTTGTTTAGAAAACTAGAAACGTTTATGCGTTTTTTTATTATTTACTATTTTAAAGTTAGGATCGAAACACATTCAATAAATTTATTTCCAGCAAGGAATTAAATAAAGATTACGATCCATATAATAAAGGTAACCCTTAGCGCCTAACTAGCTAATGAAATCATATTATTGATATAATACATAAAATATTGTTAAAGAAAATTTAAATTTTCTAACTAAGTACTTATATCACACGACGACTGACTAGCCTATGCTTAACATCATCCACAATACTAACAAAACTTGTTCATAGCTCTTTAGCGAGATTTTTTCGAACAGCAGTAGTAATTCCTTACTTAGCTTTGAAATTCGTGACATGATGCCCCCACCCCGCGCGTCATGCCGCTGCCGGAAGTGACAAATGGAGACGTTGGTGACGCCACAATACGCTATTGCCGACGACTGCCGATATATCTTAATTCATAGCCGTGCGTGAACATCGGAAAAGCTGCGAAGTTTCCGTTATACGTTTACAATATATACAGGATTACTGGTTATTAGACCGGATCCATTAAGAGGTCATAGGGGGGGTCTTTTTGCGACTATTTTGACCCCATATCATAATTATTATCCAAAAGTCAACCATTTCCGTGTTTTAAGAAAACCAATTTTATTCGTTCAAAAATTAATGTAAATAAAACGAATGCTCCGATTTTAATTTTGTTTACAGTTTTATAGATTATAAATTCCGGTTTTTAATAACAAATTATAAAATCACTAGCTTCTGCCCGTGACTTCCTCCGCGTAGAATAGTTACTTTGTGCTCCGCTCCTATTGGTCTTAGCGTGATGATATATAGCCTATAGCCTTCCTCGATAAATGGGCTATCTAACACTGAAAGAATTTTTCAAATCGCCCAGTAGTTCCTGAGATTAGCACGTTCAAGCAAACAAACTCTTCAGCTTTATAATATTAGTATAGATAATAATTCGAATCCATACAGAAAATACAGGCGGTAGTATTAAAAATAAATAAGAGTTTTTTTTAAACGGCCTACCAAAATGTATGTTTTCTCAAAAAAAAATACTAGTGAATTTAGTCTGCAAATTATTGAAAAAACATCTACACATTTCTTGCTATCCAACGAGGTAAAAAACACTACCCTAGGTTACACATTTTATGACAAAAATGCGGTAACAAAGGACACTGGCAAAAAATCCAAAAATGTGATTTTTGGATTTTTTGCCAGTGCAACTTCGAGATTACGTCATCAATAAATTAACAGTTATAATTTGAATACTTAGCAACGAATGGCAAAGATTAAATTAATTAACTAATTACAAACAGGCTTCTGCAATTACGCTCGGGGTCGTATACGAAATGTCATAAATTATTCATAAAGTTAGATGTGTATGCTAATTTCTCGTATTCGTCTCCGGATAGACGTGATTTTGAAGTTACATTGTAAATGATTTCATACGCGTCTGTCAGATGTTTGACGACTTCGGCCGGCAGACAGACCCAGCAAGATGAGTTTGGTTGAGCTCAGGTTTCCCGGGATATTAGATTATATATTTTAGATTGAGATTATTAAAGTAACCAGTACCAAACTAGTAAAATCCTGTAAAATGATGTGTGTGGGGCTGACCACCTCATGCTGAGCACGTGTGCAGTTGTTATCGGAGTGTTGTTAGAATTTTAATAATGTTTAGTCATAAAGCGTTGTAGCCCGATGGCGATGTAGGCAAATGAATTTTAGTCAAAAGGCGACTTAGAAATAAAACTTTTCAGGCATTCAGAGAACAAAGGCTCTTTTCGTTCATTTATGTCAGGCCTAACAGCGGGACTTTACAAGCTGATCTTACTCAAATAATAATTAAACAAATTAAGCTTAATATTACTTTCAAAGAATAGGTACGTGATACTGATACATAGTAGCTTACAAACAAATGCGTAGAGTTAAGTTGCGTTAAGTTAATATTTAGTGATGTAGCAAGCATTGACTCAGACAATAGGTGAGCAACAGGTCTTGATACTTGACATCGTTGAAATAATAGCAGCGGCGGCTTTGCGCGGGCTCGGCTCGCCGCACGGCGTGAACTCGGTCGGGCTAATCACTCGCACTGGTGCGACTAATCCAGTGCTTTCCGCCAAGCACTAGATGCGCTGTGGTTTCTTGCGCCCGTTCTTTGCCACAGTTAAAAAATGACGTCCTGAATGGGTGGTAGGTCAAAAAGATTTGGACGATTCAAAGTACTTATTAATTGAGTTTATTGAATAAATATATTTTGAATTTTGAATTTTGACCATAAAAATCGTGTCATAAAAACAAATTTAATTATAGTTCTGTTTATGTTTTTCTCACTCTTTCTCTCTCACTCTCTTTTAATGTTAAAATCTAAGTAGTTACAGACATTTTTCTCTACCTACCTACCAAAAAAAAAGACTAGTAAGTATTTTATAAATGTATGACCGATACTAACCAATAATTTCCGTGAATAAGCTCCGTGAATGCTCCATGTATACTGACATTATTCCATTAGCGGTTCTCGTAACTACCTACATAACGATTTTCATTGAAAAAAAAAATTGGTTGCCTGTAAAGTCGGTATACGGGCGAAAGTTTTACGTGACAACGACTTTGAGTGGTAAAATAATTTTAATGTGAATATTCATTCGTATAGTAGGAAGAAGGATGAAATAATATGGAAGGGACGCGTGCCTTTCACTTTTTATGTCTGTCTCTCTCGCTCTTAGGCGGGCTAACCATGCCCGAGTGGAAGGGACGCGTGCCTCTCACTCGCTCTCATTGTGAGCGCATAACGTGAGCGGAGCGTAACGCAGTTTCTTGAAGTGTCACCCGGCAAACCAATTTATAAGACGTTGTCACGTCAAAAATGCTTGAAAAGTTTCATTGCTTTATATATTTTACCGAAATACTTATGTTACTACTACTTTAACTAATAAAAAATCGGTTAAACAAAACAGTTGCACAGATCAGTCAATTGTTTAACGGTGTTAACGCAAAAGCCCCCCTATGGCTAGTAATATTATTCTGTGGTATCAACGCGTCTATTTCCTGTCTATTCGTTAGCGTTTGTTAATAGTAAATTGGTAGGTAATAAAAGTTTACAGATACTGTGCGAATGCTAAATCTAGTTGATGGCTACCTACCTACCACAGAATGAATAAATAAATAAATAAAGAATAATGTTACATAAATTAGCCAGTTGGAAACCTTTAGGCACGTAACGTCCTATTACCTGAATGTCCAGTCGGTTCGTAAGGTCTATTTCCTTGTCTACTCTACGTCTACTTATCTGAACGTCCACTACTTTAAACGTCCTCTTCCTTGAATGTAGACTTCCCTAAACGTCCACTTTCTTGAATGTACATTTCTGTGCTCATCCAAAATGCTTTTTTATGTTTAAGTGATGACGGGTTACAATCAGCGCTGCGGCAGCCGCTGCTAAAAGTTTCTAAGAAACAAAGTCTGTGGTACGCCCACGTAAGAATCACTTATTATTTACCGTTCGCTAAAATTCACATTTGTCATTTTATTCCATACGTTATTACTTTTTATGCCTTTGCACGGTATCACTCTATTGTACCAAGCACGCATGACTGCACGAAAGTTTGTAATTAATATAAGCATTTTTACCTATAAAGGAAGGTGAAAGCTTAAAAGTGTATAAATCCTGTATTCGTTAGCAAATGCCAGTGAAAACTGCGTAGGTTTCATTATTGAATGTTGTTTGATAGAGTTTGCGTTAATTACAGCAGGCCGCACTGAGCGGCCGTGATTCGCCGCCCGTTTCAATTCTGCCCAATACTCGTAACAGATTCGTTTGCCATCCGACTGGAAATTATTACTGAACGTTATTACGTTATTCACTGTATTGATGAATGCGAACTGGATATTCTCTCGATGGACAAGCGGCTCAGCGACCCATAGTAAAGAATTCGTTGAAATACAATGTAATTAGGAAATCCAATATATTAAACGTAAACCTACTAATTGTATTTTATTCGGACCCGCAGTCACATTGAAAATGAAACAGTGATATTGATAAATAGTAAGTAAGTATATCAAATGAACCCGCATTGGGCCAGTGTGGCTATGCCGCTGTCCATGTGGGAAAGTCTGTGTCCCAGCAGTGGGACGTTTATAGGCTGATGATGATCATATTAAATGAACACGAGATAAAGTAGTATTTATACTGTAAATACTATATTATGTAGGTATTTGGTTTTATTCAGTGTGTTGTATGCAGAAAGTGCGGAAACGTGTCCCTGTGGGGTGCCGACCACAGTTTTCCACTACAAATGCATTATTGACACATAAAACATTTTCTGTCATTGTGCTCCAGCACACGATTCAGAGATAAAGTCTATTCAAAGTTAGGCTCAGAGTAGCGTTGTTCGGACGACATGCCGCGGCAGCGCACAATGCGGCGCGACGGGCGACACGCGACGCGACATTGTTGCGAGACAACGAGGCACGCCGGCAACGCTGTGCGGGAAGCTTGTCACTTTACATTCTTGATACTTGTTTAGAAAACTAGAAACGTTTATGCGTTTTTTTATTATTTACTATTTTAAAGTTAGGATCGAAACACATTCAATAAATTTATTTCCAGCAAGGAATTAAATAAAGATTACGATCCATATAATAAAGGTAACCCTTAGCGCCTAACTAGCTAATGAAATCATATTATTGATATAATACATAAAATATTGTTAAAGAAAATTTAAATTTTCTAACTAAGTACTTATATCACACGACGACTGACTAGCCTATGCTTAACATCATCCACAATACTAACAAAACTTGTTCATAGCTCTTTAGCGAGATTTTTTCGAACAGCAGTAGTAATTCCTTACTTAGCTTTGAAATTCGTGACATGATGCCCCCACCCCGCGCGTCATGCCGCTGCCGGAAGTGACAAATGGAGACGTTGGTGACGCCACAATACGCTATTGCCGACGACTGCCGATATATCTTAATTCATAGCCGTGCGTGAACATCGGAAAAGCTGCGAAGTTTCCGTTATACGTTTACAATATATACAGGATTACTGGTTATTAGACCGGATCCATTAAGAGGTCATAGGGGGGGTCTTTTTGCGACTATTTTGACCCCATATCATAATTATTATCCAAAAGTCAACCATTTCCGTGTTTTAAGAAAACCAATTTTATTCGTTCAAAAATTAATGTAAATAAAACGAATGCTCCGATTTTAATTTTGTTTACAGTTTTATAGATTATAAATTCCGGTTTTTAATAACAAATTATAAAATCACTAGCTTCTGCCCGTGACTTCCTCCGCGTAGAATAGTTACTTTGTGCTCCGCTCCTATTGGTCTTAGCGTGATGATATATAGCCTATAGCCTTCCTCGATAAATGGGCTATCTAACACTGAAAGAATTTTTCAAATCGCCCAGTAGTTCCTGAGATTAGCACGTTCAAGCAAACAAACTCTTCAGCTTTATAATATTAGTATAGATAATAATTCGAATCCATACAGAAAATACAGGCGGTAGTATTAAAAATAAATAAGAGTTTTTTTTAAACGGCCTACCAAAATGTATGTTTTCTCAAAAAAAAATACTAGTGAATTTAGTCTGCAAATTATTGAAAAAACATCTACACATTTCTTGCTATCCAACGAGGTAAAAAACACTACCCTAGGTTACACATTTTATGACAAAAATGCGGTAACAAAGGACACTGGCAAAAAATCCAAAAATGTGATTTTTGACTCGTAACAATAAATGCGCCTAACTCACGCTGTGCATATTGAATTGAACAAGACAAGAACTAGTACATTATGATACAAGTTTGCTATGTTGGTCATTACAATCGAGGCGGGCTATGAGCCCGAGCGGAAGGCGAGGGCTTAATGGAGCCAAAGATTGTAATTACCAATGCACACGCGTTTCATACAACGGTTTTCAACACACTTGTGAGGAAATCACATGTTCTGAAAATGACTGCGTGTTTTTGTTGTTTTCTAGTGTGTAAATCTTTTTTAAGCCAACATATATTTTTCTTTGGACTTAGATGGTTTATAATAGGCTGTCAATAACAATTTGTGCTTTACTTCATATTTCCGGCGGTGTAGACTGTAAATTTAGTTCTTCATTACTAGAACTAGACATATCTATTTATTTATAAACTTTCAAAGTAATAAGTATTGAACAAGAAGCCGCTGTATGAATAGACAAAACATAGGTATGTGAAAGGTAGGAAGTCTTTCCATCTCTTCTCTTGGGTGTCGTAAAAGGCGACTAACGGACTAAAGACTGCACATACATCCCACAGCATAGAGCGGCGACGGGCTCATCAAAATAATACTACTAACCCCTTTCTTCTCTTCGGTGTATTAAAAGGCGACTAAGGGACTAAAGACTGCACATACATCCAACAGCATAGAGCGGCGATGGGCTCATCAAAATAATACTACCTACCCCTCTCTTCTCTTGGGTGTCGTACTAGGCGACTAACGGACTAAAGACTGCACATACCTCCAACAGCATAGAGCGGCGATGAGCTCATCAAAATAATACTACTAACCCCTCTCTTCCCTTGGGTGTCGTAAAAGAAACTAACGGGCTAAAGGCTCACCACCTAAGCACATGTGCAGACTGTGCAGTTGTTTCTTGCCGAAGCGTGGACTGTGTGGGCATGGTTTGTGTTGTCCATAGATCCAAATTTGTTTTGTTTTATTTTCCCTAATTATATTCATACTCTCAGTTTGTGTTTTACTGAATGGTTTTAGTTTTATTACATTTATTCTTCAATTATGTAACATAGAATAGTTTTTTATCTCGTTGGATAGCTATAAATGTGTAGATGTTTTTTCAATAATTTGCAGACTAAATTAACTAGAATTTTTTTTTAAAAACTACATTTTAGAAGACCGTTTTCCAAAAATCCTTATTTATTTTTTCTGTATGGATTCGAATTATTATGATTTTATAATTTGTTATTAAGAACTAAAATGTAAAATCTATTAAACTGTAAACAAAATTAAAATCGGAGCATTCGTTTTTTTTCATAAACAGTTGAACGATCAAAAAAAGGTTTTTAATAAAAACCTTAAAATTTAGTTGTCAAGAAAATTGTTGACTTTTGGATATTATGATATGGAATCAAAATGGTCGCAAAAGACCTCCCATATGACCTCTTAAATGGATCCGGTCTAATAACCAGTAATCCTGTATATTTATTTTATTTTTTATTCCTCAACGGGTAAGCGCTTGGCCTTCATCTCACGACGTGACGATAAGGCCGAAGGCGGAAGCGCGCTTCACCCGGAATCCTCAACCACTGAGGAACTGGTTATCTTATCTCTAAACTGTCAGAACACAACAATGCTATAAACATCGTTGTTATGGCGACAGACTTAGTTAAGATGGTTGAGCTAGCCAGGCGGACTTAGCCACCCTACCACCAACTAAACCCTACACAAAGATGTACCGAATCAAACGCGGGACCTTTGGGTCTGAGACTGGTGGCTTAGCCACTAGACTACAGAGGCGGTTATATACTGAGGCTGGGGTACGTCAGAAAAGAACAAATTAAAAGAAAAACCATTATTAGATTTTGTAAGGTAAATATTATTAAAATTAAAATAATACACTTTATACCGATCTAGTAAAGTTTAGTTTTTTTATTATACTGAAATACTATACAAAAACGTTTTTTTTAAATGGTGTCTTAATCTAATTATGACGTAAAGCCAACAGTACAACCACAGATATAGATAGTACAACTATATCTAGAGCCAGGTATATAATAGAGTTAACAATGCACGTGAGCCGTTTGCTGGCAGCCGCACGGACAGAAAACCAATTTAGTTACGAGTGTTTGCCGTAAACACAGCTCAAACTCTGATGGAGTAAATGCATACATGTGTTCCAAGACTGACGCGCCAGGCGGTTGGCATTTGGCTAATGATTGTCTGTGAGCTGCGGGTTTCAGCCACAACAGTGTTACAGATTCACACTATATTAACAGCGTTTGTGAGCTGGTTTTGAGACGCTCTAAAGCAGATTACTATTCGAACAGTAAACCGATCAGGTAGTTGAAATGTAATTATTATTAAAACTACACCTGATACGAGTTATTGAGTAGTGTGACTTACATAGGTGACATGCTATTTCTCTCATCCCCTTGTCTGTCACTCACACTCCTAGGAGTGACTATAAATTGAATTATTATTGTGTCTGGTTTTATGCCAGCTGAGTCTTAACTTGGCCTAGTACATCTCGAATATGTGATTTTTGCGTAAAATGCCCATTTTCGCATTTTGTAGTAATTTTGCAGTTGTATTTATCGTTTTTATCGAAATTAGATAATAAATTCATGCATAATATTACAAATCTCCATTCTGCGAGATTAAGCTGAGTTCGGACGGCCGGCGTAATTTTGCAGTTGTATTTATCGTTTTTATCGAAATAGGATAATAAATTCATTATATAATATTTATTCCTCATGAAGTAGCAATTATTCTGGTATAAATTTAGCTCAATAATATTATCATAGATATGAGAAATTCACAGTCAAAGTCTTTTGGTTTTGAATAAGATTTTTTTTCTATATCAAATCAATGATATCTAAAAATTTCGAGGCCGCTACGCACTATGCCAATAGCTATTCTACATTATTCAATAAGTCAAGTTTCAAGTTTCTGAGATCAAGAACTCCAAAATTGGCCATTTTACGCAAAAATCACAGTCGATATGTAATAGGTATAAGTACATCATTGGTTATGTGGTCGCGAAATTTATAACTTTGTTGTTACATTTTGCCCCCTCTGAATCTAACCAGCTAGAGCTTTATAACCTAAAGAAGCAAAAGTCCCACTTAAATATGATTATAAAATCCAAAGAGCTGTAATTACGTATGTTATTCTCCATTACATATTAAAATCCAGTCAAAACATCAGACAGGTATCCAAGATAAAGCTTTTTGCGGAGAGGCTGGTGAAATTGGGTGATCCTGGGGGAAATCACCGCGGTAAGAATGTGTTGCGGCGCGGGGCCGGCGGGGCTTTGCAGGAGATTTATGCTGAGGCCTGGAGCCTGGGGGCGAGCGGGTTAAACGCCGAGTATTAATCAGCTTTGGCGCTCGCTACATCGGAGTTCGATTAAGCGCATGTAGGTAGGTCACGTCACAACAATTCCTGATGTAAATTTGATAGGACCTTGGCGTTGTTTGTGGTTATAGACATATTTACGGACTGTTTCGTTATATAAGGTGACTGCTAGAAACTGCAAGAAACTTAAAGGGCTGGTCGGGTCAAGTGTTTTAAACATGACAGAAATGACAAAAAAGATTGCAGACTAACGTAGGTAGTTATCGGCCAGCTGACGCGGACGGGTCAACAGACGGACGGGTCAATGGCAGGCCACTGCCCGCGCGTTGTGAATAAGATACACAAAGACTATCAAATGAATTCATAAAATGAATTATTTAATGAAAAATAAAAAAAGCACGAATTTCTTTTTTGTCATTTTTGTTATGTCTAAAACACTTGACCTGACCAGCCCTTTAAGTTTCTTGCGGTTTCTAGCAGTCGCCTTATATATCACATTATATTTTGCTAATAACTTCAATGTCAGAAAATATAATCAAAGAATATACTCTTATATTACTGTGCTCTATCGGTGTGTTCATAATTAACCAGGTTCGAGTCTATTGTTAGGGTTTGTATCATGAATACTTAAACGAACAACGTTCAGCGTATGTATACAAGTGTTTAGTTGTCGATGTGCCCCGCCGATACACCCCAATAGTTTACAGGACGTGGTCTAGTTACAACGTTTATCTATGACAGGCGGAGAAATACATAGGCACGGGGGAGAAAACCAAATGAACACTCACGTTACGACCGACGCTAAATGCGATGGTGAAAGACCGGATGAAGGACGGAATGAACGTGTACCTACGCCTGGCGTACTCAACATGGAATTCTGTTATTTCAAGAATGCCAAAAAACTGTGCCCTAATAGTACCAAATAGTGCCCAAAGGAAATAAATAGTACCCTTATGGTTCAAAAGTTATAGACATAGTTTGGTGAGTACGCTAGGCGTAGGTTACGCCTAGCGTACTCACCTCAGTTTGGGAAATCGGAGCAAGCTACAACATTAATTAGTATGTCAAAAAACTGTACCCAAATAGTACCAAATAGTGCCCAAAGGAAATAAATAGTACCTTTAAAGTTAAAAAGTTACAGACATAGTTTGGTGAGTACTCACCTCGTTGCGCGAAAACAGAACCAGCAATGGCTCTCATTTCTATCTCAATAAATAGTACCGGAAATAGTACCCTCTAAGAGTGCAATTGTTATTTGACCTTTACACTAGCTAGAAAGTCATTAAATTTGATAGCAAACTTCTACATACATTGACATGAGGTACAGGCGAACTCATAATAATTTTAATATTATTAAATTTCGTATTATGAACCTACTACATATTACTTTTAGTTTTGTTGAAATTAATAGGTGTATAAACGTAACGAGGAAATTTAATATCAGTTATATAATTGATTGTAATTATTTTTCTTATAAATAAGATCCATGTTTTCCAAAATATAGACTATCGTATTTTTGCCGGATTTCATAAAGTAAAAGCACCTTCTATATAAGGAACTATTTGCCTTATGTCTGAAATTGAAAGCTCAATATTGTGCGAGAACAATCTGTTACTTTTGTTGATCATAGTGCAACTTATCGACGCGCGACAGCGATGCATCTTAGTATGAACAAGTTACAATAGATGGCGCTTATCACACTTCTTACTTTAGTTACTTACAAACTGACCTGTATTATGAGAGTGCTAAAGATCAATATTGCAATTCACAACAATTTGCTTGACGCCGCGGTGGGAACGCATAGTTTTCTGGAACCGATTTTTTTAGTCGTTTACTTTGCCTTGCCACCGCAACCGCAAAGGTTTGCGATGCGAATAGTTAATTTGTGAAACAATTAATGAAAAAACTTGTGAATTTTGTTTCATTGTGATGTGAGTGATCTTTAAATGAGTAAGTAAGTACCTATGTATATTTCATCTGTAATAGCATTTTATGTTCATGTCGATTTGCAGTTGATCTTTCATTAGCTAGGTACGTACCTACTCAGTTTGAATATATTATATATACTTACCTACAGAAATACGTTATTGTTTTTTATTAATCGTAGAATAACAATTTAAATCATATTCTTAGTTTTCTGGACTGTATAAAGTTTTTAACTGTGTCGCGTACTTACCGGTGAAAGAATACTACCACCCCTCTCCCCTTGGGTGTCGTAATAGGCGACTAACGGACTAAAGACTGCACATACATCCAACAGCTTAGAACGGCGATGGGCTCAACACCTGTCACGCTGAGCACATGTGCAGTCGCTATTTATGAAGGTATTTATCTATATTAATAAAAATCAATTGCCAAAATGTTTGTACGCGCATCACTTCAGAACGGCTGCACCAATTTGGCTAATTCTTTTTTGTTGTATTTGTAATTGTCGGGACAAGGTTTGCATAAAAATGAACATTTTTGGAAATTCGTCACGGGGTAAGGGGTTCACGTGGACAAAGTTGCGGGCGGGCTGTCATTCACGATCAACAAATCATAAATAAGCAATGCTTGATACATAGATATAAGTTGGAGTGGGTCTCATTCACCCTCCACTACAAATTTTGTGATTTATAACAGTTATCACTAGATTTATAGTCGAAGTAAGAATCACCGCTAAAAACCAGTATTCATATAAAAAAATCCGCATCCAAATCTAGGATATTTAGGTGCTACGGTGCCAAAGACAGACATACCAACCTCAAGACCCCCCTTTTTTGGCCACCCTTGGTTTACTGTTACTAAATATGTACCTATTTTATTTTAGGTCGTCGTCTATTAATGAACTCCATAGTTATTCCAATCTTAATTCCTTTGGTAATAAAAATAATATTTTACCATTCACTGTGCTCGACTGTACCACACGTAATTTTTGTATGTAGAAGTTTGCTATCAAATTTAACGACTTTCTAGTGTAAAAGTCAAATAACAATTACACTCTTAGAGGGTACTATTTCCGGTACTATTTATTGAGATAGAAATGAGAGCCATTGCTGGTTCTATTTTCGCGAAACGAGGTGAGTACGCTAGGCGTAGAACCTACGCCTAGCGTACTCACCAAACTATGTCTATAACTTTTGAACCATAAGGGTACTATTTATTTCCTTTGGGCACTATTTGGTACTATTTGGGTACAGTTTTTTGACATACTAATTAAAGTTGTAGCTTACACAGATTTCCCAAACTGAGGTGAGTACGCTAGGCGTAACCTACGCCTAGCGTACTCACCAAACTATGTCTATAACTTTTGAACCATAAGGGTACTATTTATTTCCTTTGGGCACTATTTGGTACTATTTGGGTACAGTTTTTTGACATACTAATTAAAGTTGTAGCTTACACAGATTTCCCAAACTGAGGTGAGTACGCTAGGCGTAACCTACGCCTAGCGTACTCACCAAACTATGTCTATAACTTTTGAACCATAAGGGTACTATTTATTTCCTTTGGGCACTATTTGGTACTATTTGGGCACAGTTTTTTGGCATTCTTGAAATAACAGAATTCCATGGTGAGTACGCCAGGCGTAGGTACACGAATGAACTGCTCAAATTAAATAAATAATAATGTCACCAGCGGTTTGCGTTCAAATCTCGGACCAAATATTTGGCCCGAGGTTCAAATCATAAAGTTACTATACCTAGAGGTATAGTAACTTTATGATATATAATATATAATACCTAGAGGTATAGTAACTTTATAGTTCAAATGTAATGTGTAATGTTTTGATTTATGGTTTTTAATCTACATTGCATTCATACGTCAATTAAACTAAGTAACGATGAAGTTATTATCGGCTATCCATTAATAAATACTTCGTGCATAAGGGTATAAGGATCTAATTAAAAATAAAACCTACGTGCAATTAACTAGCTTTTTTTTAGCGCAAACGTAAACTCTCTGTTGCCGAAACCGGGACACCATATCATACAAACTAAAACGCGGTTGCAGTGTCCGGTAGCGACAACTGAACGCACTGTAAATCGAGTTTTTGTAACAGAGAGTGTCGCCTACTCGGGACACCACCATACAAAAACTCGATGGGGGCAGCTGAATGCGACGCGCCCATAAGGTTGCATACGACTCGCCTGATGGTAAGCGGTCCTCATAACCTCAGGACGTTTGCAACACCGGAGGTATCTCATGCGAACCTACCAATAATTTCACACCCTTTTTAAAAAAAACCCCACACTGCACTTACTCCTTGGTGGTTACTTAGTAAATACGGAAGAAGAAGCTTTTACTAAAATTCAGTTTTGTTTAATCGTACGAGGTAACATATTCCCACAAATATTTTCCTGTACAAGTGGCAGGTGCGAATGTAATCATTCGTAACGACTAACGTAATAGTTCTTTCACTTCGGAGGACATTAGCTTGAGTTGAGGCACAGAGCAACGGGCCCGGCACCTGTCGGCGTCTCGTCCCGTCACTCGCGGGACGAGCGTGTGCGCCGGGACACGGGACACGGGACACGACGGCGACGACTCCATGAGAAAGCACCCTCTCCTAGTCAGACGTTCAGTCGGCGCGGCGGCTAAGTCGATGATCATCAGTATATTTTTTTATTCCTTTCAGATCGCTGATTGCCACTTTTGTAGTCAAAGAAAGTTTGATATTTTCTTTTTCTTATAACCAACATTTTAGTAAGAAATTTTAACCGCCTCTGTGGTCTAGTGGCTAAGCCACCGGTCTCAGACCCAGAGGTCCCGGGTTCGATTCCCAGTATTATCTTTGTGTATTTTTTCAATTCTGTTTGACGCTGTAAAATAAAGGAAGAAAAGAAATGCCCTTGCTGAGTTTTTGCCGGTTCTTCTCAGTGCTAGGTCTCCCGCCCTATATACTCGTACTTACTTACGATCCGATGGCAATGACATTGATAAGTGCAGTAACCTAAAAATGGCATACCCTAAATAAATGATAGTGATTCTTGATTCTTGCATTGATTCATTGTTCTGTACCGATAGTTTGAGATAAGATAGCCAGTTCCTCAGTGGTTGAGAGTTCCGGGTGATGCGCGCTTTCACCTTTGGCCTTATCGTCGCTTTCACCTTTGGCCTTATCGTCACTTACCATGCATCAGGTGAGAGAAGCGCTTACCCGTTGTACAATAAAAAAAAATACCTAAGACATAACATAGTTAAAGACTGCTAGGTCTGTTTGAAAAGACTTTGGTTTTATATATGACGTAGTTTCTGTTCTGATAGAGTCCTGGTTTTTACAATTTCTAAGTAAATAGTGTTTATAGCCACAGTAGTTTTAAAGAATGGTACAACGCTAGCAGGTCTACCTACCAACAAATGTAAATTTTCTTCAATATTTTTTTAACTTTAACTTTTGGATATAGGGTTCAACATCGATCTGAGAAATTTGACAGTTTTGGATTGTTCAAATAATGTATAGTGCAACAAAAGCAGTTTTGCTATTCCATTCGTAAACATGTTACCTAAATGTCTACCGTGTTGACTTTATTTCACTCGCAATGTACCGATTTCCACGTTAATTTGAGGGAACACCAGCAAACACGAGCGGTTACAAAATCATATCTCGGTCATAATCCGGGCCGGTGCGCGTCGGGGGAGGCCGGAGGAGGCCGGAGGAGGCCGGGGGTCGGAGTTGGAAGACGCTCGCGTTTACCCGATTTAAATAATGACATTACAACCAACGGATTACTTAAACAAGCGCGGGGAGTTTTCCGACAAATAACACTTAACCTGACTAAGCTGATTTCAAAATAACGAAGTTCTTTAAAAAACATTAGCTTCGTGTAGACTCTTTAAAGAACAGTTTAGCTTAAGTGGCTAAGTTGGATTGTTCGTTAGGTAATTAAAGATTACGCCAACCGAATAAAAATGTTGCTGAAGGATTTTTGAAGGAACCTAACAAAAAAATCTAACAGTAGTTTGAATAAATTAAATTATATGATTTTTATGCCAAGTTAGAATTGAATTTTATAAGTACGATATAACATTACTTCAATAATGTGCAAAACAGAATAATAACCAAACCTAAAATAAAACAACTAAAAACAAAATTTTACACAATTATTAGTAATTCATTAGTACAGTATTAAAACAACAAGGTTCATATAAATTAGGATAACAACATTGCACATAAAATTTTAAATAAAACAGATGACAAATGTACATCGTAGGTATACCTGAAAAGTCTACCTACGTCTATATCGAAATCTGAGCCCACACAATGCAATCGCTACAATGATTTCACTGACCACATTAGTGCAGAGCCAATCAAGACCAATTAGTCAGGTTACATAACACAGTTACCTGTCTGAAGCCACTAAGCCTAACACAGGTGTCGCTTCGTCACACAGCCCACCGCACTGATGTAATTGCACAGACACAATTATAACGTCATCTTAAAGCACAATGACTGCCACTGTGTATTGACTGACATGCGAAGTAACGACTGGGAAACAATAGGACCAGGTGGTACGCCTGGGTGGAGGTTGACAGGGCGGTGCATTGAACAGGCACCTGTGCTGTTTGTGAATACATGATAATCAGCTACAATATCAATTAAACCTATTTGCACGTACCGTATCGCTGTTATGGCTATATCCCAACTAACAATATTTGGTCGTATAGTTTTCGGGACAACGTTTTCGTCACAACTTAAGGTCACTGTTTTGGTTATATAGCTGTCGTATTAACGTATATATGACGCGAAATAGGCGGAAATAATAAAACTTTTATTCGTATAGCGATCGTGTCAAGGTCGTATTAGTGGCTACAAGGAAGGCAACTGTCATATTAATATCAGATATACGATAAATATTCGTATAGCAGTCGTGAAAGTGATTAATATTATAACTATCTTGTCGTGTAGTGATCCAATAAACGTCATATAACTTAATAAACATTGGGAAGTAGACATTAGCATAGCCTTTACCCGGATGCTTGTTATTACAGTGCAGTTCAGTGGGAGTGAGACAACAAAAATCAAACGAAAAACAAAATAACTGTTTACGAATTGTCACCATCTTATGTCTGTCATATTTATTACTGAATGTTGCTGACTATATTGTAGTTTGTGTTAGTCGGTAACATATCTACTTTTCTAAGGGAAATTAAATTTCATGACGATGGTATATACAATTTTTCACAAATTTTTAATGCCCCCTTCGAATTATTGCAAAAGAATAATAATTCATCCCATTTTATTTTAGATTTCCAGTACTTTTACAATTATACGACATTAGGTAGTGATGATACCTATTATATGATATCTTAGGACTATAAGTCATATACTACGATTTTAATTCTTTTGTCGTCCGCCATTTTTAGGGTACCGTAAAGAAGTGAAAACCCGTGGGATAAATATTTTATTGAAATTACAACATAAGTAGTGATAATTGCAGATGTTATAAAATTCTCATTTATTACTGTTTTCATCATCATCGTCTTGGCTTTCAAACGAATGTTCTTAATTTTCATCATCATTTTCCAAATCTGCGATGATTATTTGTGGATTACTTCTTGAACTTACTAAATTTTAAGAGAAAAAAGATATGATAATTTACAGGTGTTAGATATTATTACGATAAGCTACCTATTTAATATTAAGTTCATTTTTACAGATGCATACTTTTTCACAAATACTATTTCTTACTACGGAACCATCTTTTGATTCTTTGACACTATCATAGCTATCATATAAAAAGCTTGTATAGTCAAAGTCACAAAAACGGAAAATATACAAGTTCAGTTTGTAAAAGAGTACCACGTGAAATCATTAAATAATCAAAATGTTTATATAAGTAACTTATATAAGCATTTTGAACCTTTAAGTTATATAAGACATAAATCAGATTATTGGGCTTTTAAACATTATATAAAAGTCGTGTGAAGATAGTCCAAAAATCCTATAAGAGACGTGAATACAGCTGTACGTTTTATAAGAGTTAAATTTATGGACTTTATATGATTGTCATGTAGAAATCTTATTACTGACAAAAAACAGTGTTATGGTCGTTATTATAACCAGATTATGATTGTCATATAAATTATTTTTATAGTCACCTATTACGCTGAGCTGTGCAGTTGTAACTTCGCGGTCCCCATCCCTAGTCTCTGACTGACCCTTTGGGGATAACAGTCGTAAACCTTAATAGCCTTTTGTATGACATCTTATGTTAGCTGTTCAGTCTTGTTTGAAATAATAAATATACGGTAGAAGTTTATACATTCAAAGATAAGCAACATGAAATAAGTGAAAAGCTCTATTAAAAATATTGCAAAACAAAAGGAAATACGTGTCAAAACGGGTCGCAAAACGCCCGTGACATATCAATCATCTCAAACAGCTATTTATCTGTGACGTGTGCCGCGGGGCGATACCACAACCAAGCGCCAACACATCCGGGGCGACACCGTACACTCAATATACACTTTAGTGCGTGGGGCAACAAGGGGCAGATTCGAGCGACATGTGTGTTTGAGTGTATCGGTCGATGGTACCCTGCGTGTGTCAACAGCGGCTGATCGTCGTCACGTACCGCCAATATTGACAGGAGGTGAAGTACCGATGGGGCACCTCCGCGCGGCATTGGCGCTGCGTGCGCTATCCTGCCGATGTCATGCCTGGTTGAGTTCGTAAAGTTAGCTCACTTATCGACTCGCGATGGGAAGCAAGCAAATCGGGTCGAAAGAAACGTTTGCAATGTTTGCCGGCGGGTGGTCGTCGCGTCCGTTTCACGTCAGATTAAACCAGAGTAGTACTGTTACAAATGAAGGCTCTTAACGCTAAAGGTTTGGAGCATTGTTTAAATGGGATCTAAATTATTCTTAATACTCGCAATGTAACATCGTTGTTCTTCGCTCGCAGCTGTCCTAAACTCAACGCGATGTTAATTGCTGTGTCTAGATTCATTAGGTCGTTTCTGTTTTTTTTGTTTGTATTCCATTTGTAATTAGGACATATAATTACAAGTTATGTATTTACATTTAGCTTCTTTATACATAACATATTAGTACATTGAAGATTCACTCCGAGACGTAGTACCCAAATTAATACGTCTCGGAGTGAAACAGCTACATAGTAGATAGAACCGAAGAGAGGTTACGTAACAATACATCAAGCAATTCTGAGATTCCACAATAAGGTAATACAAATGAGCACTCAGACTAAATCACGTCGGTTGCGCGCTAAGCGTTTCCCCGTTGTGCATGAATAAATATGTATATTTAAAAACGTTCGTAAACGTGTTATTTGCATTTCAGATTTCATAGCTCAAAAGCCTTGGTGATGTGATGCCGACTAAAGCGAGATTCGTTCGTCCCCATCGTGTCCCACTAGTACCCACTGGCCCCCACAAGCCCCCGAACCGCGGCACGCGCTGCCGGCGCGCTGGCCCGGCTAATTGACGGCCGCCGCCGTTGCCCCGACACTCGCTACGCGCTATTGATATTCAGGAGACAAACCGAATTTCTGAAATGAACATTGAGCAGGTACTCCCTTTATCTATTTGAAAATGGATAGGAATATTAGTAAAGTTTGCTACTTTACATTGTTCATAAAAGTTTTATGTTGACAACAACTGTAATTAATTCCATACATTAATCGTACAAATTAAATCACCTAACTCTCAAAATCATAAAAATATTGTTTATTTCACCTAAACACAGAGTAAAGTCTCAGCTTGCATTTTCAATAAACATACTAACATATAAATACTATATCCTCAACAGTCAGCGACCAGGTGACGAGGACCGCAAAAGCAGTGAACGTTTCACCAAAATCCAACTGCACATGCCCTCCACGTAATACTTAATATGTGGTGAGCTCATCGCCACTCGACGCTGTTGGAAATATTTGCAGTCTTTAGTCCGTTAGTCGCCTTTAACGACACCCAAGGTAAACAATATTACCCTATTGAAAGTAGAAATGTTTTGTTTTGTCATGTTCTGTAGAAATAGCATACCTAAGTAGTACTCTCCCCATGGTCCGGAAAAAACCAAAGTTCTAAAAACTATCTTTATTAGTCAAAAGTTCAAACAATGGCACCATTAAATCACAAAAGAAATAAATATGTGTTTTGTAGCCAACGAACACGCATTAAGTAGAAAACCCTTTCTATAACATCAACTAAGAATTTCCCAGTTAGACCCAACACGTACGTGGGTGAATGACAGACAAATCCATTCTGAAACAACATCCGACATTCCAAACACACTGAGATGTGTTCGTGTAGCAAAAATAGACAGACAGCAACTGAGCGAGGTTCAGCCAGCCACTAATGAGCTCGTTAATGCACTACAGCGGTTTGCGGCGACATATTATTTACATTCGGCAAAATCCAGCAAACTCAACTATAACTACGATACTAAATTTATTCCACCAACAGTCCGAAACCAGAATGATTTGAAGAGCACGCGACAGCGAATTGCGGTTTTATATTTTAATTAATTAAAGCCCAATGTGGCTTGCGGTCGCGACAGCTTCAAATTAAAATACGCCAAGCTATTGTTACAGACCACAATTGATCATAAAGCAGTATTATGTTATATTTCGGAATATTCGTAGGTAATATATGCGGTGATGTACGTGAGCTGTGGTTTATTTCTGAAAGCTAATTTAACAAGGAATATGAAAACATCGTTGTTATTAAATTTGTTAAACAACAAGGGTTCACAAATGTACATACATACATACATACATAAACACACGCCTGTTTCCCATACGGGTAGGCAGAGACTATGGATCGCCATCTGCTACGGGCCTTCACAAATGTGTGTAAGTACTAGAAATACTCGTATAGCTAAATATAACTAAATATAACGAGGTCGTTTCTGTAGTTTAATTAAGTCTTTCGAAGATTTTATTTATCTTTATAGAGGCAAAACGCTAGATTGATCTCTGTTGAGTGATCCTCTCACTTCAGGATCATGAGGAAGTATGGAAGTTGTTTTTCACATATAATATTATCTTAAAGATAATGTAAGCAATAATAAAGACGTTGAACTAGCCAAAGCAGAATCGAGTACTAGTCCATGCAATAACGGACGGAGACGACGCTACAACTAATACAAACACTCTTTAATCATTACAATGTTTGGAGTTTCTTCCGCAAACCTAATTGTAAATATACCAGCAATTTGTCCGGCTATAATGAAATTCACTCCACACAAAGTATAAAAGAAGCCAAAAAGACGGGTTTCATAAAAAGCCTTTGAAACAATGCAAACGCGCGTAAACCGCCGCCCGCGGGCGTACAGCCGCGCGACATTACAACCAAAACACGAACCACGCTTGTTGCCTTAATTTGTACAGGATTTTTGTATAATTTATTGAATATTTATTAATCTATAAATGGAAATATACTATTATTAGTTTTTATATTAAGGTTGTTTTGATTTCGTTTGGCGTACTCTTACGAGGGTTCGATTCCTAGGTCATATATGTTACGATCGCCAATTGTATGACTTGCTCTGATTTGGGTAAATTGCTTGCTATGCATGCCGCCATGTTCCTCAATATCTGAAACAAACCTTCCTCCACATTCCGTGTTTGGCTAATTGGAGGCAGAGATTGTTCATTTCATATGCCAGTCAGGGGTTATCTCGAGACGCACGAGAGAACAACACATGAGTGAGCCGTAAGAGCTGACAACCGAGTGCCCGTTAATCTCTGTCACCTGCCAGAAGGTCTTGCACGAACTGACTATAGAAAATAACAAAATTATTCTGAAACTACTAACAAAACACGGTATTTTTTCTTATATAAATATAACATCTTCTTAATAGATAATTTAAATGGTAAAAAGATAATAATATGATAGATATAAGTAGATGTTGGTGCTGTTGATTTTACGATGCTCAATAAAAGGACATTTAACAGAGCCATTGCAAAGCAAAGCTTGTTACAGCATTCATACAAATTTACATGATGCAATACTTTGCCATTGTGGACTGGAAAATATAAACTAGTAGTGCAATAATACTTAAAAATATCATTCTTAATAACAGTAATATAAGTTACAATGGTTCTGCAATTTTCGAGATCTGTGTTCTACGAATCTAGAATTGTAATTTGGCGTTGAGGGTCTCTTTGTTTAGGCACTGCCGAGACAAAGGCTGCCCTTAGGCTAATTGCCAGCGGCGAATGTCTGTCGGCTCAATGGCAATCAAGTTTAACACCTCATCGCGGCCGATTCCCATGCCAGAGACATCTCCACAGTTCATTCCTGACGTTTATTTTTTGTTCCCGGATTTGTCAAGGCGGTAAACTTTATTCCTTTGAGATTGTCGCGCTTTCAATGTGGATGGATGGGGTATACTTCATGGTTAATTTTAATTTTTGTTTTACTGAACTGAATATCTCTCAATATATCAGACTCTTCGGAATGGCAAAACATCTTAATATCAGTAGGAAATACTGCGGAGGTAGCGTTTCACCGAGACTCACGATACGAACTTCATGCGTGTCGTTAGTAATTAACTCACGACATTCATGAAATTATACGTTTTTGATTTTCTGTATTAAATAAATACAATTCAAATTCTTGTAAAGCAGTCACAATTTTTATACGAATAAGAATAATTTATTTCTGTATAAAAACTAAGTCTAAATACATCAAAACTTATAAATATCATTCGTCCACATAATAAAAATAATGTATAACAAGAGTGCAGCTATTATTGTAAGTAATTTAAAATTAAGGTTAGTATTGCAAAATAATCAAAATTATACCTAAGCTAAGTAAACTAGTTTACCTGTCTTTTAGGCATCTAATAAGTGAATGTAGGTTAGTGCTTACTTAAAATTTTATTAGATAACAATAAATTATAATATCTTATTAACAATGCTATCATGCTATTAAAGTTACAGTACGTATGTTTTGTAAACAATGATTATAATTATGCTTAGATACTACTAGAATTATGTAATTGAAGAACATTTTAAGAAGCTCACTGATCACTGATTTATGTTCATAGGAGTAGATTATCCTTCATAGTCAATAGAGCTGTGGTACCTAATTTCAGCACTTTTTCTCGCTGGGCATTGTTCGTCTCCCGTTTTGTGGTGGCTGGGCTTGTTAGAGCGCTTACATGTAGCACACGCGGCAGGTTCTTGGCGTTTGCTGCATTCCTTGATGGAGTGTCCAACGCATCCACAGTGTCCACAGGTAGAGTCTGACTCACGACAATACTTAGAGAAGTGGCCATACTGCTGACACTTGTAACATCTTGTTACAAGTGTGAAGTCTCTGACTGAGCAAGATGTCCAATTAAAGAACAGTCGCTCCTGTGCTATTAGAACTTTCCTCAATTCAGGTGGTAATTCTATTATATAATTAAAAAATAAGGCATCTCTTTTACCAGATTTGTGGCTAAGTCTAATAGAGCTAAGGAATTGGTCTCGATGTATGTGTGAATACTTGTCCGCGATGTTCTGTTTATACAGACATTCGAAAACTTCTTGTTCAGTGTTATTGGCGGGGACTCCTAATAAAATTATTTTTGGCTTCCTTGTTTTGTCTCTTCGACCTTTAGCCCTCATGTTTTGAGCTGCTCTGACTGTTTCAGTTTCTCAAGGTCTTCTTTCCCTTGTGCGCTAATAATAATGCCTCCATCTTTGGATGCGGAAGACCGCATGCCACGGATACGTAATTTGAGCTCTTCTGGCTTAATTACGGTCTGAATGAGCTTCTTTGTATCCTCGCTCGTTTTTTCTTTGTCCTGTGGATAAATAACGACACTGCTGGTGTTAAGGGGACGGACAAGAGAGTGGTTTCCCTTCCTAACGATTTCGGCAAAAGATGTGATCTGATTTGTTGCATTTGGAGCAGAGCGGATACACTCTTTTAGATCCTCCAGTTGGTCTTCTAGTTGGGTGGTTTTCCCCTTTTGCTCGTTCATGTTGTTAATCGTAAGCTGTGCTGAAATATATTTTTGTTTCAGTGACTGATATTGAACAGCCAACTGAGACACACCTCCCATGACGCTCCTGCTGATGCTGCTGATTTTAAGCTTTTGTTCTGAATTTAGCTTTCCTTCACATGAGATCGAGCAAATATCATTCAAGCAATGCTCGATTTTCGACAGCCAGCTCTGTATTTCCATAGTCGAGACTGCATCAATAGTGGGCGCTACTGGTTCTTCTTCATTTTGTCGTCGACGTGGTGGGCTCCGGGACGTCATGTTGCTCCGGTTAAATGGACTTTCCATTATTGCGTAAATAACATCACTTAACAGTTACTGACTGAGTAAAATTGTCAACAATTGCATCAACATTGCATCTACGCGGAAGCAATATTGACACAGTTAGGCGCGGAATTTATAGTTATTTAATTATTAATCATAATATAATAAATTTAACAGATGGCACGTCCATCTGCTAGCTCTATAGAAATTTCACTTTTATAAATACATAAATACATTTAATCACGACTATAATCCCCGAAGGGATAGTCAGAGACTAAGGCAAGGAGGATAGCAAAAGCCTGCCATAGTCCACTTTTCACCAAATAGCAACTGCACATGTGCTCAGCGTGACAGGTGATGAGCCCATCGCTGCTCTATGCTGTTGAATGTATGTGCAGTCTTTAGTCCGTTAGTCGCCTTTTACGACACCCAATGGAAGAGAGGGGGTGGTAGTATTGTTTCATCGCTACGCGACATGGTTATTACTTTTTATTGGTTTTTATAAATACTTTGTAATTATTACATTCATTAATATATAAAAAGGCAACTTATGGTTACGACCATTTGTGTGCGAGTTGTGCCTTGAGCAGCTACGAATATTTCAAGTGTTTTATCATTTTCGATGGAAATAAAGCAATGTCCGGTAAAGTAAAGAGAGCAGAGCCGATGCGTTTAACCGAAAACCTGTATGACGCGTTGTTTAACCCTTGACTTTAAATGTAACATCCCGTAAGTGGATTTTGGTTGAAATTGCGCTGTAATTATGAACTGTGGCGGTCGTAACTGCATTTGACAGTTCCAAACCTCGGACCAAATATCACAATTCCAAACACTCCGATATAATGTTGTTCCCTGTATTCAAAATGGAAGCATATGTAGCCTTATATTTTGAATGTTTTGTCTTGTACCTTATTATTATACATATACTAGCTTATGCCAGTTTGTACGCGTGTAATTTAGAATCATATTTTTATTATTGCAAAGTCAGTTGAGAACTATAAATACCTAAAAAATGGACTTCGAACGAGTAAGTAAACAGCAGCGTTTATTATTGTGCAAAATAAAACAACAAAAGCTAAATAATTTCTTTATACACAGCATTTAACGCTCTACCTAGCCACATAAAAAACAGGCATAAAACAGAATGGAAAGAGCTACCCGTCATAAGACACTTAAAATCCTTCATATGCGAAAGCGCCCCAAGACGGAGTAAGATCATATGCGGAAGTACCTAGCAGAAGGCAGGCCCGATTTATCACCGGTGGGCACTATGCCACAAAACAAATGCTCCACAAAATGCAACTAGCAACAGACAACCTGTGCAGGGCATGTGGAGGGGAAACGGAGTCCATGCAGCACCTACTGTGTGACTGCGACTCTTTTGCCAGGAAAAGAATCTTCTGGGATCGGCCTACCCGAAACCAGAAGATTTTAAGCTCTTCGCCTTCAAGGACATTGCCAAGCTTATGGCAATTATCTTATTAATTATCACTGAGGAGTCAGAGTGATAGGACGGGGTTGCACAAAAGATCCCAATAGGTCGAGGTGCTGCTGCGAGGGGGAGACCTATGCAGGCCCCACTACATAAGAGAAGATAACGCTCTACCTATAAGAGCATTATTAACAAATTATCTGAGCCAGTAACCTGTGAGCAAGCAACGTAATAGTTTTCCATGTGAGGGACAGTTCGTTCTGAGATCGACAACGGCGCGGCGCGGCGGCGGCGGCGGGTGGCTTGAAGTGTCTAAGATGTTGACACCCAGAGAGGCGGGATTGCGGAATCCGGGAAAATGGATGCATGTATGTATATTTAAAAAAATATATTGTATACGTATTTACTTCGGACACAGTGGATCTCATAAATTATATTCGTATTTCAGAAATCTGACGAAAAGAAGTACCTACTTATTCGTTAAATTACATCTACCTCACTCTACAACTCACCTACATTTTCTCCTTTAATTGTATAGAGTAATCCGAAACATTTAATTTCTATTCCATCGATTACGTTATTGCGCAATTTCTAGCAAAACTCTACCAATTCAACATCGGACATATAGATTATAGGTCTATTAATCAGGCAAATTTATTGTAATTCTGGCCATGTATAGCACGTTGAGCACAGGAAGCTCATCACTACGTACGTATAATCACCACTATTATCCCCGAAGGGTTAGTCAGAAACTAGGCAATCCTCTATCATAGTCCACTTTTCACCAAATAGCGACTGCACATGTGCTCAGCGTGGTAGACGGTGAGCCCATCGCCGCGCTATGCTGTTGGATGTATGTGCAGTCTTTAGTAAGTTTGTCGCGTTTTACAACAGCCAAAGGAAGAAAGAGGGTGTAGTATGTCGCGTTTTACAACAGCCAAAGGAAGAAAGAGGGTGTAGTATGTCGCGTTTTACAACAGCCAAAGGAAGAAAGAGGGTGTAGTATGTCGCGTTTTACAACAGCCAAAGGAAGAAAGAGGGTGTAGTATGTCGCGTTTTACAACAGCCAAAGGAAGAAAGAGGGTGTAGTATGTCGCGTTTTACAACAGCCAAAGGAAGAAAGAGGGTGTAGTATGTCGCGTTTTACAACAGCCAAAGGAAGAAAGAGGGTGTAGTATGTCGCGTTTTACAACAGCCAAAGGAAGAAAGAGGGTGTAGTATGTCGCGTTTTACAACAGCCAAAGGAAGAAAGAGGGTGTAGTATGTCGCGTTTTACAACAGCCAAAGGAAGAAAGAGGGTGTAGTATGTCGCGTTTTACAACAGCCAAAGGAAGAAAGAGGGTGTAGTATGTCGCGTTTTACAACAGCCAAAGGAAGAAAGAGGGTGTAGTATGTCGCGTTTTACAACAGCCAAAGGAAGAAAGAGGGTGTAGTATGTCGCGTTTTACAACAGCCAAAGGAAGAAAGAGGGTGTAGTATGTCGCGTTTTACAACAGCCAAAGGAAGAAAGAGGGTGTAGTATGTCGCGTTTTACAACAGCCAAAGGAAGAAAGAGGGTGTAGTATGTCGCGTTTTACAACAGCCAAAGGAAGAAAGAGGGTGTAGTATGTCGCGTTTTACAACAGCCAAAGGAAGAAAGAGGGTGTAGTATGTCGCGTTTTACAACAGCCAAAGGAAGAAAGAGGGTGTAGTATGTCGCGTTTTACAACAGCCAAAGGAAGAAAGAGGGTGTAGTATGTCGCGTTTTACAACAGCCAAAGGAAGAAAGAGGGTGTAGTATGTCGCGTTTTACAACAGCCAAAGGAAGAAAGAGGGTGTAGTATGTCGCGTTTTACAACAGCCAAAGGAAGAAAGAGGGTGTAGTATGTCGCGTTTTACAACAGCCAAAGGTTCTTTCCCCGCTACGCGCCACGTTTACTCACTATAACCCAAATGAGTTCCGAAGTGGTTTGCGGTACGTATTAAAGGCTCCTTGATTTCGAGTACTTATGGTTTGACAGCACCACAGTACTGACATTATTTGGTCTGTGGACAATACGTAGAGCTCTCAGAACAATAACTAAAGTATATTATTCTGAGGTGGAGCTAGACAAAAAAGACAATACACGTTTTGACGTTTTATGGAGTAAGATAATAAAGAGGTTTGAGGAAACAATTGCCAACCAGCATTCGATTAATTTCAAAAAGTACGGTTTGACGAGACAAAGGAGGGACAGAGGGTCACACGAGCTCATCACGCGGCCGCGTAACCCACAAAGCCGGATATATCGGCAACTTCACGGCACAAAGGCCTCCACAAAGGCTGTGATTAATTATGGCTTTGCCAATTTTACAAGAGTTTATTCAAACCTGGTTGTGTTTAGCGATTAAATGGATGTGAAACGGGATGGAAATACCTGCAGAGAAAGCTTAAACGACAAAAATTATCAAATTAATGATACAAATAAGTAGATGGTTGGATGGTGGGATATCAGTATAAAAAAACATTTATTCTAACAAAGAAAATCAAAAGGAAAACAAAATCAAAAGGAAACTACAAGAAAATCAAAAGGAAATTCACTATATTTACAATCAAGA
Source organism: Scoparia ambigualis (assembly GCA_963921215.1). Taxonomy (NCBI): domain Eukaryota; kingdom Metazoa; phylum Arthropoda; class Insecta; order Lepidoptera; family Crambidae; genus Scoparia; species Scoparia ambigualis. The sequence continues at coordinate 29,651,731 of OY992522.1, read as the reverse complement.
TTTTTTTTTTAAATGTAGGTAGGTGTATTACAGTTGACTTTTAACATCATTATTGAAATAAAGTTTACCTGTGTAAACCTGATATTAGATTGTAAGTGCTTTATTTTTAAAATCTACATTTTTGCCGATGATTCACCGAATACCTAAATAGAATTAGATATACACCATGTTAGGATATCCAAAATCTTAAAACGGTACTTGGAATCAGCTAAAGGTACAGTATAAAGAGTTCTCTAAAGGTGTCGTAACAAAGTGCAGACTATTAGATACTAACCAAGATAAATGTATCAGTCGTGAAAACACCTTAGGTATCATCCGGAGTTGGGACGCCGCCGCCGCCGCCCCGGGGTACAGTGAAATGCCTGGGTCCAAATCAAACGCGCCAGGGCAAGACGGGACTCAGGGACACAGCGGGACGCTGCCGGCGGGCAAGACGGGACGCAGGGACAGCGGGACGCCGGGGCACGGGGCGGGGCAAGCCGGGTTAGTTTAATTGTCGCGGCGACGAGACGTCTCGGTGAGTTATGGCGTGACATTTTCAATTGGGGCCGACGAAGGTTTTAGGCACTCTCTTGCGAATATATCAAGGTAAGGGTTTAGTTGAACTGTAGTCTGTGATCCCTGGCCGATTTATTATATGTATATCTGCCTAAACTTATTAAACAGTTAATTAAATACGAGTATAGGACGATTCCATTGAAGTGTAAACAAGTTAAATAACTATGTAACGCTTCAAGGCCTCGCAAGGGCTTCAAGAAATAACAACCAATTTAGTAGTAAGGAAACGTCTATTTTATTTTGACAAATAAATTGACTAATAGGAGAAATATTCCCAACGGTAGAAGGAAGGCGCGGAAGGCCCTTGTTATGAAACAAGATATGTAAAGCTACCAAGGGGCACAATTTAATAACATACCATACCTATACACAAACTAATAATAGACGTGCCTGTTATGTGATAGCTCCTTGAAAGTAGTTTTCTATATACAATAAATAAAGCGCAGCTTTTATTCGTGTACGTAGCTCTAAAGTAGACTTCCATAAAAATAACCATATATCAGATATGATAAGCAAGAAGAGCCTTGGTGTTATGGATTTTGAGTGTTGAGAGAACACGGTAACTCTTAAGCGATAAACTTTGAACGAATAAAATCTATTCTTCATAAACTTATCACATAATATCATTTGGATATCTAAACTTTCCTCAATAAAACTTTATACTTCACGCCTCGGTTTATGTCTTATTTTGCCGACATATTTATTGGATCTGAAGATATTGGAATTCTAACATAGCCATAAGCTTAAAACATTTCACTACTGAACAAAAGCAAATAGGGATATCGGTCCATAACCTATAGACCTAGACCTGGTGCTGGCAGTTTGGTATTGGTTTATTTTCCAACTTCTAAGGAAAAACAATAGCATACCTATAGCAAAGACTAACGAAATAAGTCATTCCTGATGTATGATCGATCACATATTTCCTTTTAAACAAGATGAAAAATTAAACCGATACATCAAATACTTTTGAATGAAAGGGGCTGGCTTTTGATTAAATCAACATATACAGACATATATAACAGACTACAATAAATAACATAATTATAAATACAAGCTTTCACTACAATTATTTTGAACTTAGCCCGCAACCAAGCATCACCGTGGTAAGCCATCACCGCCGCCCATGGAATTAGTGCCATCGGAGGTGTTGCTTTTGCCTTGCCGACCTGAAATAAACCTCTATAGTATATACGAAAAAATCCATGTCGTAGCACAAGGACGAGCTCAAAAACTTAATAGCGTTAGTTTTTAATCTTAATTCAGAAAGTAGAAATAATGTTAGCAAGATGGAGAAATAAATCCTATTGGTTTACTGTTAGTTCTTCTTATGAAGGCTGTTCTAAAATCCTATTGAGTTTATTGTCAGTTCTTCTTAGTTGAAGGCTGTTCTAAAATCCTATTGAGTTTATTGTCAGTTCTTCTTAGTTGAAGGCTGTTCTAAAATCCGAACTGGTGGTAGAACCCGTAGTTCAGATTTAACTTTATTTTATCAGTTTTGTCATCCTGGTATAAGTATAATGCTCAAAAGGCGATCTCAGAACAAATATTTTTTGATTTTGACGTTCAGTTCATGTCAAGGCTTCCATTCAATAAACTCTTTGACTTTGAAAGCCTTAGTAAAAAGTAGAGCAGTGTTCACTAAGTGGAAGGTTGTCCTCGGCCGTTGCGTCACGCGTATTATTTAGGTATTAGGGGGGGGGGGCTCCCGAAACCAAACGCCGCGCCAAAAACACGCGAAAACATGATTTGCCGACGGAAAGGTCTCGGACAAATGCTGATGGAGTTCTTAGTACAGTAATAGTAGGTATGCGACATTTTAGGAACTATTTAGTTGTTAATTGAAGCTTCCGCAATGGTAATTTTTATGATTTACTTTATACTCATTATGTTTCAGTAAATACCAGTTTCGATTTTAAAAGGAAGTTTCGATCATTTTAATTATCAGGGCTTAGAAGGATAAATTTAACTCGTTTGTTATGTTGTTTGGCCCCACGTACTGGCGAATTAAACTTGTTTTTTAATTCAGTTCTTCACTAAATCACTAAGTAATAAACTTATACGCAATATATATAGATTAACAAACATTTCAACGTATGAATTGTATCTATGTTAACATTTATCCGGAAGGTGCCAGCACTATTTAAAGGAGAGCGGATTTTAGTTTAATAACACCTAACTTTTAGAGTCCTGACCTTTATCTTGCCTTCAAAAAGTATTATATTTCGTAAATGGCTGCAACAAATTGGAGTGCGCCCCCGGCATGGGTGGCCAGGGTGGCACAGGTGGCCAGGACGACCCGGGTAGCCAGGGTGGCCCTGGAGGCCAGAGTGGCCGGGGCCGACTGTTGTCTGATACGCTTCCCATAATGAATATCACGTGTCCCGGCAGACCAAATCGACAAACATAAATGTTCCCACATATTATGTTCCCTACGACATATTGCAAAGCTTTGAAACATATTCATTATTTTGTATTATTTTAGACTGCCTCTCTGCATTGTAAAAAGAGATTTCAATGTGTACAATAATAGTACAATATATAATGACCTCGGTTACATGTTATCTTTCTGTGAATTGATAAAAGTAACAATCGTTGCACACTATAGACACCGGCTGGTAAATTAGCCAAAACAACAAACAACAAAAAACCTTATACCATTTCTATACGAGTAGTAGTTATTACAATCGCAAACTTTTTTATCAAAAAACTTTACCTACACGAACAACGTTTATTGCGCTTATATAAAAAACAGCATTACGAGAAGGGTTTATATTGCTTTCAGAGTACAAAACATTGTTCCCTAAAGTTTGTTGCTAAGTATTCTTGTATAATCCCCTGAAAACAATTTATTTAGGTACCTTGTCACCGGGAAAAGCTTTGATAACAGCACTCGAAATACGCTAAATATTATTACAACCGCCAGCTAACTTCTTTGTAGTAGGTATCAGTCGGCAATATGCTTAAAAAGTTACGTCAAAGTCGGTAACGTAGTGGAGTTTGTACCTTGTTAGAGTAGTTCATATTAGTTTTCAATCGTCTGATTCCGATCACGTTGGATTCAAGTGAAGTAGGTACCTAGACGGCAATCTGTTATTTTTTAGGTCACGTATGATTGTACAGTTTGTTACATAAGATAATTAAGAAACATTCCTTAGATGGAAACTGTACGTCTCTTGTTACGTCACTCCTAATAAAGGAAGCACAAAGCACGCATCCTTTTGAGAATTTGCGAAACTATAATACAATAATCAATTATGCCCTTACACATGCGAAACCTTTGGCCAAAATATTATTAAATGAAATTAAACTAAATTAAACTTTCCTACTTTATACTTTTGAGATTTAAACATTAGGATGAATAAGACAGAAACAGAAAATGTATTTAATTCCAAACCAGTAAAGAATATTCATAACAACCAAAGACTCATAACATTCACAGCTCATACATAATGTGCAGAACCGTGCCGCGGTAAATACGTATATTCCATAACTGTACGCGCACCGCCCGCCGCCGCCGCCGGGTCAACGAAAACGCTCCGAAGCGGATTCAACATCAGTTTATTTCTTAAACTTATTTCAATTCTGCAAGATGGATTCCCTATTTCGCAATATTTGCATAACATAACTCATCTTCTTTGGAATGAGTCTGATATGCAGGCAGTGTGACATTTAGTTAGGCGGGCACACTTACTCCGCATTGTTCCTAAGCAGTATACATGCCTACTGAGAAGTCGATCCCGGCCACCCGCATTTGGCAAGCGTGCTAATTATAATTAGTCTTGACTTAATTTAGATAATGGAGCCCTTTGCCCAGCAGTGGGGCAGTATGTGGGCTGTTCGTCGATAAACTATATCGAAAAGCTATTACTTACTTACTGCAAAGTCACGGTAGCAACGAGCGTAGCGAAAATGACTAATAAAGGTATTTATTTAATCCCCATTACAGGCTATGGCTATTATATATTAAAGGCTCTTTCGGACGGGAAAGTGGAGAGTCATGTTTGCGGTATTGTATTTTCTATAAGTTGTGTTTTGCTGAATATTAATGTGAAGTAATGGCGGCTCATAACTCGTTAAGTGCTCGCGGACGTGCAAATGAAACAAAACTGCAACGCAGGGTGCGTCTACACTGAAGCGAAGCCGAGGAGAGAGATACTAAAATTGACAAATAAATTGCTTAAATTACATATCTTGTCTCAGATCTGCATCAAAGGAAACAGTGATTGGTTTTTTTTTATTAAATTCTTCTGGCCACCCCGGTTTAGTGCAAACGAATCCTTTCTCTAGCGACTTCCGTGTGAGATCGTAGTTAAGTGTCTGAAACCTTTACAGAGCTCAAGGGATTTGGAGGAATTATCATTTATCATTATATATCCATCATTCATCACTCATCTATCTATTAAACATAGAAAAAGCGTTTGCAACAGCGCAGCTTGCTAATGGACTCCGGCCAAACTCACCGAGGAAAGTTGAGAGAACTTTAAACATTGCGCTTCTGTTCGGAATTCTCAAAATTTCAAATTTGAATTATTAACATGTTAGCTTATAAAAATAATACTTTTATCATGTTGATTTTTGGTTTTAATCAAGCGTAGCAATAGAAAGGAAATATACTGTTGTTTCCTTTATTGAGATAACGTTGCATTAAAATGAAACCGCCCAACAGATTTAACCTTCAAAAGACTCTTATTTTTCATTAAGCTTCTAACAAAATAATAAGAGGAAGAAACCAATAGAATATCTACATGTATTTTACAATCATGTATTTTACAATTAATTACCTAATGTGTTTAGGTGTTTATATCTACAAGCCACGCACCCCAATTAAACATTAACCAAACTAATGATTGATCGGAATCACCATTGCGGGTCGGCTAAAGTCCACTTGTTAACTGTAAACTGGAAAGCGTAGCCGGTAACTATTTGCGGTCAAGCCTCTTCACGGAGGCTTGGCCGCAGCCGCAGCTTTCCGACTAAATAAGAGGTATCGTGCGTAACTGTTTCAGAGTGGTCGGATTAATGTACCAAAAAACTGAAGAACAGGTATGCTGTTTCATTTTAAAATAATAGGATACATTATACACATCCACTGTTAATAATATATAACATAATTTTATGTAGGTAATATTTGTAATTATATGTAATAAAGTGCACATAGTTCTTATATACTTACTCCATGTCCTATCCATTCGTCTGGTTGGAGCGATAAGTCCGCCAAATTCTATTGTTGTTCGTTATTTTTTCATTGTTTTTCTGGTGTTGCAATAAAAGTGTTAACTGTCTATGTAAGAATAAAACTAATTAAATTACAGTATTATTATACGTAGCGACGAACTAACTAGTAAGTACACTCACTAATTTAAGTTACAGACGCTACAGTTAGTGACTTTGGTACGCAAGTCAGCCTGTGCTACGAGCCGTAGCACTGTCGTAGCAAAGCGTTACGGATCGGCGGTCTCATGTCGAAATGATACGAAACTATGTTTAGTCATGGACTTTATAGATATAGGTTTGCGTTACATTACTTGTACAAAGTAATTTAACGCAATGATTCGTCGTGCATTAGTACATTAGCAAGCATAGCCCCTTGCCTGCCACGGAGACTACTAGAGTTGGCTAACAATTGAGTTTCTATTGTGCCTGGTATTACGACAGCTAAACTCATAGCAGTATAAAGCTTGAGCTAAACATACATTTATATCAAGCTTTGAATACCGTTTATGTAATACACGCTTAAACAATTCAGGACCCTATTTTAATCAGATGAACTTATTGGCCCAGTATGTAAAGAAAGGCATAACAAAATAATAAAAAGTTGAAAGCGCAAGGAGTGTTAACGGCTAATATTATATTAATATTAGGTTGCCCGAAGCGCTTTGAATGTAGAATAGAAATATTTTACAAATAAGATAAATGTATTTTGTGTGCAGGCATCAGTCGCCCATGTTTATTTTGATTCGGCTGCGCAAGTACGTGCGGTCTCTGCACATTTTCCTTGCAGTTTTGTGATTTCATGATGGAAATTGAAATATACAATTTCCTGAAATACTATTTCGCTGAGTCGTGGGGTTACGTGTTCAATGCGAGCGCCGCCCGGGGCAAAAGGGTACCGCCGTGTCGTTTCATTGATTGTCCAACTTATTAAAGAAGTAGCTAACCCGTATATAGGAGCGTCACTATATAATATTATTTCAACACACGCTACTAAAACATGGTGTTCTCACAGACAGACACACTTTGTTGTAAGTTACACTTAAAGCAGCGCTAATGTGCTATGTAAACTAAAGTAAGTACAAATAATGTTTGGACTCGTCACAGTCAGCACGCAGTGCAGCGCTCTTCACTCGTAGGCAGATAGCAAGAGACAGGGAGAGCCGCGTGTGTCTTATGATAGATTATCGGCCACACTACCAATAAGATCACACGCAAGGCTCTCCCGGCCACTAGCTCAGCTCCTCACGGCACCAGCTAGCTTCAGGTCTCATGTCTTTGATGACCTCATGTCTCCATATTACATTTGATTCGTGATATACGCAAGAAGAAAAGAACTGCATCCGCTGATTGTGTCAGAGATTGCGCTTCAAGGCCATCTTCATGTTTCTTCCGAGTTCCTGTTGGTCAATTCTTATTTCTCATTGTAAAATAAAACAAAAATAAAAATTTTACATTATTAGTAACCTTGTACATAACACACTTTAACAATAATATAGCCAAATAGATTGAAAACAAGAATATAAACTAAGAAATCGTGTAAACATTCAATAGTAACAGGCAAAAGAAGTGATTGTAAACATTGATTATGAGTTCTAAATCAGCCATTATGAAGTAAAAGGTCTAAGAACCCAAGCGTAACGTACCCAAACCATTAAATAAAGTTTATTCCAACATTCATTCCGTAAAGCGATTACTGACATTCACTAAATTCAATTGCGCCAATTGGAAATATCGACGTTCGTTCATTTCATTCATAAAGGATAGAAAGAAGTCGATCGCTATAAATCTCACGGAATGGGCATAAACGCAAATCGGATGAACTCGTTTGCCCGTCAAATGTCGGAATGTTCAATTGGATTTTAGTTTGAGCAATAAGTTACTCGCCTAACTGATGGATTACCGATTAACTGCCGATGCCGGGATAGTTTATGCGTGTTTATGTTTCGGTCAGATAATGCAGTTACATTGCTCGAACTAAGATCCAATTGTATTAAATTTATTTTTTAATGGTTAACCTATTTAACTAGGGCAGCCAAAACGACGAACATTAAATATGAGTATAGATTACATGTGTGACTCACAGTTAATGCTGTCTTAATTATAGCTTGTCACGACATGCCTCGGTTAGCGTTTATAATAAAACGATATCTTTCGTACATTCTCTTCACATATTCTATTATGACAACATAAGCTCACAATGAATAACAAAAAAGCCAACACCAAGTAGCCTAAGTGAGTAACTTATTAGAGCTGTGTTTAAATCCATATATCTTTGTCGGAGCTGTGTTGCAAAATGTTTATCGGATTTTATTTTGACGGTCCGTGCGGCCGGTCGGAACCAAAAACAACTAAATATACAAAGCTATTTAATGTGAAACACGAAAAATTATTCACGAGAGTCAAATCTATCGCTCCTCTGGCTGGATGCGGGCAAAAACAAAATAAATGTATTTTGTTCAGGGGAGCAAAAAGTGACGCGATTCCCCGTAACACGTGTCATTTATCAGCCTTTCCTACTGTTTTGCTTACTACTTTGCTATCCCGGTTAAAAAGGTAGGTCCAGTAAAATGACTAAACAGAAAGGTGATAAAGGTGTTTTCAGATTTACCTAGTTCTCATTTAAGAAATCTCTTTAAACCAACACGCGTTAGTCTCATTGATCTCCCATCTTTATAGATCACCGCATCGTACCGGAAAACCATACCTGCTTTGGATTGATGTCATTTAGTAAAAATACAATTTTGTTTCTCGAAACAACACAAGCCTTGAGAGTCCTTACCACAAGAGGTACCTACATAGTCTCTCGGAAGAAAGTTCACAGAAATCGTTACAAGAAGACCTTTCTTGACAACAAAACCAGAACCCTAAGATTAGTGTTACGTCTAGTTAAAAAAATTATCAACAACACGGTTAAAGTTTAGAGAGCCAGGCAGAAAGTCAATGCGGAATAAATCAAGAATCGTGCGAAGCGTTTCTTAAACTGCGTAACTAGATCTTAATTAGTGTTGACCTATATCGTGAAACCGAGAAATTTATTGTTTTCCATGGTTAACGCGAACACTACACATTGAAATGAAACACTTTTTTCGGATATAACTCGCGTTTACTACATTTTAGGGTTTTTAGGGTTTACCCGAACCCTTTACATTCGGGGTACGTGGTAGCATGAGTCTCCATGTGAAAAAAGTGTTTTACCAATTGAATTTTCCAATGAACCGAACAATGACCGATTCCAAATAGAACCTATATCTACAAGTATTGCTCAACACTTGAATCCTTCACTACAATCACTGCTAAAACAAACTAAATTGCCTCGAGTAGTGTCGCCACACTAATAACAGCAGTGGTTTACACTTAACTAAATATACAAACGAGGTTGAGGGCAACATTTTCCGCTATTTAGCCAAACAGCTGAGCTGTCCCCGGAAATTAAGGCTCAACCTTGCGGACAATACCTCCAACACAAGCGGACGACTTATCGGACTTCATCCGGGCATTGGACTTTGAGCCTTAGAGCAACGGTACAAGGAAAACTGCGTGCCAACAATGTATCGCCGATTGTACTTTATCTTTTAATGCGTGAATAAGCGTGTGGACATGTGCTGAACTTGCGGAAGACGTGAAAACTCATAGTTGTAGTTATGTTAGTACATTGAAAAAACATATTTAAAATTCAGATATGTAGGTTAAGGATGTTATGATAGTAAATGAAGCAAAGGATCTGTGTCGAAGCAAAATAATGGAGAGCTGTAGTAGCTGCTTATGACACCGCCGACTCCTTTCCATAACGTGGGGATGTATATTCATTGGTGCATATTTGATGTATTTCACAAGTTAACCAATTCAATAATAATTAAATTACATTTATAATGACAGTGATTTAGAACTACTAATACCATAGCCAGTAACGCTTTGTTGATGTTTTTGTCAACGAGCTACGGTAGCTGCTTCAGGTAATAAAGCTCGATAGCCAAACAATATGGCCTGTGTAGCCAAATTATAATTATAAAAGTTGCTGCCACCGTGAATCATTGTTCCACAGGCTAAACAACAGAGTGTAGGAAACATTTCCGCCATCGGAACGGCTAATCAACAAACTGTCAACCAGCGAAACTTTGTTTGCGCCAAACAACCGAACAACGCATTAATCAGAATTTATTACACATTTTAAATCATCAATCTGGATTAACGAATCGTCGAATAGAAACGCGATAAAATCCATTTGGAATACGTAAAGTAAAACAGTGGAAAATTTATGGGTGGAGCTGCGGCGGAGGCCCATTCACAGAATACTCCAACCCATCTCTTCCTTTGGGATGTCGTGAAAGGCGACGAACGGTTCCCCATTTTTTTGCATAACATTATGTCATAATTTAACATAGCATACTTTTACTTATCCTAATAATAGTTACGCACAACATTAATTTGGCATAACCTTTTATGCACTTTTATTAAAGCATTAACTACTATAGCATAATAATTGATAAACATACTATTCTAAAGCCTGAATTTGCTTACGTATAATGATACTTAAAGATAGTTTTGTTACCGCCGCACCCTAACCTACTTTTACACTATGGTACCCAAGTTATATTTTGATATACCTAATACCTACCTTTTTGTTTTTAGATTCAAATAGCTATCAATAAAATAAAAAATGATGCAAAGTCAAATCCTGATAAAAAACCAATCCAAATTATAACGGATTTGGAAACTATAACCCCACCTTCTGTCTTGTATAATCTACCAGACTATCTTTATGCCTAATAACTATTAGACAAATAAACAATAGGCCTTAAAACTTTATGCAAATCAAAATTATGTCAAAAAACATTAGCCTAAACCATTTTTATGCTTACTGAAATAATATGCCAAAAAACAATTATGTTAAAATATCATTATGACAAAAAAATATGCCGAAATGGTTATGTCAAATTAAATTAGGACAAAAAAAATGATTCGAAAAAAAGGACTCCCTAAAAATACTGCACACAAACTGCACATACGAGTAAGCAACATATTGCTTTTTCACAATGAAAAATAAACAGTGTCATAAGTAGAGACTCACACGCCTGCCCCGTCTCCCTGGGCGGGTATATGCGTGTATTTAAATGATATAGTTAATCTATAAAGGTTAGTTTTCGGGGTAACCAACAACAGACAAGAGCACCAACTCGACATGAGCCATGACGAAGTTAAGAAAACCTAATAATACACCTCTCTTCCTATTGCGTTTGCATTTGAATATATCTACAGAAAGACGTCGTCTAAATGGAGGCGGGCCCAGGGAATTATTTATGTGGTATTCTTTATTCCTTACAGCCGAGCGATGGGTGATCGAATTTGGGTTAACGCAGTTAGATAATTCATACGGTAATACATAATAATCTTTTTCCCTAAAAGATAATTCGTAGTTGAAGATGCATTCATTTAATATTTATGATTTATTGGGATCGTATTGACTTATTGATTAATTGATAAATATAAAATAATTATTAGAAAACGAATTGGAAGATTAAACCACGGCTATCACAGATTAAACCACGGCTATCACAGATTAAACCACGGCTATCACAGATTAAACCACGGCTATCACAGATTAAACCACGGCTATCACAGATTAAACCACGGCTATCACAGATTAAACCACGGCTATCACAGATTAAACCACGGCTATCACAGATTAAACCACGGCTATCACAGATTAAACCACGGCTATCACAGATTAAACCACGGCTATCACAGATTAAACCACGGCTATCACAGATTAAACCACGGCTATCACAGATTAAACCACGGCTATCACAGATTAAACCACGGCTATCACAGATTAAACCACGGCTATCACAGATTAAACCACGGCTATCACAGATTAAACCACGGCTATCACAGGTCGACCGTGTCGCGTAGCGGTGAAAGAATACTACCCCCCCCTTTCTTTCCTTTGGTGTCGTAAAAGGCTACTAACTGACCAAAGACTGCGCATTCAACAGCATAGAGCGGCGATGGGCTCACCACATGTCACGGTGAGCACATATGTGCAGTCGCTTTTTGGTGGAAAGTGGACTACATGGCAGAGGACTGCTTTTGCGGTCCTCATTGCCTAGTCTGTGACTAACCCTTCAGGTATAATATGATTATATGTATGTATGCTATCACAGATATCGATTAGATAACTATCCGACTACGACATTACATACTCTTACTTATTTTTGCAATATCTGGTAATCACATTATAACGACCCAATTTTGCGCACACCGAGAAACATTTAATTAGTAGGTACGACATCTACGTCTAATAATTTCGTAATCCTTTTTATAATTGGCAAACAAAGAACAGCCGTCGGGTGCGATTCATCTGGATCAGCGCTGAGCAGTTGGCAGTCATTACGGCGCTTATTACAGCAGCAGATGGTTTGATACAGCAGCGGAGCCACGAGACACAACGAGATTACGGATAAATATAGCGGAAGGAATATAGTTGGATGTCGTGCTTTAGCTAAACGCGTCTGTTTTCATTTAAGCATACTTAAGGGGTGACACATTTATTTACTAATCAAATGTCCGCCCGCGACTTCATGCTCTTTCTTTACAAACTTTGTCAACAATTACAAACACAACAAAAAAAGAATTAACCAAATAGGTATATACATATAATAGTAGCCGTTTTGGAGTGATGCGCGGACAAACATTTCTGGAAATTGATTTTCAATTCTATGGAACAGTTAGATTAAGTATGGTGGTTTGTTTTGTACAATATCGTCCAATTTCCTAAGTTGTCTAATTTCTATGTTGTCCTGTGTATTTTATGTCATTCACCATCCAATTCAAGTTATGTGTAACAAATAGTTACCGGATCTGTAGCTTTTAAATAAATTAGAATGTCCTGCTTATTGTGATAACAAAGATTATTGGAAAGCTGTGCTCCCTGCCTACCTCTCCGAGCCCCGAGCGTGATGTAAGCATGTATTTACAAAGACATTTTTTTTATTTTCATATTTGATTATTTGTAAGAAAAAAAAAAAGTAAAATGGGTCTCTTCAAAACTACGCATCAAATTTTCATGATTCTTTTGCACAGAAATAGTTTTTTTATGGTGGGAAATCAACAGAAATCAACATCGTTGGCGAAGCCGCTTGACGGGAAACTAGTGTTAAATACTTAAATGTATCTTGTGTGTCAATATGCGTGTAAGTCAATATGCATGTAAGTCAATATGCGTGTAAGTCAATATGCGAGTGAGTCAAAGTGCGTGTAAGTCAATATGCGTGTAAGAAATTAGTCATTTTGCGAGTAACCTTATTATCTATGCATCAAATGATGCAAACTATGCGAATATACATTATATATTATGATTTCACTTGTGTATACAGGGTGTGACACAATAGGTTTCGCGGCGCTTCAAAGCGTGTGTGCTCAAACAACTCGACAGCTCTCAAACCCCCCGCGGGAAATATCGGCTCACCATTGTGGAACTACTGCACCGTTTATTACTTTTGCAAAGAGCTACACCTTTTTTACAATGATCCAACGACTATTGGAAAATCAAATCAAAATATCAGGAGTACATCCATCTATTTGAGTAAAAAAATGTGTCTGTCTAGGCTGCCATATTAAGATTGCCCTAATTGACTTATAAAAGGTAAGAGAAGATATATCGTCTCTGTTGTGGCTCGAGCCCTCCGTGAAGATAAACCTTTTACCTAGTTTTGCGTTGAACCCTGTTTAAATATTTGTTTATTTAAAAACGGAAAGTTTAAATGTGTCTGAGAAAAATACTCGTCTATAACCGTTGTTCCTACGGTTAACCGCAGGTGTCGTAAAGGCGCTGTTCTCATCCAGGTTTCCAGCCGTCAGCGTGCTAAGATCTAGATTAACCTATTGACATCCGCATGGCATGTCCGCATGCCATGAACAATAGATTTTCTATTGCGTTTGTATTGGCGGCTTTCAATAGGTTAACCAGCCGTGCCTCCCGCCCTCCGGGGAAATACACCGGTACCCGCGGAATGGCTGAGTTCGGCTACCCACAATATTGCTCATAAATCTGATTTAAAAGTGCAACAAAGTTAGTGATTCTGCAATGTAAACGACCCCGTGAAGCAATAACTTAACTTATTTAAGCTTCTTCTGTGTTAGATGCCAGTTTGAAAGCAGCGACAGATGTAAGCTAACTTATTTATGCATCTCCTGTATTAAACAAGAGTTTTAAATTGCGAGTTTGAGAACGACGAAGCTGTAAGGGAGATACTAACTCAAACTCAAAATTCCCTGGTGGTAGGTTTTGACTCAGAATGTCTTGTGGCGTTAAGTCCGCCTTTTGCAGTTTCTTTATGTCCTCAAAAAATAAATAAATAAATCTGACAGAATCGCGACCACCCAATATCGATTTCTGCTTCTAAGTCGGTTTGAAAATTCAGTAATTGGGGGGGACACAGAGTATAAGACTTAAAGCTTTAGGGACTACAAAGCTAAGGCGGGCCATACGCTCCATTGCTGGCTCAGTAACATAAAACAAAGTGTCAATCTCATGAAAGTTGAGGCCACAGAACTTATTTATTCTCTGGTTCACACAGTTCTTAGTTCTATTATTGGAGAAAACAAATGAGAATAATTATTTATCTAACTTAATTCATATAATAACATCTGATTTTTATAAAGTTAAGACAACTAATAGCTCTGTGGTGGCCACATGCCATTGGCGTCACCTTACAGAGGTCGGTAAACTGGACAACTTTGTTACAAGCTTTGCAGCAGACACGTCGGCCATGCGCTCTCCAGGGAAATTGATGAGCAAGTGATAGCATGCTTACAAGCTTATTCATTATTACTACACACATCAAAAGTGTCTAGGGATCAACATATATTTTTGCAATAACTTTTCTCCTGATTGATATTAATTAAAATTTTCTTTAAGGATTCATCAAATAAAGTGTTTTCGTTTGTCTACAGTAACGATAAACCAAGTCACCTTTGCATTAATAAAGAAATTTGCCATTTTCCTAATAAAGGGATTTTTGACATTTGAACCACTAACATTAAAGTTCGAAAAAAAGACTGAAATAACAGCTTTCTTTAAAATTTTATTGGGTAACTTAAACAATTAATAATCCGTGTTTCTACCGCGAACACTAACAACACAAGAACATCGGTTTGGCATACTCAAAATGAGTTCATCCAAATCACGCTGTGGAATGGCCGCCCATGTTCGTTGCAACAACAAAAAAAGGTCTTCTTGCGACTGGATACCCTTCATATTCGGCAGAGCTCTTCTCTGTAGCATATCCCATGCATGCTCAATCGGGTTCAAGTCTGGCGACTGAGCAGGCCAGGGCATGACATTGATGTTAGCTGCGGCGAGAGTCTGTCTTACAACTCTTGCGGTGTGCGGTCGTGCATTATCATGCATTAACTGAAATAAGGGACCGATTTGCACTTGTAGAGGAACGATGACGTCTGATACAATCGTCTCAGCATAAATTTGAGCGTTGAGGTTGCCTCTGATCCAAATCAACTCAGTTCTTCCGCCGATCCAAATACCCGCCCATACCATGATGGTTCCACCACTATAAGGATGGACTTCCTGGCAGGATTTTAATCGCTGTTGGCGCCCAGGGGTTCTCCAGTGTCGTATACGTCTTGTATCCGGTCTCATACCAAAACGAGACTCATCAGAAAAGCACACGAAACGCCATTGTTCTTCTGCCCAATTTCTGTGTTCAAGAGCCCATTGATATCGAATCCTACGATTGTGCATTGCTATAGGTGGTACCCTTAGCGGTCTTCGGGAATGAAGGTTCACTTCATGCAAGCGGTTTCTGACTGTTTGGTCGCTAATTAAGTTCCCTGAAGAGTGATGAAGCCTCACGGCTAACATCATGGCGGTTATTGTTGGAGCTCTTCGAGTTGTGATTTGAATGTATCGGTCTTGTCTCCGTGTGGTGCAGCGATACCGTCCTCCATGGCGCTCAGCCACGGTACCAGTGCTTCGGTAACGTGTCCAAAGTCGACTGATAACACTCTGACTTGTATTCAGAGCTAAAGCCACAGTACGTTGCCGGGAACCAGCTTCTATCATTCCCACGGCTCTGAGCATTTCTTCCCTGCTTAAATGACGTCGCCGCTCCATAATAACGTTGGTTTTAATCAGTAGTAGGGAAACAGTAGCACTAATAATATCTTCAATGCGTTGTATGTTTTTATAGGGAAAATATTGACAGCTGATTTTCATCTTTTACTAGAAATTGATTGAAAGTTCCTGTTTCAAATTATGAAATGCACCAAAAAGGATCCATATAAATTTATAAAATCATAAATTTATTACAAAGCCACATCTCAATCTCAAGAAATCCGCATAAAAATGCTTGATCCCTAGACACTTTTGATGTGTGTATTTTAGTGATGGTTGATCTATTATACCTACATGTTAGTAGAAAGGTGAAAAATGTAATATTTTCCTTAAACATGGTGGTAATCAGCTTATAAACTCAAGGCGTCGGTAGCCGAGGGGACAGATGCTCGGGTTGAACGCGATATATCGTGGTTCAATCCCATAGCTCCGTTAGACTACTGCCGTGAACCCACTCCGGCACAGTCATTTAAATTAACAGGGTGGGTTAACAGGTCTATTAGTAATGTGTTAAACGCACATTGATAAAAATCTTTAGAAAAAAGAATTAAAACCCATTACTCATTGAAAAAAAACAATCACTACGATTAATGGGTGTTGGCTTAATCACTAGGTTTGAGATTACTAGTTGAGCTACAAGATCTAAGTCATAGTTTCCTTGGTTTGGGTATTTAAACCTAGGCCTCCTTGGAAGCACTGAACGCATTGTCATTGTTTTGTTTCAAGTGTCAAGAGAAACGGTTAATTGCTTGAATATTACAATTAAATTGAGTAAAGAAATGCTTACACATTTTTATCGATAGTCATTCAGAGACAAGATTAAATGAAAAAGAAACAACCAATATCACATAACACAATCGTAACAATATAATAAAAAAAACATCAGAAAGGCAAAACATTTAAAGGATCATCTCGCATGTTATTGTCGCCTATCGCACAAAACACATTCAACAACACTCGAAACTTAGGCCAGAGGTAGCCAAAGGGCCAGAAAAATAGGCGAGAGACATGCAAATAGGACCGGCCTAAGCGCCGCGAGGCCGGCTGAAGGCCGTGATCCCAATGTTTTTATGTGCGCCCGAGCGAGCGGCTACAACGCCGCTCTTTATTCACGAATACATTCCGATTGGATAGTTTTGAAGGTGATATGGCTGTCCTCGTCACATGGACGCGTTACGGGGAGGCGGCAGACAGCTATCGGACCGGAAATTGATAGAAAACATTCTTAGTACGAAGGACTGACATAATTTTTTACATAAAAATATTAAACGGGGTTAATCGCAAACTACTTAGTGTTATTATCTTAGGTTTAATATAGATTTACTAAGTTGGCGTTAAATGATGTTCAAAACATTTGTTCTTTTTAACTCCTTAAAATGAAATAGCTATGGTCTCTGCCTATGTACCTCCGCAAAACGGGCTTGATTTAATAATCTGAATGTAGGTATTTAGGTACAATACAATTAATTAGGAGGATGTGTGATATTAGGTAAATATGTGATAAAAGCATAAGCTTTATTAAAGTAAAACAAAGACACGTTAAAATACGAGTACTTAATGTAAAAAAACACCGTTAAATTACCGTCAAACAACATTATAACTCGATAAGTGTTCCGTAATAGCGAAGTTGTGGGATCAATCGCGGCTAAATCAATTAACCGATTCACTGATCAGTTGGCTGCTTTGTAAGTCTGTCAGAAACTGAACTGGCGGCACCCACTGGCAGGCTGGTTTATCTTGACAACACAACTTTTACTTGGATGATAGTTTGGGCACGTTCGCTGGCTGCCCATTCCACGTTTAATGACAGCCTTTGCGCCTTAGAGAAATCCCTTGAAAGAAGACTTGCGTAATAAAAGGTTCATGTGTTGTTCACTGCTTTACTCTAGGGATATGTAGGCGGACTATTATTTTAGGTAGTTTTTTATTATAACCTAACGCTGATTACGTTCACAAGCTAGAAATTGGAGTACAGCTTAGAAATTCTGAAAACACGATTTCAACTGTCTGAGATTTGAACACTAAACACATTTTTATTTTAGTGCATAAAAAAAACAGAATTAAGTAAAAGATACAATGGTGCTTGGTAACATTTTGTCTATTTTTCTTAGTAAATATCTAGCTAATCTTTAATAAGACTATATTGAAAGGATGGTGTAAGAATTATTACCTATTAGATAAACACAAAAATGTACCACTGTGACTGACTGACTGGTGAGGCACACACAACGAAGTAAGTATCTAAAAACAGTTTCGGGAGTAGGGTTCCGCCCAACAAGAGGTCACCATCACTTACGAAGTTTAATAACCAATTCATTATCGGGCGCCTTGGCACAGTGTTCAATCATACCGGTTGGGCCCAAAGCGCCCGGTCATCCGAGATATTACGCCATTAACATAATATACTATAGTTATCACAAGCTGCCGTAATCTTGGGATCACATCCTTGCCCTCTCGGCCTAACAACAATTGGGTCGAGCTTATAAACAGTACCTACACATCATTTGAAACAGATATCTAAAATAATGTACATTATAATGTTGATGAATTGAAACTTGAGTGATTTTGAACGTCTAACATAGTAATTAATTGACGGGGATGTTCATAAAATATTTAAGGTTCTTTCTGTTTTAGTTTAATTACTAATCTGTATGAGTTTACACACAGGTACACTAGAAGCGCTAGAAAACTAACACAATTTTGTCTCTCTTTTGAAGAGTTAGGGTGGAGTTTAAGTAATACAAGTCTTACAAGCTTAGGTAATCTTAAAAGCAGCTAATTCTTTTTTTTACGGGTAATGGGTAAGCGCTTGGCCTTCATCTCACCTGATGGTAAGTGACGATAAGGCCGAAGGTGGAAGCGCGCTTCACCCGGAATTCTCAACCACTGAGGAACTGGCTATCTTATCTCAAACTGTCGGAACACCACAATGCTATAAACATCGTTGTTATGGCGGCAGACTTAGACAAGATGGTGGTAGCTAGCCAGGCGGACTTAACAGCCCTACCACTAAAAAAACCGAGCACACAAAGATGTACCCCCCGCCGGGAATCGAACCAGGGACCTCTGGGTCTGAAACCGGTGGCATAGCCACTAGACCACGGAGGCGGTTAACCTTGTTAATATAAAAAATATAAAAAAATAAAATTTGTTTATTTATGTTATTAATTATAACAACTAAAATAAACGAAAAGTACCACAGGTCCAGTAACTGTACGGTAGCCAACTAACTGTACGACTCACTGCGAAACCGTGAACCCGTTGCGTAAGTATTCCCGAAAGAGCACAGTTGACGCGGCGGCAGCATCGGCGCTGGCTGGCGGGCTCAGTCGGCACATAAATAAGGCTCACTGTCAAATGTTTCACGCCGCAGCCGCACGAAAGGACCCGTCGCAAAACGGCAAAACGTTCGATCCCGTGCCGTATTTCACCGGTTTTTATTTGAATCACCTCGCCTTTTTGGGACGGCTTTGTTTTAGTGTACTGTCGATAGCGAAGTACATGTAACACGTGCAAGTGATCTGACGATTTTGTTTTGCTACGAAAATTGTTTTTTATGTAAGATTGTTAAGAGAGAAACAAAGCCAAAGAAGTATTTCGACGTGTCGTAGCAAAAAAAAATCTGTGAGCTCTGCCTACCCCAACAGAAACCGGTCGTGACGTATGTTATGTATTTAAATAATACTTACGACAAACTTATTAATAGGATAAAATTTTTACTAGAAAAACATCTACCAGTCTCAGGAAGCTCGAATGGAATTCGAACCCATGACCTTTGGATAGCCGGTCCACTGCTCTAACCGCTGCCTGAGCTACCGAAACCTCAGAAGATTCGTTGAATTTTTTCTAATAGTTTGTGATTATTCACGCTGTGAGCCAGTGGTATTACGTCACTGTGAGCTTCCTCAGACTGGTTAATTTTTTTCTAGTAAAATTTTTATTCTATATCTACGAGTATATAGCATTGTAAATGCAAACATTTCAATAATAATGAAACTTATTAATAATTAATAAGAGTAGAAACAAATTTCTTTTTTTTACCAGACTAATCATTTTGAACATAATTTATTTATTTTTAAGCACAAAAACAGGTTACAGTCATACAATAAAGACAACTTAAGTAGGTACTATGTATCAGGAACTAGACCATAACCCTTAAGTACCTCTGATGTCCATACTGATGTCATAGTCTGTACACGATGACATCAGTAGGCTTGTTATGTACATTAAAAGGCTATCCCATTTCTTGTAACAGGAGAAACGCGTAATACGTGATCCTTTATCGATAAGTGAATTTCTATTTGAAATATTACGACGTGTCTACGATAGGGTGGCACGTAGCATGGTAGGTTTAATAAATCCCTGTTATCAAGCACAAGCACGCCTGTTGAGCATATGGGTAAATATAATTATATAGCACATATGTATTTCCACATAACCAAATAGCACATTTGAAGGTCATGTCAAAATCCAATGTGGATTTGTATCAAAATAGCACACCTACAATAAAGGAACATCGAACTTGAAATTTCAATAACCTAATAATAATAAGGTGTTCACCAGAATATTGAGAACAATGTTAAAATGTTCAGTTCTAAGTAAAACTGACCAGTAAGCACTGCTTTTGTTTTTCTAGCAATGTTTTACAGTACCATATCAGTTTATTATTGAAGGACGCTTGAAAAGCGTTGAATTGCCACCAAAATACAGCCATTCACAATCGTATGTATTTAATTACCATAATATTGTTATTACAAAGACCCGTACCAGGTAATCGTAGATGTTTTCTTAGTAATAATAAACTCCTTTGCAGATACGTGGGCGGCCACGGGCACAATAGCAACAATAGCAAGCCAGTGCTGAATATTTCTCAAGTCCATTGTTTTAAACAAGTTAAAGAGCTTTTAAACATTTCGGTATTCGATACAAACTTCAAAGTATGAAAATTATTAATCAATTTTAAGGCAATAAGTACATTTGTGTGATTTAGGAAATTTTGCCCTTTCATCCCACTGCCGAGAAAAGGGTTTCCTTCAAACTTCAAACTTCTCTCTCTCTCTATCGTAAAACTTAAAAAACAATGTTATATCCCATCATAAAGTAGATCTACCGTAGCAAGCTAGCAAGTATCTGATATGTTTCTTCGATTAAACCTTAAAACAGCAAAACAACAAATTGGCACATTAAAGCAAACGTTGAGGCCATTTCGTAAATATCAAATGTCTAGAAGAGCACTCGGGCCGCAAGCTGGTATCGCAGTCACGCACAATCAAGCAGAGCTGGTTTTGACCTTCGTGTTTATTTGCTTACTTTCATTACTGAAACTTGTAGTTCTTTCTAATATCACTTTCAAAAGTACTACTTATTTCTTGCTTTCTATCTTTTTGGCATTTTTTTATTTTTATTCGCTACGGGTAAACAATGCGCTTGGCCTTCATCTCACCTGATGGTAAGTGACGGTAAGGAGCGCGCTTTAATTATTTCGTCTATCGCAATTTGTAAAGCGAGTATCTAATAATAGAGTTCAGTTTATGCTTGAAAAAAATGTTATCAGCAGTACAAATACAGACCAATACCCCCACAGAAAATTAAACCTTAATAAATATGTAAACGGTAAACGTATTGAAACGCAAATAACTTTTTCTGACCATATAGAACATTGCGATCGGACCTTTTTTCGATCAAAATGTAGAGATGCCTTGAATTCAGCCCACAGAACGTGTTTTGGGTTGTGGGGCCGAATCGACGGATATTCGTTTCGTTATATCATAATCCTTAGAAAGGCTGACTGATAGGTACTGGTGACCATATTGTAAAAGTTATTTGGTAATATAGAATTCATACACCTACATAGTTTCATTACAACAATTACATCAACAACTATTTTTTCTAGTAAACATTTTATCCTATATCTATATAGCATTGTGAATGCAAAATTTTAATAATAAAGATATTTATAAGCATTTACTTACGTCTTTATCAATTGTTAAATACTTGCAATAGTATTTCTTTCGAATGTGACGGTAGACTTCAATGCCGCTGGCTTGCAGCGTTAATCAAACTACTAGGAAAAATTCAACGAGTCTTCTGGGGTCTTGGTAGCTCAGCGGTTAGAACAGTGGACCGGCAATCCAAAGGTCGTGGGTTCGAATCCCACTCGAGCTTCCTGGGACTGGTTGATTTTTTTTTCTAGTAAACATTTTATCCTATATCTATAAAGCATTGTGAATGCAAAATTTCAATAATAAAGATAACTATTTGTACAGCCAAATAAATAGGTAAGTTAATTTTCCTCTTTCACAGTAAGGTGAGTAGATTCGACACATCGACATATCCACGACTCCTCGTTTGTCATACCTTTGTCACCAGTGGCAAATAACGTATCATGTCACCTGACATACCCAGTACCTTCCTCATGGGCTTGAAGTCTCACAGGTATAGATTTTTATATTAAAGGTTGTACAATATACCAACAAAAGTAACTCTAATTTTAAGTAATACATATGTATGAATCATAAAAATCATTTAGAAAGTGTTTTATTTAGATGTAAAAGCTTAAGTACCTAACGTTTATAAATAAGGATGTATGTACGAGTATTAACATGTTTTTTTCTAACCCGACTAAGGTCACATTTTTTAGTATTTTTTATAAAAAAATAATGTAATGTGTTTTTATCGTTTGGCCAATTTAATACGACAAGACGTAATCTTGTTTTCGTTGTAATGCTTCGCGATTGGGCGCACAACAATGGCTAACAGGGTAACTCACCGAGTCGCGCCGGTGCCCCCGAATGCGCTTTTGTTGTGATTGCGACCCATCCGCGCATAGTGCCCTACCTGAAATTAAGGACACCATTGCCATTTGTATGCCCGTAAAAAGAGTGGTCGGACTCGGTGGTGGGGTTCATTATTAAAAAGAATACCAGCTCATGTCTTCTCTTGGGTGTCGTAAAAGGCGATTTTTTTAAGGAGCTTGATGGAACGTGACCAAATCATCTGAAGCTCCTCCAGCTGACAGCGCGTAAAGCCGTTGGTACCGGCGTTGGCGTAAAATGGCAGTGGTTAAAAACCTAACCCGCATCGCCACCGTGGCGGGTTAGGGATGGCCCAACCTCCCTATGCCCTGTGCGCAGCTGTGGGACGATTATCGGCTAATGATGATCGTTTTCATTTTATTTATTTACTAGCGACCCGCCCCGGCTTCGCACGGGTTACTACCCGTACCCGTCCTAAACAAATTATAGCCTATAGCCTTCCTCGATAAATGGGCTATCTAACACTGAAAGAATTTTTCAAATCGGGCCTGTAGTTCCTGAGATTAGCGCGTTCAAGCAAACAAACTCTTCAGCTTTATAATATTAGAATAGATTAAAACTACAAAGGAAACATAAAGCATTTAAGTAATATATATTTTAACGACACAAATAAAGGTTATAATAGATTGTTGAACCAGTAATAGGTACTCACATCACATAATTAAAGTCAACAATCCTATTAAATATTGATAAACGAACTGGTTTCAATTGTCTAGTGTCTCATCAAATATAAATCTGAGACGAATTCCAGGTGTCTGAATACAAATGTTATTCGTCTTGTCTATTGTCTTTAGCTCAGCCACGGTAAAATAATTTTGCCGTGGCTCAACACTCATTTCGGAATATTCTCTATAATTGTGTAGAGACGTTGGGGTTAATTAATGTTTATTAATTTACAGCTAATTTCAAAGGAGGCGCTGCTACAATAATAGCGCGGTTTATTCCGTACATACTCGTACTTAACAGAAGCATTTAATTAAATTCTGTTTGATAGTAAGGCCAGCATCAAAAGTGATACACGCCTTTGGCAGCTGCTTATTAACTTGTATGTCTCTGAGAGTATGGGTCACAACCATCATGACTGTCATGGTATATTATGTGCCAACCTCCGTGGTCTAATGGTCAGCACACCAGTCCCGGCTTCAACTCCCGGTCAGGTCAATTTAAAAATAACTGTTTTTCAAAATTTTCTCAGGTGTGACTATTTTCTATACATAAAAAGTACTGTGTGTATTTAAGTATAAAGTTAACTACTAATAACCGGCCAAGTACGAGTCGGACTCGTCAGGGTCGCTCGAAGGGTTCCGTAGCAGCAAGTAAAATCATAGGGTAACATGCCCAGTGTGCCGGCCCCCTCCAGTGCCCGGCCGTGCGACATGATTTTTAAATAAAATAAGAATAGTTAAATGAATTTGAACCTAAAATCAATCCTCTTAAAAAGTATTTTGAATTACCTACAACATAGACACAGCGACATTTACGGCAAGCTAAATTTTCTACGTTTAGTTGTCATCTAAAAGTGGAGGTCAGCGCACGCGTGACAATTTAACCACAACTTAATAAAAAAATTAGTGCAGAGGTGTTTTCAACTGGTTAGTTCATGTATATTTTTTGTTATAATACCAATAAAGTTTTATATTTTATAACACGTAAGTATGCTTTGTATTTCCAGTGTCCGGCCCACCCCGGCCGGACACTAGCAATAACGTTACCATGATTTTTATGTATTCAATAATACCTAGGGTGTTGTGAAGTGTAAGTAATGTTAGTAGTGACAGGCATTAGCATTAAACCTTAGTTATGGCCAGTATCCGGCCGCCGATGTCAGCAGAGATAAAAATTATAGGTAAAATTACTTGTATGAGAATAGAATGGCCGGAATACTGGTAGCTATGACCGGATAGCTGGCCCTTAAAATGACTAAGCGGCTGGACACTGGCTATGGTACCAGTATTCGGCCATTATCTACTAATAAAAAAATTGTCTGTTTAATAATATATAGTAGTAACGTTTTATTATTAGTAAGAGTTTTATTATTCTATTTGCATTTTTATAAGTATTACGTTTTGTTATTTATTTGCAATTAATATTTAGAAAAAAAGAATTTAATTTAATGATTAGTGCAAAGAAAAATCCATTAAAATAAATAGTTTAATTAAAATTATTATTACCTCACATTTACTAAATAAATGTTTTGTATTTCACTACTTACTTTTTATTTTTTATACGTCTTTATAAATAAAGATTTGCGGTTCATAAAATCTTTACGTTTACGTTTTATCATTGTATTATATTAGTTTATTAGAAGTTACAGGTGGGGGGGGGACACACATTTTACCACTTTGGTAGTGTCTCTCGCGCAAACTATTCAGTTTAGAAAAAAATTATATTAGAAACCGCAATATCATTTTTGAAGACCTATCCATAAATACCCCCACACGAAAATTTTTGAGTTCAGTTCTAAGTATGGGGAACCCCCAAAATTTACTGTTTTTTTTCTATTTTTGTGTGAAAACTTAATGCGGTTCACAGAATACATCTACTTATCAAGTTTCAACAGTATAGTTCTTATAGTTTCGGAAAAAAGTGGCTGTGACATACGGACGGACAGACAGACATGACGAATCCATAAGGGTTCCGTTTCTTGCCATTTAGCTATGGAACCCTAAAAAAAACTTGAGTTTCAGTGAAGCATTAACTCAGGCTAGATAATTGGTGTAAGCTTGGGAAAGTTGGGTTATCATTGCTTTTGATGCTGACTGTATGTTTGCAATATTAGTTAAACGGCCGCCGATCGCTAATTATTAATAGTGGTTTGTATGTGAGCGGTGTTGTTCACACAGAGCCGCCCACCCCGCCTGATTCTAGTAACGCTGTATCGCTCCGTGCATGTCGTGGCGACCTATAAAAATAGCATTTAGTTTTAAGTCAAACCTGTGCCCCCTGACTTTATTTAAGTTTTGTTAGCTCATAAATAATCGTCCACTTCCATAGAAACAGATGTTAATCAGAACGCTTTGACTGAACTAACAGCGCAAATGGAACCGCAGGAGCTCGATATTTATGGCTCAGCAACTATTTATTTCCCGCTTCACAAACGGACGTGTTACGGTTCGATTCCCGCCCGCCCCCGGAAATGTCCCGAGCGTTCCGTTGGCGCCATTGTGGAGTTCGCTTTACAATTCCACTTCAATAGTAAATTTCCTTTGGGTGATATTTTAACCGTCGATCGCCGCGCGGTTGGTTGCTCGCGATCGAGATTGTTCACGTTGCGGGCATTGTGGTATTATTATAACTAGAGACGCGCCGCGTAACAATTTTCAAATTGCGACCCAAAAACTGCAAACGCAATCACTTGGAATTGGAAGTGACTGAGGCGTTTGCCGGCCATGGGCCGCAACGTAACTCAGTGCGCAAAAATTTGCTTCGCGGTGTTATCTCTAGTTATAATAAGTCAATGGTTGCGGGTGTGGTATTTCAGTCGCGCCATTTCTCGTGACAAAGCGCGGGTTAGTAAAATGCTGGAAAAGTACGCTTTGGAAGCGAGTTACGAGATAAAATACGAGTTTGCTCGTAGCATCTTTCAAATAACACGTTTCTCGGTATTTCAGCCACTAAAGGGTAGTTTGAGGGCAACTTTGCTGAATCAATAGTTTAACTCACATCTCTCTAAAGCTGTATACTCGTGTGACAAAGTGAATTTGATAAGACCGACTCATCTATACATTTGATAATAAAGAGTTCTAATAAATAATTTCGAAATGCATTCTTTACTTATTTTGTAGTCTATAGGTATCGTATGTAGGTAAGTATGATATTACAGGATTTATATTGAAAGTCCAAAAAATCTTTTTAATAAACATCACACGCTTCAGTAATGGCGTCAGCGTCGCGCACAACATCAAAAATAGTGAACCTTTTCCGGAGTATTTCAAAAGCTGCGTTATTAAGTTTGGAGTGAAAAACTCGCTGAATATTTTATTGGGACCGAATATGTCGATGCTGCCTGCAATCACAACTGCGAACGGCGACGGGATCCGCGAAATAGATATATGAAACAAACGGGAACACGGCTTTAACGAGACGTGACTGTTGCTCGTTTCGAAATGCATTGTTTATTTATTTATTTATTTAATTCTCTAAGCACAATTGTATAGACGCGGACTTAATGCTTTAGGCATTTACTCCCAGTCAACCATAGGGTGGTGCAGAGAAATAAGTGGTAGGGTGCACTACTAAAATGGAAATATGGCAAATTTCATACATAATTGTACTATAAACATATATACTACGCAGATACATATACACCATATACATATATACACCGTAGATACATAATATACACTCTATAATATATAAACAGTTAGTAAATATATAAATATCATACATATCATTTATTAATAAACGATTACCAATGTGGAGTATCAACTTGTTCAGTAAGACAGCTGCGCAACTTGGTTTTGAACGCGTAACGACTGGTGGACATTCCAATATTCATAGGGAGAGAATTCCAAAGGAGAATAGGTTTGACAAAGAAGGAAGAGTGAACGGTGTCGGAGTGGTGAGAGGGTCAGTTTAGAAGGCGATTAGAAGAAGAACGAAGTGTTTTTTCATGATTGTTACATAGGTATTGAAAGCGTGAGGAAAGATACGAAGGGGAATTAGGAGAGCATAACACGGAAAATAAAGTGGTCAAGGCCCGCATACTTCTACGCAGCCGTATGGGTAACCATTTAAGCTGCGTTCGACATGCGGACACATGATCATATATACGAAGGTTAAATACGAATCGAATGCAGTTATTTAGGAGACGGTGAAGCTTATTGAGTAGATCTGCATTCAGGTCGAGGTAGCACACATCACCATATCGACAATAGGAAAGATTAAGGTCTGTACAAGCATAGCCTTGACGCTAACAGTTAAAAGTTCTTGAGGCGATAAAGGTAACGTAGTATTCCAGTGACTTTTCGACAAACATTCGTCACCTGAGCCTGCCAGTTCAACCTGGAGTCGACAAGCATTCGTCACCTGAGCCTGCCAGTTCAACCTGGAGTCGACAAGCATTCGTCACCTGAGCCTGCCAGTTCAACCTGGAGTCGACCAGCAAACTCAGATCCTTTACATTACCGGTGGTAGGCATTGGAGTTGTTTGTTTTGTTTGTTGTTGTCGTTTACTTGTTTTGTAGTGTATATTGTGTCCACTGTTGGGCAAAGGTCTCCCACATTTCCACTCGCCCTTATCCCAGGCCACCTCATTCCACCCCGGCGCAAATCGCAATTGCCTACGCGAAATGCATTTAGTTATGGTAATTTAAAAAGCAGTTCAAACAGCTCAATTTCACCGGTCACCGATACATCAATCAAGCAAATGAACGTATTGGGCGCGCAATGGATCCCGCTCGGCTGCAATTACCAATGACCCTCTTTGCAAACAGTTTGAGCGGCGCGGCCAGGGCTACGCTATCTGTGTTGACTCACACCGAATGGGTTATCGCGGCTGCCTAATGAAACGATCGAACACAGCCTAATTGCTAAAGTGTACGGCGTTTATCAATAAACGGTGAGCATTTACTTTTTACAGTTTTAGCTGAAGGTAGTTAACGTACTTTGATTGATTTTGAAACTGCGTTTATGTATCTCTTCCTGCCTTCGGCGAAACGGGATTGATTTATTGTTGATAGTGACTCTATATATTTACTGCGTGTAGGTAGTAGATAACCTGTAAAACATGTATTTTAATTCGCTATCAAAGTTCTGCTTTATTTGAATTTACTAATAAATTTTGAAAGCAATAGACCAAGCCAGTATACTTAACCGGATTTAAAAAAAGTGTTTTATATCTCCTACGAACCACAAACATACATTGCAGGATAATCATGTCGCGTAGCAGTGAAAGAATTCTACCCCCCCCTCTTCCCTTGGGTGTCGTAAAATGCGACTAACAGACTAAAGACTGCACATACACCAACAGCTTAGAGCGGCGATGGGCTCACCACCTGTCACGCTAAACACATTTGCAGTCGCTATTTGGTGAAAAGTGAACTATGACAGATGACTGCTTTTGCAGTCCTCATTGCCTAGTCTCTGACAAACCCTTCGGGGATAGTAATCGTGATTATATGTATGTATGTATGACATTACAGGATTTATATTGATAAGTCCAACAAATCTTTTTAATAATCATCACACGCTTCAGTAATCTAATAATTTTAACCGCCTCTGTGGTCTATTAGCTAAGCCAGTCAGCCAGCCAGTCTCAGACCCAGAGGTCCCGGGTTCGATTCCCAGCGGGAGGTACATCTTTGTGTGCTCGGTTTGGTTGGTGGTAAGGCTGTTAAGTCCGCCTGGCTAGCTACCACCATCTCATCTAAGTCTGTCGGCATAACAACGCTGTTTATAGCATTGTTGTGTTCCGACAGTTTGAGATAAGGTAGCCATTTCCTCAGTGGTTGAGAATTCCGGGTGAAGCACGCTTCCATCTTCGGCCTTATCGTTATAAATTTGGAGTGAAAAACTCTCTTAATATTTTATTGTGACCGAATATGTCGATGCTGCCTGCAATCACAATTGCGAACCGGCGACGGGATCCGCGAAATAGATAAATGAAACAAACGGGAACACGGCTCTAACGAGACGTGACTGTACTCGTTTCGTAAAAAGAAATAGATAATAAATAATAATAAATTCATTCGTGTCAATAATTGACTAACAGGGCAGAAATTATTTCCATGTAAATTGGCTGATAGCTCTTTGATCAATATTTCATTTTGCAAGCGCAGAGGGTAAAGTTTATAATTTACTTGTTGGGCGCCAGTGACTTCTACGGTCTCACTAAATGTAAGTTAGTAAGTTTCTTTTTCTAGTATCAAACAGAGCTTTGATGTTCAAATTCAAAAATTCAAAATATCTTTATTCACGTAACTAATATTGACATTTGTTTATTACAATTGTTAGAACCATCCTATTTAAACCATCCAATTTAAAAAATAATACCTGTTTAGATGTTTGCAAAAAAGTTACTAACGAAATTAATTGATTCATCGGGTGTGGACTTAATATTTAAAAGCTCAGTATTTGTGAACTTACTTGCTTTAAGAGAGGTAATTGTTTTAATTGTTTTCCACAGTAGCTTAGAGTTCTTTGTATGGTTTGTTAGCTGTTCTTTTTCATATTTACGCTTAAGTTTTTTTAATAAATTATTGCAAAAATGGCGGTATCTCTTATAGGTAGTCTGTAGAATTTTGTTGTGTGGATCAGACCGTGACTTCATTTGCAATTTATTCCTATTCCTTATGCAGCGCAAAATACCAGGAGAGATCCAAGGCTTAATAGATCTTTGACTTCTTGGTATCTTTTTTATAATTTTACACTGTGATAAGGTTTCCGTCAATGTATTTATCAATTGTTCGGCAATAGCATTTGGATCTTTGCAGAAAAGCAAGGCCGCTAGGTTTTTTTGCATCAGTAACTCAATTGCTTTGTCATAATCAGTAATCTCTATAGTTTTTCTGCAGTTTTTGTTAGCCTTTACTTTGGTTAATTTCATAAATATAGTATCATGGTCCGTTATTGTTGTTTTTAAAATTGCTACATGTGCCGAAAATTTATTTTGATCAATTTTTACCATAAAATGGTCTAGGCAACTACCATCTCTTGTAGGAATATTGTGAGCGGAAAGGAGTCGGTGTGTGGACATCATTCTTAAATAATTAACTCTATTATTTATTGCATTTGAGCCTTCATTCGCTTTCTGAATTAGATAATTATTAATGTCGCCTGTTACTATTATATTGCGGTAAGATTTAAGGGTTTCTAGATGAGCGTCAAGAGAATGGATAAAATTAACCGCGTTTGCATTTGACGGTGAGCGGTAAATGCACAAAATAACATGGTCAAATATATTAATTTGGATGCAAAACGCATGCTAAAGATTTATCTCCTTCATGTCTGCTTTGAGGTCGCTTTTAACATAAGTCACTACCCTACCTACTTTGATTTAGATTATGCTTTGTTGCAAGCATCGTATAGTTTGGCAGGATAGGTACCGGTTTCCCAGATCCAAGTCTACATTCTGTTAAAATTAGAGATTCAGCATTAAATTTTAATTGTGATATGTTCGCCAGAAAGTCATCAAAGTTACGGTGTATACTCCTTATATTTTGGGTTAATAGTGTTAAGTCATTTTTATTAACATTTATACATTTACACAGATCCTGAATATCACACTGAGTAGAGGTCGCAATTCTAACTTCATCGATTTCGTTTATAGTTATTTGTGTGTTATCCATATTTAAGTTTAGTGTATGAATAAAAAGCAATAACAATGAGGGGTGCTGTAGGTTAATAAATAGTTTAGTTATCATAATAAGTAGTTGTGCGTTGTGTATTGTGTATGTGTGTGTATTGTGATGAATAAATAACGTGTGATAGATAGATATTTGTGTTTTAAGGTTTGTGTGTGAGTTGTAAAAACAGTAACAAAGAATAAAAAAATAAATTTAAAGCAACTATCAATTATTAAAGAAAAATTAAGAATGTAACAAGCGAATGAATTTAGATTTATGACTATGTCTAGTCAGAAGCCATTTGTTAGTTGTTTAATTTGAGATTCACTCTTAATTACAATAACCTTAGTGTTGTCTTCCTTTCTTACGTAGACTTTTCCATAAGCTGTCCAGCAGTACTTATAATCATGTGATTTGACGAGATCGCGGGCAAGAAAGTAGAGTCGAGAGGACTTCGCAGTTAACTGCTCCGAAACAAAGATCGGGGTGTCTTCTTTTGTGCGGAGGCCTAAATGTTTGGCACATAGTTTGGATGTTTTGCAATTGTTTCTCTTCCCTAAGGAAAAATGGGTTTATTTTTCCTATTCCAATATTACTTACTACATTGTATTGTAATTTTGTATTGCATCATTTTTTTTATTTTTAAATTCATAATTTGTATTGACCTGGTAACGACATACTCTTTTTTTTTGTTTGTAAATGTCGTTGCTTTTGTGCGCTGTGGTTTCTTGCGCCCATTCTTTGCCACAGTTAAAATATTGTCCTGAATAGCACCTGAATAGGTGGTAGGTTAAAAAAGATTTGGACGATTCAAAGTACTTCTATTAATTGAGTTTATTGAATAAATATACTTTGACTTTGACTTTGACTTATTACTAAAATAAAATTGCAAAATGGATCTCAATATTGGTCAGAAATGTTTCAATATTGAATTATTTATAAAGGAAAGGGTTTAAAGTTTTAGGATAAAATAATATGTAAAATAGACCTAAGTCAATTATATAAATTAATAAACTTCAGAATTTAAGGCCTGAACTTGAATATCGCGAAGCATTGTAACGGCTTAGTTATGGAAGTTATTGGACCCTTACTTTATCAGAACATCATTTAATGACATGACTTAGTTTGAGAACTTACCGAGACTCATTTCCATAATATTGTATTAAACACTTACAGTCTCATTTTGTTTGTTGTCTTCGCTATGTGTCCACTAGTTCCGTATGTTGGCACATACCTGAAACAAAATAATAAAAATTATGAGACAGATGTCTTAAGATCATCAGCCAAGAACCTAGCTGAAAGACGAGTCGGTTAGACAAAATGGTATAATTTGTTCACTACACTAATAGCCCCACATAATATTGAGTAAACCTACTATTACGAGTATTACTTACTAACAAACATAACTAGAAAGTTTCAATGGCCATCACGAATGTGTGAACAACATAATATCAATGCAAAACCTATCGCAAAGCTGGAGCAGCAGCGGCTAATGCTGATAATCTCGGTCAAACCCCTTTTAAAGCCACAACGTCACTTCCCTAAAAACGATAGCGGGAATGGTCCCGGGAATTGTTCCGGGATAATGTCCCGCCTAATAGGCGGGTGTGCCGGGGCTGCGGCGGCTGCGGCGGCTGCGGCGGCTGCGGGCGCCGAGACACGGGGCTTAGCGACTCATGGCGATCACTGTACCTGAGCGCACCACAATCACAGATGAATTGTTTAATCACACATATTTTCCTCGTACTTAGCCCTAACATTAAGCTAAAAGTCACTGTTAATTATAATTCTCAATCTAAAAAGAGCACGTACCTGTACCCTAAAACATGAAGAAATAGAGTAAAATGATGTGTGTCAGGGATCAGGACCGTACTAAATGGAAAAAAAGTTGTTTTCGCCGTATCTCTGCGGGAACCCAGGGCAATGTACCTATGTATCAAAGTATGAAAGAGTAAGCATAATGTAACTAGTTATTGAGATTTTTAATGAATAAAGCCACATCCAACTTGCCCAACATCTAAGTTTCAATGGGTACTAAGCACGTTTCTCTTAACTTGCCGAGTGTACACCCCACACTCGTATGCCAGCTCAAGCTGCATACAAAGTTCCAGCACTCAACTACAGCTGTACTCCACATATCCAGAATGCTGGAAAAATGTATACCTACTTACGTTTTGTACTGAGTTGGAGTAACTGGGGCTGCGTTAAACTTGTGCGCTCTAAAAGAAACTGTTGTAGGTTTTAAACAACTGGTCTTGCAATTCTCAAAACGATGTGGCGGAAAGCTTTATCATGTGTAATTTTTATTGTTTACTTAATAAGGTACGCCAGCAGCATGATGTGTTAATTGTTACAAAATTGTTTTTTTTTATAATATTGTACTTATACATGCGTTTAAAGGAGTAGACAACTTTGTCTGAAACTAAATAAATTATTAACATTAGCAAAGACACCACTAATTTTTAAAGCACTACCTAAAAAGGCAATATTAGATTTTTTTATGAATTAATTGAGAACTAAAAGAGGATTGAAAATAAATTCATTACATTGTCAACTTAACTAGCCGACTGTAAATTACTTTTGTATATTTTATGAATTTTTATCTTTGACAGGATTTAAAACAATGTAAAAAGTGAGCGAGTTCTTCAACAAAGTGTTCATTTTGTACTATAAAGGCCTGAGCCCACTAGTTGCAAAATTAAAGGCAATGTTTTGTTTCTCAAAATCTGTTAGCGAAGCAATAAAGCGCACTCAACAATAAATGTGACAATGTTGCAACGCCGAACCACCGAGAGGTTTACAGCGTAGTTACCGCATTACGTCAATTGAGCACGGTTTAGTCCAAGTAAGCTGCTAGCTTGAAGCCTCTGAGCCTCGAGTGTCCACAACACTCTTGTTAAAATAGTGCTCCGTTATGCTGAACAACGCACAAAGCTTAGAGTGGCAGGCACTACACATCGATTTAGGTAGCTTAACAACTACGCTGTCTAAAAATTATAACAATAAAATTCGACAGGTACGAATTTTATGTGATTCACATGGAATATCTACATCGTCTACAAAACACTTTCTAAAAACCATTTTATACAGATACTTACAACAACCTATTTAGGCTACACACCAAATAGGCTTCAAGTAGTTGCAATCATACCTAGGTGTAAGACGGTCCTAGTTGCAGGTGGCTAAACGCAAAATGTACCTAAACCTGAAAAGTACACAAGTAGGAAAATACTAATTTACTAATATACTAATTTACGTAAAAA
Source organism: Scoparia ambigualis (assembly GCA_963921215.1). Classification (NCBI taxonomy): domain Eukaryota; kingdom Metazoa; phylum Arthropoda; class Insecta; order Lepidoptera; family Crambidae; genus Scoparia; species Scoparia ambigualis. Next base: position 29,617,464 of record OY992522.1, on the reverse strand, counting down.
TACTAATTACAGCCTTTTCTTGCTTCTTACACAAAATTATATGGTAAATATGTCTTTATTTTAAATTATTTTTCGTTAACATTAATTGAAAGTATCACAATATTTAACATCAATTCAAAGTATCCATTGTCGAAGTTGTATTAATTGAAAAAGTCAATCGGGCGAATATTCCATAAAATGTTATTACGGTGAGAGTACCCACGGGCACGCCGACACCGCGGCCCCAATAAATCGGGGCGTGTACGAACAGTCCCGGGTTCACAGGTAATTTCCGCACTGGACCCCATTAAATCGTTTTTCGTAATATTCGTTTCGCATATTCGGAATAACGTAATGGCGTTTTAATAGCATTTGTTGAGTCTAAATACGAATTGGCTTGGGTTTTTATTCGCTTCGGTTATGTTTCGGCGAAATAAATTGCTGTAATACCTACATTTGTTCCACAACGTTGTACTGTTTATTCAGTTTCCTCACGAACGTTCGTCAAAGATGTGTAATTAATTGTTTGCTTTCAATGGAGTAAGACATAATGACTTTGAACGTAAGACTTTGTTTGGCCAACTTGCTACAGGTAAACGGAGCTTAAAGATGAAACATAAATAATATAGGCGACAACATAATTACCGTAGCGCGAAGGGTTTGCAGGTAACTCAATACGAGCTGTACAAACGGAGCGGCTACATCAAAGGCGGTTGGCTGAATGTGCGCAATTAAACAGCGCAGTGCCCGAATGTGTTGCCTCAGCGCTGGCTAACAACTTGTTTGTGCGACGGAACACAAGTGATGGTTGGAATATTCTGTGAGACACACCAAAAACACAGTTTGCCCAACAAACTAACGAATCTCATTGCACGCTGGTAGGATTCTGTCTAGAATCAGACCGGACGGCAGCTACTATATCCTTATATACCCATTTCTACAGCCAACAAAATTGTTTTACAGTGCTGCGTTCTAGTGAAAAGCAAGCAAGCGTCTATGGGCTGCTGTAGTTACTTCGCATTAGAGGGTTGTACCGTTCCATTCCCTATGATCGCATACCGGGTCAGTGTCATTAAAAAAAAGTATCTCTAAAATATAAAATAAAAAAAAAAACCACCAACTTTATAGCATTTATAAAAAACCTTGAAAAGAGTAAAGCGTTTATTGTAAAAAGGCGACCACACAGGAAGGGTTGAGGACGGCAAGGCAAGGTTAAGGCTCATTTAAATAAAAAATGACGGACTATCGCACGCACCCGGCTGCGGCTGAATAGCTAACCAGGGTCTGCGCCGAGGGTCGGCTCTCCACACCATAATCTAAAAACATAAAATTGTATGGCCTCGCTGCGAACTAAAAATTCATACAGCTGTACGCTTAACAAAAGAGTTTGGTGGGAGATCGCCGAAATCGATATGGAATGATTTGGAGTATCATCATCAGCCTATAAACGTCCCACTGCTGGGCACAGGCCTCCCACGTGGACAATAGCACGTGGGAATATTGGGCCATAACCCACCACGCTGGCCCAATACGGGTTGGTGGGTTTGGGTTGGAGTATATAATGAATGAATGTTTCTGTTTAATTACTACACCACTGCTTATTCGAAGTCAGCATTAAATAAACAATCATCATCATCATCATCATCATCATCAGCCTATTAACGTCCCACTGCTGGGCACAGGCCTCCCACGTGGACAATAGCACGTGGGGATATTGGGCCACAACCCACCACGCTGGCCCAATGCGGGTTGGTGGGTTTTAACGACTGTCATCTTACGACAACAACCGGGACCAACGGCTTAACGTGCCTTCCGAAGCACGGAGGAGCTCGAGATGTTTTTAATTTGGTCACCCATCCAGCGACCCGGCATTGCGAAAGTGGCTTAGCAAGCAAGATCGCAAGCCGAATGCGCTAGCCGCTGCGCCATTGAGCTCCTCAATAATAAACAATCAGAATAAACAATCAGAAATATTTAAATAAAAAGTGTTTCATCTCAATAACAATTAGGAGTTTCAATTAATTGAAATGCATAATATGACCCTCAATTTTATCCAACAAGATTAACCAGTGCCAATCTCGCTACAGCTTAATATCCGCCAGCTAATGAAAGTCTACAAACTACATCCTAAAACGTATTACGAATACTCAATCATAAAGTCAAAGAGCCAAATCAATGTTCAACAAACACCAACTTTCTACATATTCTAAATTATGAACCTTGTGACGTTAAAGCTAAAGTTGTGTTTCGGTTGTCGCGTCCGAGCTCAGGTGTTTCAGCAAAGTCTGAAATTGTAAACGACTTTTCTGGCCGTCAGCGCTTTTCAGCGACTCCACGCTAATGTCCGAACTAGAGCGCTTGGAATAACAAACGCTAACACCCATTAGCTGGGTAAAGGCTTCGTTGCCGGAATCTATAATACTGATGCTCTCACAACACTTTCATTTTATAAACAGGAATTTATGGCGGAAATTGAGTTTAGGTTGTGGTTAACTTTTGCGCTTAACTCGTTATGAAGGCTGCCTATTTTTGCTGTATTCGGATTTGTAGGGTAAAAGGTTCAATATTACTGGACATAAAGGCATGATAACTATATAAGACCTTTGGATCGGTAACCCGTAGTTACTCTCGTTTGAGTACTTGTGGAATTGCAAGCGACGATAGACGATACCGGAACGAATGATTTTTTCTGATTCAATCGAATAATTTAAAAATAAATCCAAACATAAGCAAATACATGACATGTGTTAGTTACTTACTCAAGAGTAGAAACTTAAGTTTACCAAAATCGAAAACACTTACATAAATAAAGAGACATAGAAAAACAGCGAAAATATACTATATCGACGCAATAGTTATAAATAAAGCGACTGTGAAAACTTTGACGCTAGAATTTTAGGCCGTAAATTACCTAATTAATTAATTTTACATCCATGGTACGTAAATTATTAAATCCTTTCCCGTTGCACATAATAATATGATTACCTACTTTTAAATGTTAATATATTTACATTGGCTAAACTAGCAGCTAGCAGAAGTAGATTAGGTACAGCTCGCAGGCACGCAATAAAGCGGTCAGCGGTCCAGCACAGGTCATTACGCACGCTGCCGCTACAGCGGGCATGCACAGCCTCACTTCCGGTGGGCTTCGCCGCCATTGTACGACTATTAACTAACCCAATAGAGGCTCACTGGCTCGGCACCGCATTTCGGTGGAACTGTGAAACCCTTCCGCAGTGTTTTTCACTCACTTCATTCTAAAATATCGTCGAATACCTACCGCGTTTCTGTGTTTGCTCTAAAAGCTTAGAGTCACTACATAATCGTTAAAGTTCAAAAAGGCAGCACGGCATTGAAAAGCATTTACATCATTATGCTCGTAAGCTCGCTATCATTTATTGTTTTCTATAAAAGGATAACCTCTAAACGCAAACCTACACAATTAAATGTAATTCTTTATACGTAAAGCAAAACGGTTCCATTGTTATAAACACTATTTATGGCCCCAGCATAAAATAAATTAAATTGAAATGGAAATGAAGGTAGTCAGTCTACAGGTTTTTATTTAATTAACATTTTCTTTTTTCGTAAAACTTTACTATGTGTATAATATCATCACCACCAACCCATCCATCATCAACCCACTGCGGGGCTAAGACATTCGCATTATATTCGCAAAAAAAAAATTAACTATACGGGTCTCTTTCTAGTAGACGACCTCCTTGGTCGAGTGGTTTGTACACCGGTTTTCATGGTGTCGCTATCTCTGAGGTCCCCGGTTCGATCCCCAGTCGGGTCAATTTATAAATTATTGTTTTTCTAAATTGTCTCGAGTCTGGGAGCTTTCTATGTATAATAAGATGTATTTAAGTATTTTAAGTATGTTTATTCGTTGTCCAGTAACCATTTAACGAGTTTCATAACGAAGCTTCTCTTGGGCTAGATAATTGGTGTAAGTGTATGAAAGTTTATTTATTTATTATTTACTAGCGGCTGCTCGCGGTTTCACCCGCGTGGTTCCGGTTCCCGTAGGAATATCGGGATAAAAGTATCCTGTGTGTTAATCCAGGTTATAAACTATCTGTATGCCGAATTTCATTCAAATCCATTCAGTAGTTTTTAGGTAAAAGAGTAACAAACATCCATCCATACTTACAAACTTTCGCGTTTATAATATTAGTAGGATAGGATTTATTAGGTTCACAGGGAAACTGTCTCCATCCTACGCTTTATTTCCATCAGCACCTTATTTGAATTTCTACTCAAATATTCACAAAGGATAACAAAGATAACAACGCTGGAACATAATTGCATTTGAGCGTTCGTTAAAGTGTACCTAACATGGTTTGTCCCAACTGTGGAGCGCCCACTAAATCACGGCTCGGCGATACACCGTCCTCAAACCCAATTATCCCCACAACGGACCGCTATCTGTCTTCTACGAGCAGTTGTCTTAACTAAGTGTGTGACTGCCCAATTACGGCTCACTGTGTTATAAAAACGAACGAGAATGTGCAACTTTATTTTACAAAAAAAAACAATACGTTCAGAGGGGAGTAAGTTTTAGCTCCTAGTATTTAATGTAGAGCAAATATATAATCCTGCTTAATGCTAAATAGAAGTGAAATTATTGACGAAATAAAAATGATGTTATAAATAATAATAATAATAAATAAATAATAAATAAAATCTTCATTGAATAACTTATTTTACAACATATCCAGAATACTAAACATACTATTAGTGACAATAATACACAACTGCCTGAACTAGGTTTATCCTGTTTTCCAGGCAAAAATAAAGGACTTACTTAATACTTAAATTACAATGCAAAATACATTTATGTTCATAGAGACTAAATAATAATAAAAATAAAAAATCAGAACTATATTCATTAAAAACTTATCTTCCTAATGTATAAATTAAACATTATTTGTTTCAAACTAGGAACCATACTAAATTCTTAAATAATAATACAAATGACTCTTTTATTCTTTGTGGCTAAATAAATAAATAGCGAAAACAACATTCCATTCATAAACTTAACTACTTAATGTGTAAAAATTTAAACAATATTCATTCCAAACTGCTAGGTATAAAGAGCAACATTCATTTTAAGACAACTAATAATTTTTCTGTATCCTCGTAGGACATACTGAGAAGGGCTTCTTTGAGTATATTCTTTGTTTTACTGTAGCAGTGATGATATATGCCTAATTTAGCGTTTAACCTATTATAAAGAAGTGGACCTAAGAACAAGTAAAATCTAGAAGAGAAGGCATGTTTTATTCCCGCGTTTTGAGGGCAAACAATATCTTTTCGTCTTTTGTTAGTAGTTTCAGTGCTGTATGGAAGTGCGACGTGTTGTTTGATGACGGTGTTTAATATAAATAACTGTCTAACCGTTAATACTTTACAGGATTTATAAAGAATGTCAGTGGGGAAGAGGAATGGACGAAAGGTAGAGACTTTTAATACCGCTCGTTGGGCTCTCTCAATGGTTAGTAATACAGTTTTAGCAGTGCCACCCCATGACGTAATGCAGTAAGTAATTATTGATTGACATAAAGTTTGGTAAACTTGCCTGATTAATGTTAAATCCGCAATTGTGCGTAGTTTTTTAAAAACAAATATTAATTTTCGTATTCTGCCGCATAAAGCTTCAATATGGTGCCTAAAAGTAAGGGTTTCATCAATTATAACACCCAAGTACTTAATCTTGTCAGTCATAGAAATATCTGAACACTTACACAGAAGATTTGTGGGGTCCTTACATTGGTGTGCATAAAGTTTAGGGTTCGTCGGTGCCGATTTTGATTTACGCATAGAAAAATGTATATAATTAGTTTTAACCGCGTTCAGTGTCAGTAGATGTTGCTGGAGCCAGTTATAAACAATATTGAAGCCATGTAAAAATAAATTCTGAGTGAGTACCTACATACTAAATTTCTTGTTACTGCAAAAAACGGATGTGAAAATCCACGACTAACAAAATATCGAGTAACAAAACGTGTTCCAAAGACGAATTAAAACCTATAACCGCAACGTGCATACAAAACTACTCCACCAGCTGTAGAATGGCTTGATTCCAGTTTGTCTGTCATAAATAGGAACTCCATTTTTAATTGCAAGCTCCGCTTCGCTGCGTTCGTTCCAAAATAGTCGTTCGTTTAAATGGCCCTTTGTAAGTTAAGCGAGGAACTTGAAACGCGGACTCTCGACTTTCGAGAGAGATCGTTGAGTGGAGAGCCCGTCACTATATTGCCCTTTTTGGGTCTGGTATTTTGGGACCAGTGTTTAATTAACCCATCGACATGGCACTAACAAAAACGATTGAAAGCTCTTTCGTTGCAAATCGAAAAGCTACGTAAATTGCATTATAAGTTATTTATTACAAGCAGGGTGACGGCGGCTCACGATCTGTCACGCTGAGCACATGTGCAGTCGCTATTTGGTAAAAAGTGGACTATGGTAGAGGATTGCTCTTGTTGTCCTCACTGCCTAGTCTCGGACTAACCCTTCGGGGATAATAATCATGAACATATATAAATATGTATGTGTTACAAGCTCTTATGTACTCATATTCCAAGTTATTGAAAATACTGCTCCAGAATACTAATACATAGACACAGTTAACTGGAAGTCTTAAGGTTTTTTTTTGACAACTAAGTCGCAATTTAAGCGTTAAGGATGCAGTAACTTGAATAAACATCAAAACCACAACTGAATCTTTTAACTTTCAAGAGAGAGAACTGGCACTATGCAAACATCTTATCTACCATCGACTGCTTATATAAGTCATCACAATCAAGCAAAAACATCAAAACAGAAACCCTGATGAAATCTATAGAGCAATAACGACAAAAGGTCAAGATAGGCAGCGTCAATAGAGGCAACACAGAGAGAGATTTTGATAGAGCGACACCTGCAACAGCCGACACTACAGCTGGAACAATACGCAGCACAATGCGCGTTGGGACAATGAAGCTCTTGATACCATGGGAAGGTACCGTAACGATATGGAGGCATCACACGCCCAACAGAAACACATATACATTTTACACTAGAAATTGCTCATAAATTTGTTCCTGTTTATCGTTATACAGTAACTAATAATATTTTGGCACGAATAAATAAATTGATGCTTAGTTATTTAAAAACCGTGTCGCGTGGCGGTGATAGAATACTACCACCCCCCTCTCTTCCCTTGGGTGTCGTAAAAGGCGAGTAACGGACTAAAGACTGCCATACATCCAACAGCATAAGGGAGTAAGGCGATGGGCTCACCACCTGTCACGCTGAGCACATGTGCAGTCGCTATTTGGTGAAAAGTGGACTAGGTAGTGCTTTTTGTCGTAATTGCCTTCTCTGACTAACCCTTCGGGGGAAATGGTCGTGATTATAAATGTATGTATGTAAATATTAACATCGGTCAGCACAAACCATTGGACCATTGGACGTACAAAGTTGAACAATTTTTAAACCATTCTGTGTGTAGATCGTTTACTAATGAGGCTTGCTTCGTTAAAAGTAATTTAATTATGAAATAAGCAACAGTAGTACTTGTTTTCCTTCACTACGTTTCGTCTCTTTCAATTGTTTGTTCTTCTTTCAATCATAAATTAAACATAACATTTGAACAATAAATGGTAACTACATTTCAGTACACCGAAACATGTTGTTAACACATAAGTTTACGCCACATAGTTGTCGAGGTGTTCCGCCGCCACGCGAATTGAAGCGCTTGGCCGAAACACGAGGAGCCGTGAATTTTCATTAGGCGTTTCTAACAAGTTCTAAACTAAACCTAAACAGTGGCGAGCGACTCGCCAACAACCCACCGGCTGGGTAAAGTTAAAGCGATTTCAGCCCAAATAGAAGAAAACCAAGTTAAATGTGTAACTTAAACAGTGTTCCGGGCTTGCCAAGCCGGGGCGCCGGGAAATTAGAGCAAATTATCGTTGGCGCCCCGCCAGGGACATCTGCCGGCCTTTTTGTGCATCTGCTCCCATTATTGGACATCGAGATCCTGGCATGCCGTGTTTATGAAACACTATTTCATACATACAACGGAAAATGGCTATAAATGACTGTACCTAAATATGTAACTTACAATATTTATAATGTTCGTCACATTTAAGTATCTTTATTTTTTACCTATATACCTACTCGTCTAAATTTATAATTAATAAAAATGCCGAAATGTTACACCTCGGTTTAAAGTAACTCTGTCTCTCTTGTTAAGACAGATAGAAACAGCGTCAATTTAATCCTAACTATTCAATTACAGATGCCGTTATGTTTCCTAACAACAGGTACCCAAAATATGGCAAAAACTCTTACTTCGACCAGCTTTCTGAGGAGACGCGATCTGTAGCTCGATCTGCAGTTTTTGGTTTGTTTTGTACAAAAGTATTATGGTTTTGCGGTGGACGTCACACGCACGATTGCACGATATTAGACAGAAAAAAAAGAAAGATCCCCAACTGACACGTCTGAAGAAAAAAAATGCGCTCCAAATTCAGCCAGCTTTGGCAAGGAAGCTTTATGCCATGGTACTCGTATAAATAATCATCGAGACAGAAATTAAACAACTCTTGTCTGAAAAAGAAATTGTCGAAGGCAAGAAATAACAGTTATCTGTGTTCCGTTTTCGCCGAAGAAGAGCCGAAAGTATGTTAAACGTAGATACACATGTCTCGAGGCGGCCGGAGACAGACACCGGACACCGGACTGGAATGAATTTAAAATGACAACGGTCCGGAGGCTGCGGACAGCCGCCGCATTGTAGGCCGTGTCCCGCGACGGAAGCAACGTCATCGCTTTTAATATTTATTTGGAAACTCATTCATTCTGTTATCCATTGCTCTGTTTTGTGTTGTCTTGTTTTGTTTTGTTGTTGTAGCTTCAGTTATAATGAAGTGCCAAGACACTGACTGCTTGACAGACGTGAATGATTACGGAGGACATTTTGGAAGTAATAAATTACAAAAAATCTAACAAAGTTACCAAAAGAGCTTTGCTGTAGAAAACTGCAGATTTGGTGCTATTCATGTTTTATTGATACAGTTGCAAAGTCATATTTATAAGGTAGATATACTTAATGATCATCAATAGGTAGCTATTGTTTAATGTATACATATTCATACACTCGACTGCTCAAAAAGCCTTTTTAAAGGCTCTCTGATTAGTATATCAAAGGACCGCCGGTTCAGGAAGCTCTCGTCCGTTTCCGGGCCGGATGCGGCCGCCGCAGCCGACGGACGGACGGACGGGGCGGCGGATCACAGCGGCCTATAGTAGATAGATCATTCAGGCAAGCTGTTGCATTTTAAACATTGCGACAACAGATGAAGTTAATTAAAACGTCTTATTTTCATAGCACGTTGTGCAATGAAAATGCTTCCATTTTCGCTTCCCTTATGATGGTAGAGGTTGATGGCCAGTGTATTTTGTCAGAGAAATATTTTAAAATAAATAGAGGATAAAAAGACAAAATAAAGAAATAAGGTTTAAAAAACAATTAAATACTGGTTTTCTGCAAATCACACATACAGTCGAGGAAGTACCCGGTATTCGCTTGCGCTTAGGGTTAGCATCCGTCCGATTTAATCCGGACATATCCGGATTTTTAGTCCGCTCTTTAATTTGTCCGGATTTTGGAATATGAGTAACAAAACTACATTTATGTAATATCAAATAAGTCTATTTTATTAAAGTCTTTATTGTTTTCTGAGGTTTAAGAGGCCTATTACATCTCGACTGTGATTTTTGCGTAAATTGGTAAATTTTGGCGTTATGGATCTCAGAAACAAAAATACATTAACAATTATGACTTATTGAATAGTGTAGAATAGCTATTGGAATAGTGCGTAGTGGCCTCGCTTTTTGTAAATTTTGCTTAACTTTTTAATTAAACCCAAAATTGCAGAGAAAGATTTTCATAAAGTGCGCGAAGGCACTTTTTTGAGCTCACCGATTGAACTACTGTTCTGAACAAGTGAAATAAAATAATTATTATGTTGTCTCTTATATAGTCGAATAGTGCGTAGCGGCCTCGGAATTTTTAGATATCATTAATTTTATATAGAAAAAAAATCTTATTCTAAACCAAAAAACTTCGAAAATCGCAACAAGTAAACTGTGAATTTCTCCTATCTACGATAATATTATTGAGCAAAATTTATACCAGAGTAATTGTTACTTCATGAGGAATAAAGATTTTGTAATGAATTTATTATCCTATTTCGATAAAAACGATAAATACAACTGCAAAATTACTACAAAATGCGAAAATGGGCATTTTACGCAAAAATCACATTCAAAATGTAATAGGCCTCTTAAGCGAGCACTACACATTGAAATAAAACACTTTTTTACGGACTAACGCGCGTTTAATTTTACTATTTACATAGTTTTTTATATTATCCTGACGTTTCGAACCCTTTACAGGGTCCGTGGTCACAGGGAGATTACTATGTAAATAGTAAAATTAAACGCGAGTTAGTCCGTAAAAAAGTGTTAGGTACATTTTAAGTCTTTAACTTCTCATTAATCTAAAAATAAAAAATGTAAAAAATTAGTAATGTTTCCATTTTGTGACTAAAAAGTCCGGAGTTTTATCGAAATGTCCGGCTATTCGTCATGACTTTTCAAATTCCTAAATGGTAACCCTACTTGCGCTCCGTTCCGATCGAGCCTACGCGCCGTAGCGTGCGCGTCGACAGTCTGCAAGCGAATATCGTCGAAAAGTGGTCGAAATGTGGCCGACCAGGAACTTACTCGACTGTACTTAAATACGTCCATTCCCCGGAGGTACAGGCGAGGCCACTCAATCAATGCAACAATCTGATTACCTGCCGATGATGCAAAAGGGTTGATGAGGTTTGTGGCCCGGACGGACCACACGCCACCGCTGCGGGCTCTGCGGTCACCGGCGGTCACCTGTCTCACTACACGACAGACAGCGAACACGACTGATAATTAAATATCATCCGCCAGCACTAATTAAACGGAGCATATGAGTAATACTAGATACGGGTAGATATTTTCATTAATTAGTCCATTAGCTAAAACACATAAAGCAACTGGTTTGAAATTAAGCGTACTTTTATATAAAAAAACATTATCAGTCTCTTTACTTTATTATTGAACTAATCCAGAAAGAAACATAACATTGCAAAATCTAGATATCTAATATAATATTCATAGATAACCCCCAATCTACTGTTTATTATACAAGACACTGCGACAGTGAAAACCGGAATCCATAAAATAATTTCGAGTGTCAGCACTGCAAGCCCAAGTCCCAGTAAAAGTTGAATTTTACTAAGAAAAATTAGGTTTTCTCTCCAGACGAAAATTCAAGCCATTTACATGCAGAGCTCATGGCAGCAGTACCCTAGAGTGTAGGTATTCCAGAGACATCGACACAACATCACTTCACACGCTATTCTTGGAATAAATTGTATTTCCACAGCACAACGTATTAACAATTATTAACAACGTAAAAACAAAAACCCTTTATAGGTACTATCCTAATACTCTTTCAATACCAATGTAGGTCAACACCTAAAACACATAAAGACAACACCAACAATAAAGCTATGATATAGCGAATAATCTCTTCTGAAGTATATTCATCAAATTCAATAAAATAATCCGAGGCGCAATTCGCAATAGACGGGCGGTGTTAACACGAAATGAAACGGAGTGGATGAACCGAGAACCGACCCTCAGGGCCTGCGGACCTGATGGGCCTGATCAATCAGCCGTGATGAGCTCGCCATCCATCACGCCGCCCAGCCCGCACAATCATCCACAAGCCATTATGAAACTTACTAACCCAGTAATTCAGTGCATAATGGGCAACACCGCTCTGCTATTAGCCCACTACTCCACGAACAATAGTGTACCTTAAAAATAAACAACTAGAGCGTACTGTCCTTTGTGTTTTTTAGCATACCACGCTTCGGGACGGTTCACAACAAGCCATAATGGACCTTAAACCGCAACAAATAAAAAGCTTTTACATCGGCTCCGTAATAGCGAGTTATTTATTTTCTACCTTATTGCTGGGAGCAGGAATGTCGTACTGTTTTAATAAAAATACCAGTTAATTGTAGGTTAACAAGTGAAGCGAGGCTTTGGGCGCGCTGCCTTTGCGCGGCAGCCTTCAATAATGGAGCGCGGGGAATTGTTTCAGCAGAGATTTCACTCACTGAGACGGCGTGCTATAATCATAATCATCATTTATTACGGGCTACCACGGCCCATAATATGCGAAGAATACCTTAACGCCTAACGTACGTCTACGCCAATGTAATATAAAATGTAAAATTTACTTTGTATGCCGAGAGCGACCTTGGAACAACTGGAACGATTCTAAAAAAAATTAACTAAATTTAAAGAGTTCTGCGTCGCGTTGTTATGGTTCTACTTTCTTAGGAACGCTATTTTTTTTTAGCAATTACAGTTATCCGTCTTAAAGCCAGACGAATACCGAGATTTTAAGACCTGGCTACGATACCCCCCGTATTATATATGAATTTGTGAACCTGTATTCCGACGAGCCGTGTGTCACCGTCGAGCTACTGAATTAATATCGTGTCGCCAACAAAAAAACATTCGCCAAGTGCTCCAGCGTCGTTTCTCATTCTGCGTTTTGTGTATTCACTAAAAGCTCTCAAAGAGTTCTTTAAGCAATGGAGTGGGGAGTAAGTGCGCCGCGAATAAAACGCCGCTGATAAGAACGGCGGAAACTACTTAAATTATGAGTCTGTTGTATTTATATATTTAATGTTGTCAAGAATAAGAACAAATATCAGGCGCCGTTGCATGCATTGAGGCCGAATATTGGTCTCAATGTATGCAATGGCGCCTTGCAACTTGCATAGGTCGCTGGTTCAAATCCGGCTCGAAGGACCATATGTTCCGTACGATCCTTGATGATGAGATGACGTATGGAACTCTTGCTATGTAATCTTGATAAATGATAAATCTGTGATGATTATAAAATATTTATTTGCTTGAACTTGATACACAGTTAACGATACAGTTGTTCTGATATGAATGCTATATAGGTAATTGAATCCGCTAATTGTACAATAAAAGGTATTCGCTGACGCGGTAACATGTGCGGTAATTAGACCGTACAACTTTGGCGTTCCTGCCAACACTCTTTCAAAATATTTTCGTCTTGGGCTAGAGTTCCCAAATGGTCTGTAGCATTTACATATTTTTTTAACGTAAACAGCATGGACAGTAAAGTAGGTATCGTAGTTTAGATATTAATCAATCAAAGATGTTGATCCATCACGGAAAACCCTCTAAGATTGATTTTATCGGTAGAGAAAAAAAATGATTATTAATTACAGAGTACGCACCTGCGTTAACATCAATTAGAGAGCTATAATATTCTATGTACTTTGTTTAGAACATTTGTAAGTAACAAAGCTTTCAATAGCAGTGTCCATATTACTTAAAAAGCATAAATATGTTCTTGTATTTCCCATTCAATTATTGATAAGTGGTACAAATTAATATATTGAAAACCTCAACTAAGTTTTATGTTGTTAAATAATTAATGATTTAACTACATATTATTATGCGATTTAACTAGTTTCATACACAGGTCTATACGTTCCATACATCAATATACCTGTAAATACGAGTATTTAGCAGGACAATTTTAAATGACCTACGTATTCTTTAGCCGTCTAGGTTTGACATAAAAGGCTTTATAATGAAAAAAAAAGTTTTTCATTAAATCTATATGTACTTTATCGCAAATCCTCTTTTGAAATACAAGTATATTTTTTAGAAGCCAGGGTTAGATTGGTCTGTAAATTGATGACTTTACAATATACATGTTTTCGTTTCATTTCATTTTCATGCTGTAGTCGTAGCATACGCATAGCATAGCATAAGCAGCTCAAATGCAACGCTGTGCATGACTGACTTTCACCAAAGTATCCAAGTACTGAGTAGCCGCTCTATCGCAACAGTTGGCTAGGCTTCGGAGCTGAACAGGTCGCACAGGTGATTTGGACAAGGAGGGTTTCTAGTTAGTGCAAACACAAGACACATCTTATTTCTTCAGATGTGTCAGAAACCAATTAATAGCTTATAAGCTAACTTAGCACCCGCTTATTCAATTATGATTAAACAGGATTATTTAGGATTAAGCTTGCGTCCCAACTGGTCACGAGGAAAGAATACCTAACATAATTTTCCCAAGTAAAATCTTTACTAATATTCATGCGAAAGTGTATTTGTTTAGGCTCCATCCCAACTGATAAACATCCCTTTTGATAATCCCCATTTTATACAGTCCTGAAGTAGCATTTAGTAATCGTTTTCCGCTTCATATGTTAAGTAAAAAGGTTTTAAATCACGTTTATAAAATTATTTGAAGTGCAGACAGAAGGGTTTAAAAAACAACAAAAAATTATCCATCTATATAACATCAATAGCCACGAGTGTATGTTCGCGCATTTCAGAAAGCCTGAACCTTTTTAGCTAATTATTTTTTGTAGTGCTTGTAATTGTCAAGACAAGGTTTGTGTCTTTTTGTAATATCATCGTTAGGTAGTGTCACGCAGACGATGTCGCGGGCGGGCCGCTCGTATTATATAAAACCGGTGCAATGCACACATTTAAATATAGAATGAGCAACAAAATCAGCGAGTATGAGAGTATTATATAGTAGATATAAGTATATTATAAATAAACGTTTTATATAATATATAACACACAAAACAAAAAAACGACGAGCATTCTCTAAATAATGAAAAGGTAAATATGATCGGAATCCGGAGCGGAGTCATCGCAGAGAAGCTTTAGTCCCGATTCCCGTATTTGCATAATGCCTGGATATTGTTGCCAACGTTTCGGATCTTAAGATTAAATCGGCGTAGGGCTTAATTCCCTTAGGGACGATAATCAAGGGGGGAGGGGGGGCGTTGTTAGTTAAGTTACGATCTGTTAACACTTTATGCTTGTACTAGCTTAAGTTGTCTCGTGGCTTTTGCCTTAGGGTCTCGGTAGAAGACTGCTTCTACTGCATTACTACAATACGAGTAATGACAGCTCTAAGGCTGATGGATGTTTGTTACCCTTTCACGTAAAAACTGGTGAATGGATTTGGATGAAATTCGGCATAAGATAATTTATAACCTGGATTAACACATAGGATACTTTTTATCCCGATATTCCTACGGGAACGGGAACCACGCGGGTGAAACCGCGAGCAGTCGCTAGTTTATAAATAAATGTATTTGTAAAAGTGAGCTTACGTATATTAAATCCTTTTATTTTACTTTTATTCTATATTCCGGCGGTAGCAAATGGGTTTCTATGAAAAATTACACAAAATTTCATAATATTTTAAATTAAGCATTTTAAGATTATCAAAAAAAAAACTATCTTAATAAAACCACTGACACACTTAGCATATTGGAGACGTCGACTTTTCCAATCCAGCCTAGATTTTAAAGCATCGCGCAGTCTTGCAAAAAAGAAAAGAACGATGTATGTAAGCGGAGGCATCGATGGAACGTATCGCAATAAGCGCTGCAACACGTCAAATGAAATAACTAGATCGAATAGCGAAACGAAACTCTTCAAAGTTATGAAACGCGGTCATATATACTCGTATTATATTATTTATTTCTACTGTGGTTCATGTTATAGACTGCAGATGATTAAACACAAAGATAACGATCACACTGCGAAAAGGTAATGACGATTTTTTTTGACGACCCGCATTGGGCCAGCGTGTGCCATGGCCCAACCTGCCCACGTGCTGGTGTCCACGCGGGAGGCCTGTGCCCAGCAGTGGGACGTTTTTAGGCTGATATAGATGATCTATTTTTTTGTGCCATGTGGTAGGATGTAACCCAAAATCCATCTGTAGATGGATGGAGATGGCGACCGCCCTTCTTAGCAGTGTTCTGTGACGTTCCAGTTTGAAGGGTACTAGACCCAGTTAAAGTAGGCTTCCAAAGCACAAAGACAGCAGAACTAAAGCGTCAAGAGTAGCCTGCTGCTCCACGAACTGCTTGCTTAGTGTAGCAAAGCAAGCGCCCATTGGATGCGGTAGTCGCTTGCATTTTTGCCATAGATATCTGTATATTTAAGGAAATAAAGTTTTTTTGTATTGTATTGTAATTATAACATACCGTACTAGTTAAGGATAGGAGGAACTGATTCTTCTAAACCTTAAGCAAATTCAAAGATTTAACTCTAGAACGGAAAATTTATATTTCTAAATCTCTTGTCACTTGTCCCGCGCCGTCGATGCGAACCACAGACGTATATGCGAACTAAAATATTTAATCTGTTCCGGTTATTGAAATTCCGCATACAGTTGCTGAATGGTTTCGGGCACATCCATATCAAACGAATGTTTGATTTCAATATGAACTTTTGTGCGTCATGTCATCGGAAAGCCGCGGGCGATCACGCGACACGCAAATTATGCAAGGGGCTTCAACGTGTTACTAGTATTTCAAGAGTCAGGCGCGTTTGTAATCGAAATCGAAATCGAATGAAAATATATTTTTTGTTCTCTACACTTAGAGTAATCAGCCCTGAAACTCTACCGAAACGTCTGCTAAAAATAGTATGTCAAGTATTAAGATAGGTTTTTAGAAATATTTTAATTGTAATGGACCGCAAAAGCTTACAAGTGTATAGGTATGTAATTTTATGACGCTTTTTACATGAAAAGTTTCATTCCGCTCAGAAGTTTTATAACAGATGTAAATAATCGACTGCGACTGTTCGAAATCATGCATTCCTATGATTTGAAAACTTTTCACCTGCGAACATTCCATTCTGCACTCGATTCCGCTATATTTCTTTAAACTGCACACTCAATTTGGAGCTTATGTGATGCATGCGGCATGCATCATAAAAACGCCAGTGGAAATTCAAATTGTGTAGATGTGAAAATATTTTAAATAAATTGGATTTTGTTGTGCCCCGCATAGAGTTTAAATTTGCAGTTCGCCGTGTCAGTATTATTTATGGAGCGGGGTGTGTGCGGTTGGCGGGCCGCCAGCCGCGGTCCCGGGTTCTGGACCTGGTTTATCGCACTTCGAGGAAACACCTTGAATTGCAGATGTTGCTCCAGTTGTGTTTTATGTGGCGTGATGGATCATGTCCGTGGTCTTGGATTTGGATCATGTTGGTGGCTATTTAATATAGTGTTTCTATTAGATGGAAGCTACATTGAAACGTGACTTGTTTATTTACAGAATATCATCTATCTAGAGCTTTCAAGATCGACCTTCCTTTAAGAGATCGAAATCGACGGACATTAATATATCTAATTGATTTATTGGAACAACAAGTTCATTTTAATAATTATTTAAAAAAAATATTAAGTATAAAAAAATTATGAAAAGTGTTGCAAACACTTGAAAAAACTGTCTGGTTCAGGATCGTGCTCTACCTTTAAATTTGAGCGATTGCTTTTCCAATTGAATCGATTATTGGAGAAACCCCATAAGTCAGGTATTTTGTCAAAATGGCTTTTTTGCGGCAATGTGTTCTATGTATGTAAATACACATTACAGACAGAAATCACACAAGTCAATGCGACAGAAAGGAAATTATGACAGATCGAATATTTCGTTTAGTTGAATAACCCCCCTAAGTCCAGTGACTAATGGGGTTTCTCAAATAAATGAGTGGCAATACCGAACCAGCTGTCATGAGCTATCAGTCATTGTTTTGAAGTTTTTTCTGTCGTATTTTTATTGCTGGTGGTCATTCAAGATCAGCCAATATTGCTACTTTCGCCATTCTCGTGAAAGAGATGGAGTAGTGGTCGTAAAAGACTTTATTGATGGTCTGGTTGAACATTCGTTTAATATAAAAAATTCAATTAAGGAGAGGCTGGTTTTGCCTAATGACAAAGCTTTAACCAGAGGATCAACTTCCTATAAACAAAAAGAAAATGGAAGATTTACAAAAATTAAGAAGTTACATGCCACAAGAGAAAGAAGTACCAACAAGAATTTTATGAAAAAATATACCAGTCACAGACCGTGAAATAGACGAGACAGTAGTCTAAACACGAATCGTAATATAATATTGTGTGATTCTTGAATGTAATAATTTATGATTAATACCTTTTAAGGTGTCAAACTTGTTTTTTTTTTCGTTTATTTGAGAAACCCCCTAAGTCAATGAATTTCAGGTATTATTTATTACATGAAAATAACAATATTATAAGAAATAAAAATCACTTCGTATAGAAATCATTTAAATCAGTCAAACTGAACCAAAAACACATCCATGGTCATACATTTTTTTTTCACAGAAAGGTTTTTCATCTCCTGTAAAATAAGGGTCTAATGACTTAAGGGGTTTCTCAAATAAACAATTCAATTATGATATTAACACATTGGATTCCCTGTTAAATTTTTCTAAATATCGTTTTAAGAATATTAAGGTACTTGTGTCGGAAACTTTCGAAAGAAAACCTCTTTTCAAATATTTGCTGCTCCGTTGAAACAGAAGTACTAAGTAGAAACAGACCAAACAAAACAGAAGTAAGAGAAAGGTAAAAAACCTCAACATGCTTAAATAAACGATCCAGGTTAACCCCTTGAGCGTCAAATGTACCTACCGGTGTACAAAATAGTTGAGAGTCATGCGTGTCTCTTGTACTTACCGGTGTACAAAAGACTTGGCTCAGATTGGTTGTTTTATTTTAGCCGGTCCGAGTCGTAGTATACAAGTTTTAGCTGTCTGTGAATTTTCTATGGTCCGTATAGAAGAAAATAACATAGTTAGTAGGATTCGGATCGAAGAAAACATCGAAAATAAAATTTAAAAAGAGTGTCTGAAGTTATGGACGGACGTCAGCCATATTAGTACAAAGTTGTGTTGTTGTGATTTGTTTACATGATGTTTTCTCGACGTAAAATATAAGTTTTCGTATGATTCTTATCTATATTTACTGGAAACTTAATACAGTTTTTTTACAATGCAATAGTTGTGTGATATAGTGGCAATTTAGATTAAACGAAGAGCTAGAAGTATAATTATGATATTTTGATTTTGCTAACAACTACAGCTAACATTGTGTGTTATAAAGTGCTGTAATTTTATTCATATTTTGATTTTTTTGATAAAAGTGATTATAATCATTAATCAATTTGTAGATTATTTCATCAGTAACCTTTTTTTATTTACAGTTAGACATAATATACTTTTAGGTCACTATTTACGCGGGCCGGCCACGTTATGGCGGCGGTTATTTATTTTGGTTCCTAAGTTAAAAATTGTTTTGTGAGTGAAGTTTAGTGCCAAAGTGTTTATGATTCATGTGACCGGTGCATAGTAATGTTAACTAAAAAGTTACTATGTCAATTGTGTTGTGTGTCGTTTGTTAATTATTATAACAAACAGTAAAACCAAAGGTTACCTTTATGAAATATTGAAAACAAAAGAAAACCGTTCCAGTGCCACTACAAGTAAGTCTTTATTGTTCATTCTAAGTAGTTAACTACGTACAAAAACTCATACAGAAAAGAATGACACCTCATTCACGCGAAAATCTCGTATAGTTATTACGCAATAAATATTTTTCCCTAATCAAACAATAAAAAAGTGATGTATCGCAAAATGCCTGACACGTAAAGCATTTAATGCTTTAGGGTGGCTGGCGCGCCACGGGTTAATAAGCTCTAGCATTTTTAAATAGAGTCTAGAAAAAGTCGTCCTGCATGAATGCACCTACGAGCCTCGCTTAAACGCTGAGATAATTGAATTCTGCTGGGGACAGGCGGAAAACATACGGTAAATGGACTTTCAATGTATAATGCACACAGACCAGGCATTTTAAACAAACCTAAAAAACATGAACATGTGCAAAAAGAAAAAAAAAATTACTCTCTGATTTCTATTATCAGTTATTTTTTTTACTTTATCTACTTCGCCGGAGAACTTCTTCTCCGTAGCGTATGTGTGTAATGTTTAAATATATGTATCATAACAAGGTACCAGAGCACTGCAATTACGTTGAAAACGTTAACTAAAACGCATTTCTAACAGTTCAATTTACAGAAATAACAATGATACGAAAACGTGAGGCGCGGCGACGTGAAGCAAGATGTACTGAATAAATAACGCACGCTTCGTAGCGACTCGTAGCACATGGCTCCGACGTAGCACTAGCAGGAGCCGTAGCAGCTACAGCGTAGCTAACACAATTCGTAGTACGTAGAGAAGACATTTAGAAAGAAGGTACAATAAAAAACGAACAATAGCTTCCTGACACACCCAGAATGTACGTCCTCAAAGCAAATTAGCCCTACCATTATACAAACTTTAATTAGTTCTTACTATTTCTCTTTGAAATGAGTTTCACGATTTACCGCCGCATTTTAAAAGCGAACAATGTCAAACTAAATTTAAAGACTAATTAATCTAATTATATCGTTTATAATATTATATAAGAAGGCTAAAGTTGGGTTTTCTGGAAAACTTTCTTTTCTAACTTACTTATAATGAGATAATAAATTTTTAGAAACCTACATTCTTGACTTGTAATAAAAAAACAATAATTAAATTATATATTATATTATCCCAATATATAAACTAATTAGTCTGTGAACCAACACCACAATTCAACAAGTTTAGCATCAAACAATTACGGATTTCTTTTTACTCGTACTTGCCAGTGCCGCGTGGTCTCAAAAATCGCACATAAAGTTAGAAAGAAAACGTAAATCCAAAATAACTGCTCCATAATTCCCTTCCAACTTACAACAATCATAAAAATAATAAAATTGTCATAAAGCCAACATCAGTGTCCCTGCCATTAGAACATCGTTCCTAACTTAGTTTAACACACAAAGTTTGTCGCCCAGCGCGGGCCATCGGGGACTAACCGGGCACTGACTGCTGAAGTCTCTGATAACTTAACCATAACTGATACGGAGACGATGGACTGGGGGCTACGTTAAGGTGCACTGACACACGGATTTGCATAGCGTGGCCAAGTTTGTGTGACGTAGAGTCAAGTGCAATGGCATTAGTAACGTATGTGCGTCCTAATTAAAGAGGTATCGAGGATCCTCAAGTGACGTGAAGTGTTATTGTAGAGACGTAATGTACGGTTTACTAGAAATAATATTTTGGTTTAAACCCTAAGTGGTTATTTGCCGAATCGTGGCCGGCGGCGCGCTCTGCTTTGAGGCTCTCATTGCCGCCTAGTTTCTGACTAACTCTTTAAAGATAATAGTTGTGAGTCGCAAATAAAGGTATTGTTATCCTACATGTATGTAGGTATGTTAGTTCAAAATCTCAATATTCGTAAAAGCTGTCTAAACTTTTGTAAAGTCGTTGAATATTTGTAACGTCTGCTTTATCGAGCGCAGACAAAATAAAAAATATGTAAGTACTACAAATATTAGTCTCATCAATATATAGATCTCAAAAAAGCTTTTGACACTGTCTCCGTTCCCATTCTCTTATGCAAATTAGAAAAGATTGGAATCAGAGGTAAACAACTCTCCATTTTTAAGGACTACCTCACAGTTAGGACTCAAAGAGTGAAAGTTGATGGTATTACTAGCGAAAGTACTAATGTCAACTACGGTGTTCCTCAAGGTAGCGTATTGGGCCCAACTCTTTTCCTCGTCTATATCAATGACCTGTGCAACAAGAAACTTAAAAACGCAAACATATTTTCGTATGCTGACGACATTGCTATTGTTTTTACTGGGTCAAATTGGGATGAAGCACGTGTCAGAGTTGAACAAGGTATGGCGCAGGTTGCTATATGGCTTAAAAACAATTTGCTCACTTTAAATACAGACAAAACAAATTACATTTGCTACAATATCTATAGCAGCTCACAGCCTTCCCAAAATTTTGTTATAGAAATCCACTCATGTGACATTATTTCGAATTACGACTGCAACTGTCCTTCAATAAGAAAAGTAAACCAAACCAAGTACCTGGGTGTAGTGGTTGACGAAAGACTATCTTGGTATCCCCAAATCGAACATCTATCAGCTAGAGTTCGCAAATTCATTTGGATGTTTAAGACCTTGCGCCACATAGTCCCTAAAAAACTATTGAACGATATTTACATCTCTCTGGTCCAATCTGTCGTCACTTACTGCATTCCGGTCTGGGGTGGCGCTTTAAAGACTCGCTTTCTGGAAGTCGAAAGAGCACAAAGAACACTCTTGAAAGTTATGTACTTCAAGAAACGAACTTACTCAACTTCTGAACTTTACCAGACATGCAGTCTACTATCTATTAGAAAATTATATATTCTGCATGCAATATTAAGGAAACACAAATACTTACCGTACTAACCTGATACGGTACGGAGAAGAAGAATGTATGCTGTTGCTCACATACCCCCAACTCAAACAAAATTTGCAAGCGTACAGCTCGCTTCTCGCTCTGCCCGTATTTATAATAAAATAAATAAAGAACTTAACATCTATAATAAAACTTATAACGAATGTAAATCCTTATTAATAACTTGGTTAAAAAATATAAATTATGATGAACTAGAGACCTTTATTTCATAATACCTAATACTTTTTATTTATGTAATTATCACACACGCTCACAAACACACACACACACACACACACACACACACACACACACACACACATACACACGCACACACACACTTGCACACACAGTTAGATATTTAGTTTTTATTTTATTAATTAAAAAACTAGATTAAGTACATGGTAACTTCTATGTATACCTTAGAGATAAGAAAGAGCGGAACCTCCTGGAACCAGCAAATTATGCTTAAAAGGAGGCTCCAGCCACTGATTTGTACCTACCTTTTAGTTACCCAATAAACAATTTTTTTTTTTTATCTAAAATAACAGGTATGCGATGTATCTATAAAACAAACTAGGTACTTATGTATTGTAATGTATTGTAATTGAAGCTACCTTATTCTGAACTAGCCAAAATAACGTTTTTTTACTTACCAACAAATTGAAATCTTTATGGTGACCTTAAAGTGTATTTATTACGGGAGTCTCTGCAAAAGGATAGTAAGGAGTACCCAAGGGTACCATAGGCCACTCTTTCTCCCAGCATGTTTCCGAGGTCACGCCGTAAAAACTTATCCTGAATTACATGCGCGCTGGCATTAATATAAAACCCCTTTCGTAAGGTACATTATTATCCATAATACAGTATAACAGTCCCACTGCTGGGCAAACACATCCAGCATTAAAATCAAGTCATCTCTACAATCGATAGGTTATTGGCTTAAAGCACGCTTGCCAAAGGCGGGTCGGTGATCACAAGACCGGGTGTATCGACAATTATTCCCAAATCAATCAAAGTGCGTTTTAGAATAATTCTGAAACTTTGCCTGATTTGGGAATAAGTGAATTTTGATTAACTAAACACTAGTTACACAATTAGCGCTCTAAAAGTATCACCGCGAACTAATGCTCCAAGTAAGGAGCAGCATTGGATGGCCGTCAGTTGTCATTTGTCATTGCCGTTCAAAAGACAATGCCCATTTTGGACCTGTTTTGTTTTGAGAATGTATAAATATAAATCGTATTGGCTAAAATAGCTCAAAATTTACTGAATCTAACCATGCTATCATAGTATCCCTTTAAAGTCAGACAACACAATACTTAGTTTAATTTTCCTATAGCAGTAACCAATTCTAGGTTTTTGAACATACTCTGTCACTCAAAGCGTTTCGTTCCGCCTCTTGCCATGGAATTAAATACGCTTAACAATTTATGAATTTATTAACACAATAATTCGCCATTATGAATTGATTGAACGGCTTTACTTAACAAGGGTAAAACGAAACGTATTTCTAACTTGTTAGTTGTCAGCTCTTTCTGTCACTGTTGTCTGTGGTGTTCCGATTCGCTGTTTTTAGTTTAATGAAACTTATGTATAGTCTTGATTATTGGCTTCTTTAATAATAAATATGTACCGAAAACCCACGCACACGGACAGATATCTACACGCTGCCTCACATCACCACCCTAGACACTTGCAATCCGTTGTGACGTCACTCAAGAACAGAGCTTTTGACCTCTGTGACCCTGAGCATTTGGAGCGGGAGTTGGATTATGTTCAGGAGGCACTTAAGAAAAACGGATATCAAGTGAATCAACGACGGAAACCGATCAAACGCAACAAGCATTAGGGTATTAGCAGGCCTACATGCCTTATGTCAAAGGAGTCACAGACAAGATCGGCCATATATTACGTGGGTACTCCATACCGACCATATACACTCCAGGCATAAAGGTTAACAACATCGTGAGCACTCCGAAGGATGTTTTGCCACTGCAAACACCAGGCGTCTACAAAATAGACTGCAGCTGTGGTAGTTCCTACATAGGCCAGACAAAGCGGACAATTAATGAAAGGGTCAAAGAACATATCGCAGCTGTCAAAAACCGCCAGTCTAATAAATCAGCGATTGCAGAACATCTACTTGAAAGAGGCGCAAATCACTGGATTGAATTTTATCGAACGCAAGTCCTCTCCACAGATCGCCACTTTTATTCAAGGGTAGTGCGTGAAGCGATTGTAATCAAAAAGCATCCTAATAATTTCAATCGGGAAGACGGTCACAAACTATCTACAGCGTGGAATCCAGTATTTGCAAAAACGCAACTTCGTTTTACTTCGCAATCGACTAACCACCAGAATACGACCTGTGTACGTAATAGGGACACCGTTAGTGTTGTGTGTGAAGGTAGCTGGATAAAAAATGTGTCGGTGGACGAAGATTCAGCCGCGGAGGCAGCACATCGCGACACCAGTCCGCCCGTGACCACGACCGGTGCAACTCGGTCGAAACGTCGGGTATAAAAAGGTATGCGTAGTATGCCCATAATATGTAGTTAGCGTTAATCACCGTCTAAATGTGTATTTTTAATAAATATGTGTTGTGGATGATTGATTGACACAAAAATGGTATAAAACATGTTATCTATGATTGTATGTTGCCGAAAATATTTAAACAAACAATGTCGAACCACAAACTTAAAATTGTTATATTTATATAAACTTTCTCTCACATAACTCTGGCTTTTAATAAAAAATCTGACTTAAGACCAATAAACAGTAATACAATAGATAACATTTTGCTACCAAGATCATTTTAATACAAGCTAAGTCATTGTCAAGTTTTCATATGTATGGGCCGTGGGCATTGTCTTTTAATACCTATTGTGGTGATGATAAGGTATCATTTATTGTGACTATTCGAAAACACGTTTTCGAACGTATTTATATGGGATTGTACTACCTTGATCTAAGTAAGCGAAACGTAAACTAGAAAGAAACGAGATGATAAAGTAACAGAACACGCGAATGAGCTCGGCTCTGCCGCCGCGTGGCGCGTGCTCTGTGCTGCTGCAACACATGGTAATGAAGTGGTTTCATTACAATGTATTACGGTTCAAGAATCCATTAAAAATGCTCTTCATTAAGTCTGCACTTTGAAAGTAGTACTTACTTGATAATAGGAAAATGTTTAGAGGGAATGTTTAAACGGTTTTTAAACACAACAAATAAATGAATTAAAATGAACTTACTATCCGTGTGAGATTTTACAAAAAACATTGGTGCTATTATTTAGCAACGCAAGTTTCCCACAAGTGTAAAATCAAACATATTTGATCACTTTACATGAATATCTTAGGTGGAATAGGTGATAAAAATATATTGTGACGATAATGTTGATGTGCATTCGGACACACTTAGCTTAATATTTAATAGCATAACAACTCTCTCGAAACGATCGCGATCATTACCATTAGCATTAGTTAACCATTAGATATGTATGAACGCAGTAGTTGCCACGGTATAACATGCTACTAAAGTGTTACAGCTACGTCTGAAGCCGGCCGTACCTTTGATACAAGTAAGTTGGTACATATACGTACAAGTTATAAAAAATATTATCTTTATTTCGTTGGAAAAACGAGTGGCCGCTGCGGCAGTTCGTACCCGACTTATGATAAATTAAAAAGTTGTAAAACGAAGGTAAGCACAAACGAAGTATATTTAAACCGTCGCGTAAAAGCCAGGGGCAAACATTTGCGTTGGCAGCAGTAACAGGGGAAGGCATAAAATAAGCTAAAATAAGCTAAAATGGCGGGCGGTATCGCGCAACCTATGAATATTCAAAATTGGAAATGCAGTAACGAAGTAGCGCCATCGCAGGTATCAGTAAGACTGCAAGGATTGAATGCCATTGCCTTTTCAATTTAAAAAAGCACATTTCGGTTTTCGAAGTTTAAAGTTAAAACTTTTAGAGATATTAAAACAAACGAGGAGCTCGATGGCGCACGTTTAGCGCATTCGGTTTGCGATCTTTCCCGCTAAGCAACTTTCGCAATGGCGGGTCGCTGGATGGGTGACCAAATTAAAAACTTTTCGAGCTCCTCCGTGCTTCGGAAGGCACGTTAAGCCGTTGAACCGGGTTGTTGTCGTAAGATGGCAGTCGTTAAAACCCACCAACCCGCATTGGGCCAGTGTGGTGGATTATGGTCCAATATCAAATATTTTTAATACTTTGCACGACAGATGACGTCACTCCACCTGATGATTAGTGAAAATGGAGTCCAGGCTCGAAGACAACGGTGTAGCGTCAAAAAGACGTAACGTCAGTCACCATTACCTTGCCGGCCCACAAGGTGCCTTTCACGCCTCGTAACTTCGTTTGAATGACCCCATGTCATAAGAAGGATAGGGTGTGAAAAAATTGGCTAGTCGACTATTCCATCCACGGAATAGATAACCTTCTTTAACTGCTCACCTTTCCTTGTGCACAATGGAATATTGGAGAGCGATTCTTTTTTCTTTGTGAGAATTTTTTAAAAGTTACCTAGGTATCTAATTTGAGTAGGTATACTCTTAGTTCTTAAAAACTCAAGCGCTGTTAAAGTTACGAAAAGGTTTTACCAAATGTTATAATTATGTTAGGTACTCGAATTTTATGGTTTTCAAAGCGCTTTCTAAAGATAACAGTTCCCGGTGACTTGCAGAAAGGTAAGAAAACAAATTATGAAGTTAAACGGCTGAAGCACAGAATAAAGAGCTGTGGTATCACTGAACGGCGCTAAGCTCCGTGCCCGGCCAAGATAGCGGCGCGAATAAAGAGAATCAACGGAAAAATTGCCCGAATAACGCGAACCGTTAACGTAATTGTTTGCGTTAGCCGGCGAAGGGATTTTTAATCTGTTTACCGTTGTAATTTGCTCCGTTTATCGGTTGTAAAGGTGATATTGTTGGCAACTTTTTTATACTAACAGTACATGTATTCCTATAACTTTTTCATATAAATAGTATAATGGCAGGGAAGGAGGGAAGCAAGAAAGATACCATTAAACATTAATATTAGCTCACTGTTATCTACTTTATGTAAAGAAAATTGTTCGATCGCACTTGGATCCTGCTTAATTCGGTTTATTCAGTACTTTTGTGGAATGTGTCCTTCTGTGATAAGGATGGCATTATTTGACGCCGCACAAGAAATTGCGCAAAGAAAAGCCCTTGCTAAGTTTCTTGCCGGATTTTTTCAGTACAAGGTCCTCCCGCCCTATAAGCATTCGAGTCGATGGCGTAGTGACATCTATAAAAGCCTAATTAATTGTAGCTCTAACTGAATAAAACATTTACATTTAAAACTTTTAAATCATTACTTTATATCTAGCAGCGTGGTCAATGGTTTACTAATGTCTAATTGCATAACTACTGTTTGGTTCTATAACTGGTAATTCACCTATGAAAATAAGAAAACACCATTTATTCTAGTAGCTTTAAACACCTGCGAAGCTTGTCTCCGTTAATAATACTTGAAAATCCATCTATCTCTCAAATGATATTACTAGTTCTCTCAAGAAACGTTCCATGTCTAATAAAATTTGCGTGAATTATGATCTCGTGAGCTCAGCTTAATCATTTTGATGAAGTACCACTCACACACCACCTAATGGCCTGTGAACAAAGTAGAGGTAATAAACCCCCCGCCCTCTCCCCCATTCCCCTTGTATCCACTAAAGGAGTCCCATTAAAAGACGTTAATGATGCCGCATTGGAACGCAAGTGTGAGGTTTGATTAAAATGTGACTTAATACGGATAGGCAGTGGTTATTGGAAAGGTATCTCAGACGTTTTTCTAATAAACCTGATACAACTAAACATTAAAGATAACGAAACGTTAAATAATTTACGAAACGATAGCAGAGGACGTGGATTTATTTGCCACCGGAAGTCCTCCACCTCAACATCAAATGTTACGAATCAATAAATTAATAAAAATAATAAATGTTTTAATTAGTTTAAATGGGCTACAAAAATTTTACTCTTAGCTCCTAGCGATATCACTACGCCATTGATTCGTAACTTTGAAAGTCTAGGGCGGGTCTCCCGCCCGTCATCTAGTGCTGAGAAAAACTAGCAAGGGGTTCTTCACTTTAATACTACAGCATCGCTCGCATATTTCTAGAGTTATTAAATTCTAATGTTGGTACGTTACTTTAAGGCTACAGACAATTCGAGGTTATGTTCGGAACATTTTACTTAATCTGATTATGAAGTCGACAGTTCTGCTACAGGTTTGTAAATTCAAATAAATTCATTACACATCAACACGTACCGTAAGTAAAAAAAAAAAAAGATTATGTGAGGAGTCATGAGATTGATGACGAAAAGTTTATTAAATTGTCAAACAACACAATGATTTTGTTGTAAAAATAATCAAACAAAATTAATGCATGGTAAAAACGGTCATTGTGCTGAGGTAATTGATGTATAAGTTGTGAAAACCAAAAAAATCCATTGTGTTTACCTGCTGACTAGATCTGCCTTTCTTCCTTTAAAGGAGCCTCCTCGAGTCTTTAACTGACACACCGCGTCCACGTCGAATACATAATCTCACAGTTAGAGCACAGAACGATCGCAATTTCTGACAAAATGGAGATCGAAAGTGATAAAAAAATGACAGATGTCTATGAGTCAAGCGAGCGCAGCGACATCTGCAATTAGCTTTGCGTTTTCTTCCCCATTGCGTGCGGTCTTTACCTATAATTGTATTTGCATCTAGTTTTTTCTTTTTAAATGATTGTCCCTATGTATAGCTGATGTAAAATACGTTGGTGTTCTGAATAAATAAATAAATAGAGTTTCCTTATCATTTACATAGGTACATACCTACTCTCACGACCCGAACCCAGAAGACCCTAGACTCCGAAGATGTAGTAATATAGCCAGGAATGCGGTGCTTGAAACAAAACAAGGCACGTCTATGTTGCCGAAGCTCTAGGTCATCTACAAGAGCACTCGTGACAGGTGTTTGTTAGGGTTGTCAGTTACATATTATATTGTATGTAACATATTTGGTACAATATACATTATACACAGGTTTTAAAATGTGATACACACGCTATTAAA
The DNA here is from genome assembly GCA_963921215.1 of Scoparia ambigualis. Taxonomy (NCBI): domain Eukaryota; kingdom Metazoa; phylum Arthropoda; class Insecta; order Lepidoptera; family Crambidae; genus Scoparia; species Scoparia ambigualis. Next base: position 29,588,034 of record OY992522.1, on the reverse strand, counting down.
ATATTTAGAAAAAAACTCATCAAAACTGAGTTCTCATAATGGTAATATAACAGACCTTAAAACCATTACGTAAGAAACAATTAGGTACGATAAAAAAGCATTTGCATTAAATAAAACATTACTTTTTATGTGGCTATGATACTTTTTGTCTGTTCATGGACTAAAAATGTAACATTTTGTAAGCGTTTCATTTGGAATTCATTTAATATCCATTGCGGGTTTACGACCCGCGAAGGCACGCCGTAATTGCTGGATGGGAGAGTGTCGACGTATGATTCATGAGCCCACATTTTATGACCTAATCATTGGAGATTATACAAAATGGCTTAAATTAAATTGTGGTTACCCTACTGACTGGTAAGCTTTCAGTTGTGAATTTAATCGGAACTAAGACTTTATGCACTACTTACCTACGTAAGGATATTGCTCAGAGACCAGCGAAGGTGGTGATCAGTTACAATTAGGATCAAAACTTTGCAGCGTGTTTTTAGAATATACATGCTTTATAAATATTACAGTTTTTCTTTTTATTTAATACTAGCTTTTGCCCGCGGCTTCGCTCATTTTAATTTTTATGACAAAAGTAGCCTATAACCTATTTATAGGGTCCCATATACCTCAATAGCAAATTTCATCAAAGTCGGTTTAGTGATTTAAGCGTGAAAGTGTCAACAAACAAATAAGTTTGTGAGAAATTAAAAGGTGCCAACACAGTTTGCATCGCCACATACCGGGAGCTTAAAGATTTTTATATAATAAGCTATTATAGACGTGTTATTTGTAGTATCGATTACATAGTTTATTTCGATACTCAATGATTCATAATAGTTTTGCCTACGTGTTTTTTGTCTATTCCATGATGATTACAAACAGTGCGTATCCCCTAAAAGGTCTGTTTTCCGCTAATAATAACGACAATCCTTACTTGATCCCTCCAAATAAGGACAAAAAATATTCTGAGGTTAAACTTAACTGGCATCTGGCATTCAAAGAAAGTTTTATCAAAACTGACAGACCAATTTCTTGGCCGACATTACACTATCTAAGTTACATTGTGTGAGAAGTTTTCTACACTGCTGGTCGTGTCGTGTACGTGAAGATAAGACTATCTACTTTGTAGTTGGCAACTTTATTTGCAATTCCATCATGGGACATACAAAATTCATCGGGAAATTGATGGCGGCAACTTTGCTAAAGATGTGGTAAGTGCCTCCCGCCGAGTAGTTTTAAGAAAGTTTTAGTTTGTATAATTTTTGTAACACATCATGATAACTTTTTATTATTAGGTACACTTACAGAATTATCCTTTCTCTTGTTTTCTACTGTAAATACGGGTATATACGTATACGGTATTCTCGTATATACACGGGCAGTGATATTTCTTTTCATACAAAACAATTTAAGATAAATACCGCCTTTTAAGCCATAAGTATCTATATTTATTTTAAATTTTTAATGAACAACTTTTTTTTTCTCTACATCTAATAGTACATTACTACAGCGGCGGCCAGCATAACAGATACAGAACACCCAACAAATAGTACACAAAGTTAAAAAACAAAAAGATAATCTAAGAAATATATAATTTATTATTTTAACTTAATTAATGTCTTCGCGTTTGGCATTAAGCCAATTTCAAGTGGTATATATTTTTAAAGTACGTAGATTGAATTAAAATGGAGTCTCACAACAACGTGATGTTGCTAAAAGAACACGGGAGAAACTCCATTTAATATATCAAAAAGCAATGCCCAGTATTGGAGGACGAACGTGACAATTTGGCAAGAGGCTAAACATCACATACCTACCTGTACCTACGCGAGTTATTTATCTAGAAGAGGTTGTCAAAATAATGATTCAATTCTAATCATGTTTGAGAAAAAGTAATTATTATTAAAACTTAATTACAAAATCAATCTAGTCGAAGCTCAAGTGTATCTATTTGTTGCTTGATTGAATTAATAAGAGATTTTGGTTGGACAGCACGTAATCACCAAATACCCAAGCTAAGCTGGATCGCGATAAGCGATGGGTGTCGTCGGGAGGCGCCAGAAAGCTTCGGAGCGTCTTTGGAACCCTTTAGACGTCTTAACACGTCTCTAGGACGGCTCAGCGGCTAAGCGAAAACCTATCTCCATGTATGAGCTACATTGCTTTATTATAAAGGGTTGAGGAGTTTTTTAGATTATCGTATTACACACGATGACGTCACTAAACGTAAGCGACGAGTGCTAATATTTAGTTATCATTTTATGTACCTACGATTTAAGTTAAAACTGTAACAAAGAAAAAAAATATTACAACATCAACATATCTTTTTTGTATCTTTTAATTACTTATTTTATTATTTTTGGTGGTAGATATTTATTTATTTGAATAAGGTACATCTACAACATAAACATATAACGATACAGTGATCAAGTACATAAGTAAGCATTAAAAAATAAATAATACTTATGTCTATTACAGACGTACACATCATTGTTAGTATACATGACCTTATATAGAATAATTATATTTGACAGAATAAAAAAAAATTAAATAAATCTCCTACACTCACACCAATTATCTAGCCCAAGAGAAGCTTCGAAGAAACTCGTTAAATGGTTACTAGACAACGGATAAACATACTTAAAATACTTAAATACATACTTATTATACATAGAAAACACCCAGACCCGAGACAATTTAGAAAAACAATAATTTCTAAATTGGCCTGACCGGGGATCGAACCAGGGACCTCAGAGATGGCGACACCATGAAAACCGGTGTACAAACCACTCGACCAAGGAGGTCGTCAAATATATTGATATTATTTAATAATATTTAATTTGTAATTATAAAGAAAACGTTATCAACCGCAAAAGTAGGTAACTGTCCCTAGCTGTACTGCATAGACTGCAATATTTTGGTTTTAAAGATATGATATAGATATATAGATATGGCACTTATAAATGCCACTGTGCCGTCAGTTTATAAGTTTTTACAGTATTTATAAATACTTCTATTGGAAATGTAAAACTGCGCTAGTAAAACTTGTTTAACGACGCTGTTAAACAGTTAACTAAACTGGGTTAACTAACATAACAGACCCAAGGTTGGACAAATAAACTTTAAAATTGTGTTTTTAACATAATTGACAATATAATCATTTCGTTTCCTTTCTACTTTGGTTAAAACTACATTTTTTTTATTTCTTTCCCTGTTTTCAGACAAGGGAGTCAGAAATATGGAAATAATGTTGACGAAAGTCGTTGAAATAAATGACTAAAAAACGATTTACGATTATAAATGATCGCGTTGCACCAATACGAAACACTTTATAAAACTATAACGGCCTCTCAATTGTACAGCGCTCACATACTAACCACATAGCGCGGATCTTTCTGTTCGTACCTTGGTCACGAGCTGGAGCACTTAGCTTGATTCACACATGTCAGTGAAGACACAGTACCGGCACAGTGCAAAATATTCTTTAATACATTCTCTATGAACGCATCCCCACTTATCACTGTCAGTGACGACACAGTGCTCTCAGTGTCAGTGCCGGCACCGGCAAACACGGACGGTATCCGATGATAACGATATTTTTTGTCGGATTACTGACGCCGGCAAACAGTGTTGCCAATTTAGTGGATTTTCCAATGAAACTAGTTTCAACCCCTCTCTTAGTGGCATAATATTGCATTGTGGCTGGTGGTCTTTCTAGTGAATTAAAAGAATTTAATTTTCAGTAGGCGTAATCACTCAACCACTCAGTAATTTTTTTTGGTACAAACTTTTGGTAATGTCTGGTGATTTCAGAAGTCGAATCTGGTGGGTAGCAAGCTTAACCGTTGGCAACACTGCCGGCAAAATGGAGGACGATACTTGACGACGGACACGTTTTCACTGAAGCAGTACTGACATGTGTGAATTGAATCACTGACGCAACACTAAAGCACTGATACTGAACTGAGCGGACACGGTGACGGAACTGTGACTTCACTGATATGTGTGAATCAACCTTTACTATGTAAAATGCTAGTAAGTATATAATTTTGATCTAATTATTTGTTATTGAAACATTGTTCAATTATTTTGCTTAACTTGTATGCTTCTAAATTAAGTATTGCGAATATCTGTAAAAGTTAACAAACACGGAAAGAGTAACATTTAATTCAGTTTGAGTTTATCTTTTTCTATCTATCAAAATGATCTTACCAATTAATAAATAATAAATTAATAACGTGTTCCTGTCTTTACAATAACAATTATTATTGTTTAATTACGCATTTTAACAAGCAAACAGGGAATCAAACCGCCACCGCGTCCTGCCACGCGCCCCGAATGGTTTGGGGTGAGTCCAAGATGAAGGCTCTCTGTCTCTCTGGGTAGCGTTTCCGGCTTTACATTCAAAATGTAGGAATAATAATACTTACCTACAGAAAAGGTCTGGCACAACTCAAATGTTTACTTTTATTATTACGCATAAAGTTTTGTCCTGACTAAACACGCAATTTAATATAATGGAATCCTATTCAAGCATGACTACCGTATCATATATACGAGTAGGTACGTATATTATAAAATATACATTTATGACACAGTCATAATGTAACAGACTTTTGCTAAAGCTGAAGCAAAAACTGTAGAAGTCACGATCTTTGCCACGAGCTTATTTGCTAACTTGACTTATAAAGACAGATCATGAAAATTGTCAGATATCGCTCCACACCTCATAAATAAATATAGCAGTCGAGAACATACCAATATCAGACGCAAGATTTCATCCGGCGGTCTGACGGAGCACATGTCAGTACATATAGTTAAATATATGTGAGTACATACAAAGCGAGAAGTATTGGGCGGAAACGTAGCAAGCCGCCCGCCCGCACGCCGGCGGATTCAATCTGAAACCTGAAGCGTTTCGCTGGATATTCCATTTGTCCGGATTCGAAAATATCACATTTCTATGCCTGTTATGCTTGTCCGGAATGGGAATGGCAGCTCGACCTCGGTGACGTAACATGTTTTTGGTGAATACAATTTTATTCAATGATATCATCGACGTCTCTTCCCTTGGGTGTCGTAAAAGGAGTCTAACGGACTAAAGACTGCTCATACATCACCTATCACACTGAGCACATGTGCAGCAGTGAAACGTGAAATTAGCAGTTCATTGCTTCTGCGATCTACATTGCCCAGTCTCTGACTAACCCTTTGGGGATAATAGTCGTGGCAGTTGTATACATACCTACATATCACGACTTTTATCCCCGAAGGGTTAGTCAGAGACTAGGCAATGAGGACAGCCAAAGCAGCCCCCTACCATATTCCGCTTTTCACCTAATAGCGACTGAATAGACGACTGTTCAGCGTGACGGGTGGTGAGCCCATCGCCGCTCTATGCTGTTGGATGAATGTGCAGTCTTTAGTCCGTAAGTCGCCTTTTACGACACCCAAGGGAAGAGAGGGGGTGGGAGTATTCTTTCACCGCTACGCGACTCGGTTAAACGTTACGGTTGCGTTTCGTATGTATGTATGTATGTATGTATGTATGTTTGTATGTATGTATGTATGTATGTATGTATGTATGTATGTATGTATGTATGTATGTATGTATGTATGTATGTATGTATGTATGTATGTATGTATGTATGTATGTATGTATGTATGTATGTATGTATGTATGTATGTATGTATGTATGTATGTCACGGACAACTTATGAAAGCTAAGTAACATAAAAGTATAAGGAGATTAAGCCGTGACCCACCACACTTGCGAGTCAGTGAGTATTAATGATTGCCTTCCGAAGCACGGAAGAGCTAACTCCATTAGGCTGAACGTCAAATGTGAAACCAGCAGTTGGCACGTCTCGGTTGTAGGTACCTCTATACCGTTCTCCAGTACTTATACTAAATGCCATATAGTTTAAAATTCTTATACAAGTCATTACTATCATTCATTGATAACAGGAGTACCCCGAAAAAGATGGGAAGACGAGTTTAAGCTAACAGCGGATAGAGAACGTATAGAACGAGAACGAATGGAAAGAAGGAAGACTTATTCTATGAAAAATTAAAAATTATTCTAGAGTATATAAATAACAAATTTTCTAAATATAAAGTTATTATTGGAGGGGATTTTAATACTGACATGCTTCAAAAAAATATTAAAAATAATACTAGAAAAAGAAATAAGAAAAATAAACTCTCTAATTTAATGCTACAATACAAATTCCAACAACAAATAAATTGTCCTACGCGTATCACTAAAACAACTTCGACATGTTTAGATTTAATTTTCTTAAATTTCAACACAGATAATCTAAGTACTAATGTACAGGAATTAGGCTTATCAGATCATAGTGGTACAATAATACATTTAAATTTACCAAAACAAACTAAACAAAAAATATGGTACACTGAAAAAAGACAATTCAATAGTAAAAACATAGAAGATTTTAGACTATAATTGGCATCACATGATTGGATAAATATTTTTAATAAAGATAAAGATATAAACTATAACTATAATACATTTAATCATACTTTAATAGATATTTTAGACAATTGTATACCGAAAAAACTAAGTAAATTAAAAACTTGCTATAAAAAACATTGGCTAACGGTAGGTATAAAAAAATCATGCTATAACAAAAGATTACTTAAGTTTCACATCACAAGGTCAAATAATGAAACACTAAAAGCTTATTATAAAAAATATGAAAAAACTTTAAAAAAGGTAGTAATAACTTCCAAAAAATTACATTATATAAATAAAATTAAACAATCTCAGAATAAAATAAAAACAATGTGGCACATTGTTCGAGAACGCACTAATAAAGCTACTTCTAAATTAAAATCTAATATAAAATTAAACATAAATAATAAAACCATTTCTGAACCAAAACAGATTGCCGATATTTTTAATAACCATTTTGCATCAGTAGGACAAGATATTTTTCAAAATGCAAAAGGTCTTCCTGTCCTCCATCCATCTGAAAATTCAATTTACCTAAGTCAAGTTACATTAGAAGAGATATACAAAATAATAAAGAATTTAAAAAACAAACTAAGTCATGGTGCAGATGAACTACCTCCAACTTTATTTAAACAATGTGCAAAAGAGTTTACATATCCCCTAACGTTATTAATCAACCAATCCTTCGAAGAAGGTGCATTCCCGGAACTATTAAAAAAATCTCTTATCAAACCTATTCATAAGAAAGAGACAAAAACAGATCCGAGTAACTATCGACCTATCGCTTTATCACCAACAGCATCTAAAATATTCGAGAGGGCTATGTACGACCGAATATATAAATTCTGTGAAAAATATAATATCTTTAGTGAATGCCAAAACGGTTTCCGCAAAAATAAATCAACTATCTTAGCAGTATACAAATACATTCAGGAAATACATAATATAATTAATAATAAAAAATATGCTATAGGTATACTACTGGACATGTCTAAAGCATATGATAGAGTCCAATACAATATTCTATTAAATAAACTCTACGACATAGGTATTCGAGGTCAATGTTACAATTGGTTGAAATCATTTCTCAGCAATAGAAAACAGATTATAGAAATAGAATACTTTAATAATAAATTGCACAGAATAGAAAAAATTAGATCCAATACCAAAAAGATCCAATACCAAAACGGTCAATACCTCAAGGGAGTGTATTGGGATGTCTCTTATTTTTGGTGTATATTAATAACTTGGCTGAGGCTCTAAATGAGTCTTGCGTAATGTTCGCGGATGATATTTCTATCCTTATATCCAGTCAAAAGTCTAAAAATTTAAATGAAAAAATTTACAACATTTTAGATAAAACAATAACCTGGCTGACAGAACACAACCTTCAAATTAATTTATCAAAAACAAAGTTAATGACCTTTCATCCCTATCAAAAACCAAAACTAAATTTAAAATTAAATAACAATAGCATCACATTAGATACAGTAAACGAACACACATCATTAGGACTTGTAATAGATACCCATGTTAGTTGGAAGCCTCACATAGAGAAACTACACCGAAAGTTTAGCAGCTTTATGTATGCATTACGAGAAGTAAAAAAAACAACAGACGTAGCAACTGCAATAACAACTTATTATGCTTATGCATACGCATGGCTAAGCTATGGCGTCATACTATGGGGGGGTAGTACAGATGCTCCTAGTTTATTGATAGTACAAAAAAAGCTAATTAGAATTATAGTTAACATAGAGGCAACAGAAAGCTGTAAGCCTTACTTTGAAAAATATAAAATATTAACGCTACCCTGCATTTATATCTTTGAATTGTGTAAATTTGTCCGCAAATATCCTAACTTCTATACAAAGCGCGACGACCATATAACCAAACATCAACTTAGACATAGAAACAAACTAACGCTACCAGCTTCTAAAATGACACACCATTCTTCCAGCCCGCTAGTCATGTCCATAATTTTTTTTAATAAGTTACCTGATTCAATAAAAAACATCAGCAATGATGAAAATTTTACAAAGAAGTTAAAGGAATTACTTATAAGAAGGTGCTATTATAATATAACAGAATATTTAGAAGACAAACATTTATAAAAATAAAAAATCTAAAACTATCTAACAAACTAACTAACTAACAAACAATCAAATAATAGATAAACATCTTAAAAAATATTTATTTATATATTAAAATATAAAATAATATAAATAATAAAAATAAGAATAAGTAAGTACTATTATAATATAAAAAAATAAAATATAAGAATGTATGCTAAATTAATTGGAAAAGGTCTTCCCTCTTCAAATTGCTGTGCCCCACAGGGCCCATAATGAACCTGTACCTTTAATATAAATTATAACAACTTTGTAACATTGTGGTGTGCAATAAAATATTGAGTATTGAGTATTGAGTATAGAACAATGGATGTGGACTTTGCCAAAAGGCAAAATGAATACGAGACATTTTATAAGAAAATACCTAGACAGTTTAGGTTCCGTCATCCTGGGTACTGTTTTTATATATTTTTGTTACATACTGTTACTCTCGTTATATCGTATTAAATTCGCCGCAAGCAACTATTAAACAACTCGTGCCTGAGCATTGCAAGCCTGCATCACCAAGGCAGCAAACAGCACCGGGAAAATTGTATATGCTCAGGTGCTGCACGCGACTTGGCTCGTGTCACATTTGTATTGCTATTAGCATTGTGCAATATGATACACGTTATAGCTATTAGCATTGATGTACAGCACCAATGCTAGGCAAAAGCCTCTATCAGGATATCGAAACTTTGAAAAAAGTGATGACTACCTCAGATAGGTACTGGGTATTATTTTGTTTCATCGTTTTAATATCCTTCATTATATTCGAGCGTTATTATTTATCAACGCAAAAAACATCAAATATTACGAAAGGGTTCTATCATTGAAAGCAAGTTAAGGCTACAATACAATACAAAGGCTCTTTGCCTTAATTATAAAGCTTGACGAATGACAAAGTTTAACACGTAGTCTGGAGTAAACGTTCAAAACAGGTGTCACTCTTATATCACTCAAAAATAACTAAACACGAGTGTTGTGAAACTGAACATTGTTAAAATATGTGCAAAGTACAGTGTGGCGAACACCCGCAGCCCTTTGCGCCCCGCAAACCGGAACGCCTGCTAAGTACCGCACACGTAATGAAAGCAAAAGCCCTCGCGGGCAAATGAGTGCAGTTCGGCGCAATGAGGGCCGCCATTTCATGAACCGCCCGCGGCAGCCATTAGCACGAGTGCAGCCGGCAAAGCGTCTATTGCGCCAAATGAACTAAGCCAGTATCAACATTATATCGGGCGGATGAGTCCTGTGGGCCTTTGTTGTTACTATACGTGCTGTAAGGTTATACACCGTTTGAATAGACAGGGGAATTAATGAGATTCCATTTAGTTGCATGCTTTGATATTGCTTTAGATGTGGAAGTATTAAAGTTTTATACTTCATTGTTAAAGACTTACTGCTCATACCTTTTTTTAAATGTGCATTAACTGCGACAGTTTGTAAAAGATTATGTTTAAAACAGCAAAGTGTTTAAACTTACTGATTGATTTAAGTACCTTGTTGCCGATCACTAACAATACTCAAGCCCTAACTAAACTATTCTCTCATCTTTCGAAACCTAATTAAAGTTCAGGAAACTGTTAACACAAAACAAACGTCTGAATTACACGAATAGCCACTGTTAAATATCAGATAGGTTTGTAATTAAAAAACGAGAGAGGCAAAATTTAAATATGCAATTAGTCAGAGGTAGGGGGTGTGGTTGTGAGCCTCAATTAAGGCAACTTATTTGTTTAACCGCGACGACACAGACCAAGGACTGGCGCGAAATAGGCTAAAAAGCCTGAATCAAATACATCCAGTTAGTTTCAATTTAGTCGGTGCTGTTTGCTGCATATACAGTAACATAGTGAACTAACTCCTTTTACTGATTGTGACTATAATATCTCATTAAAAGAAAGACTTGAAATTGTTAAAATAACTATTTCGTGACTGTGTACAGCATAAGCATTACAGAGTAGAAACACTGCTTTTACGGTTACACAACTAAACGAACTGCTACTTACTCTAAACTACCTATATATGTTTAATATCACAATAATTTCCGAAAACTCTATTCGCTATAATATTCTTGCCAAAGAACTTGAACCCTTATTTTATAGTTTCTCCACTGTTGCGTTTTAATTAGTTTCCACGGCAGCTTTAGCCGCTGATAAAGGCTTTTTTTATGAAATGTTAGGCCTCTTTCGTATACTCGCAAACGTTACTCACACGCGTTAGCATACTGTTAGGTAAGTTGGCAAAGAGGCACACGGGAGGGTAAGCGGTTTATTTGCTTATTTATTTCGGTATACAAACCGATTATAGTCAATGCCTGAATACTTATTTGGTAAATATTATTTGCAGACGGTTACCCAGAACGAGTACACAACATGATATTATACATACCGTGTCCTATAGACGTTTGCAAAACGAAGGTGCCTATTCCTTTCCACATTACAATCGACAAATTGCTGATAGCCGTAAAACTTATTCGAATTCGAATGTGAAAAAGCTGAAACACATAACGAATTACGCCCAAAAAAAGTATATAAGCGAAATGGCAAACAAAAGGGAAAATAATCCAATAAAAGGAAAAGGGACTGATTGATGAATTCGGCAGATTAGCGATCGTATTGGACGGCAGATATGTGCCCCGCGGGGCGGAGACAAATGGCCCTCACCTAAGCTGCGGCCAAACCATGATTAATACCCCACAACACCCACCCACACACATCCACACCCATCCAACAGTCTTTACGGCGAATCATTCTACCAACAAAAAGTTTCTTAACCACTACCTCCACTCCGGCCTAGAACGGGATTTAGTATCAATAAAAAGTTGAACAAACCGATTCCAACTTCGGTCGAAGGTCAGACGCAGCTTTGCGAGGATAACAGCTGCCATTTATTTACCTGGAAAGAAGAAAGAATCGAATTAGTCGTGTTACAGGCATACTTTAGTTTACAATAATTATGATATTAAAATTGGACAGATGCTTTCGGCGTCACGTGTCGGCGATGATCGGTTAATCAGAATTGCTTTAACCACCATGGCGCATGCTGCTGACACATCATTATCAGCGGAGAGGACGGACAGCCTCCCTGCGTGTCGGCGGCGCCATTGTGATCGGCGTTTAAACAAAACATTTAAAAATGCAGTCATCTATAGTATAAGTGTACCTACAATTGTCGTAATTGTATATTACGTCCATGAAGAGTACAGACTGTTGATTGGGCAATAGTAATTTACTATAGTTTACTAATCTGAAAACAACAAGTTATAAAAATTCATGTAAGAGTTAATACTCGCTGCAAGACAGCGAAATTCAAACCAACATTTGTTGATTATTTAATTTATAGTCATAAATCACTATTATTTAATTTATAATCTAACTCGTAAATGTTGAAAATAGCATCTAACTAACGTCGTACGTTCATGAATCATAATTTGTTTTATTACGTTCCAGTTATCGGTCAGCCGGTACCAAATCAAAGATGTAACTCACGATTTGAATATTAGAAAATTGGATCATACCTTTCAAGGCGAAACACAGCAGTATTAGCCATCACTAAAGGAATGAGAATGTTCGCCATTCCAACACTGGTACAAAACTACCATCGGCAAAATACAATACGATCAAACAACAGGTGAATCATGTAGTTAGTGTGACCGTGCAAAGCCTCGCGTAATACCTACATTTGTCAGGGCGGTGGGGGCTAGAGGCTCTGCAGCCAACTCATTTCCCGTAGACTCCGCGACGTTATTGCCTCTCGTCGGGCGTCTTGCTACAATCCCAACTTTAATAGAATTAACAACACAGAGCATTTGGGAAGATGCATCTGCCTTCATTTTACGAGTATACCTACGCTGTCCTGTTATTTTATTTTCATTACGTAAGTATGTACTGTCAATATTTTTGCAAGTCACTTTCAGTATTTTTAAATCAAATAGTTTGGCAATTTAGAATTATACATACTATCCCACTGTTGGGAAAAGGTATCCATCATTGAAATCAAGATATCCGATACAATAACTGATGGGTGTTGGGCTAAATACGGGTTGGTGACTAAACCGCGCTATGCATTCAAAATACATTGTCCGATTGGGCTAAATACGGGTTGGTGCCAAAGCCGTGCTATGCATTCAAAAATACATTGTCCGATTGGGCTAAATACGGGTTGGTGACAAAGCCGCGCTATGCATTCAAAATACATTGTCCGATTGGGCTAAATATGGGTTGGTGCCAAAGTCGCGCTATGCATTCAAAACACATTGTCCGATTGGGCTAAATATTGGTGACAAAGCCGCGCTATGCATTCAAAAAAAATACATTGTCCGAAACACACTTTGCCCGACTTTGACACCAGACACGGGTTTTAAACCCAGGACTTCCGGATGTCAGGCCGGCACTAAGCTACCCGGCCACCGAGGCGTTCCGAGGAGGTCTGTCAGTAACAGATTAATCATTAGAAATAGACGCATCACAAAACGTGTAACAGTCGCTAGCAACAAATGAAATATGTAAGCAAAGGGATGTACAACCAAATGACTTATAAACGTATTTTCACTCAGATGCAAGACAAAGCCTGCAAATAGGACAACGGAACCAGAGCTTCGTGATGGAGCGGCATCAGAGGGTATTGCACGATTTTAGCTTTAACTAGATAATGATTGATTTGATAGCTTTACAGGGAGAAGAATAATATATCAAATGATTTTAATACACTCTGTTAAAGTTACTAATGGTGTAAAAGAGACATCACGAAATAAAACAATATTGACACCAATTTTTCTGAGTGCGCTCGTGATACGTTAAATTAAAAAAATGTTTGGAGAGTTTTAACGCTCACATTAAAATTGTATCAATATATCACAAACGCGCCCCCATTTGAGCGCCCACAGATCCCGCTTTATAATTCCCTTTGGCGTACATATATCCATTTTGCAGAGCGTCGCAGCCGTACGCAAGCCCGCGTGTGTTTGTGGACGGAACAAAGTAATATACGATTTCAACGACGCCTTTTGACGGGGGAAATTGCGAACGAAAATGCTCCCCCCCGTACCATCGTCTCCATTTTTACTCTATTTAACTTTTAACGAGATTGTTACGGAACCGCGCTTCGCGGGTAAGGCAACGCAATCAAATTAATAGAAACACGTTTTTTGACAAAGGCTGTGTTGTAACTAATATATGACGAGTCGCGCGACAATCACAGATTTATTATTATTTGGAAGGAAGAGGCTTCATACAGACCAAGTCGCGTTTTAAGATATATAATATTTCGGCCTATAGGCTGATTTTGTTTCATATCCTGTTTCTTGTTTTTTAATTAAATAATTTTTCTCTATAAAAGTATATAAAAATATACAATATGACTGAAGCAAACTTATGTAGGTACATATTAAGACTGCGGTAAATTGTTATATTTTTATTGAAAATCGCAGACATCAATTACTGTAATTCTTCATTTCAAATAAGTACTTGGGACGCTATAATTAGTGACTTACACAGTGAAAAATTATAGGTGCTAAGGGGTCATTTTACCTTTAATCACGACTCTGGTGAGGCAGTAATTCACTTGGTTACTTTACAAGGGGCATGAGGGTTAGATTTTAATTGTTTTATTTTTATTTATTTGCTTTTTGGAAAATGTACAGTCAAATAACAACTATTGTATTGCAATTTGAGTTAACCAATGTCATTTACAAATCCCCACTCGACGTAACGGTAATAGAATAATAGAAAGCCATATTTTGCAAGAACAATAGACTCTCAGACTAAAGGGACTGAAGGCGTAAAGGGAACCATTCCTTGTATTGATTGAATGGTATAGATGAAAGAGGAAGACCTCGACGACATTAGCCCAGATCGGAGACGTTCTCGTTAAAGGTTCACCCTAATCCGACAAGCATGTATGAAGGACATTATGAAAGTGAATGAATCAAAGGATATATTGTGTCAGGATCTTAAGAAATGGAAAGCTGAGGTGTCTACTGAGCTGCGGGCATGATGAGTGCCTGTGTGTACTTCACAAACATAACTCTCACAACAAAGGTGTTGCTTTAATAGAAATACTTATACATGATACCGGTAAACGTCACACAACTAACAGTGAAGCGCTTTGAAATGAGGTCGCGCGTGAGCCGGAGTCCCGCCCGGCTGCTGCTGCTAGAGCAAAGCAGCGCGGCTGCAAGTAATGTGGTGTGGAATGGCGCAAACCACGCGACTGTAGGGCGCTATTCATAATTAAGAATTATACTAAATTAAACAAAATTCCTAAATCCAATGGGAAAACGGCGGCAAAGTTTCACTTTCTTTGCAACTATCATAAAAGAGGATTATTGTCACCTGTTAAAAAATTACCTTATTTGTATTTAATCAAGAAATTATAAAAAAAACATTTTTAAACTCAGTTCGCAAATAAATGAAACGCTACATTTGTTGTATCCCCGAAGCCTCCTTTGATGTCGACTTCAAATTCAACAGCTTTCCCTGCCTTTCATCGTCAACATCGTACTGTTAAGAGGTTGTGTCTTTGGTCTCTTTATTATTATACTATTTCTTTTTTATTGTGTCCCTTTATTTGCTTGAAGAGGTCCGCCGGCCCTCGTGCCCTGGGCCGCAGCCGCCGCCCCGCTCACCTGCTACACAACTTTTGTTCTGGCAAATTGCGGGAAGCGATTGTGGGCCCAGAAATTACGGCTTCGCCTTTATTTATACTCGTAGTCGGGTATTTTTCACTGTACTCGTTTCATTCTTTGTTTATCTGTCTAGTTTGGTATACAGTTTTAAAAAAACTTTTATATTTTTCTCTTTTTGAAATTCATCGCCACGTTGGCAGAGTGGTAAAAATTTAAGACAGTACCTACCTACATTGTCATACAAATAAGTTGCGCTTACCCACATAATATTACATAATTGTTAAACGAAACCTTACTAATTACAACATTTGATAAACAATAAACAACTAAATGAGTATTACGCAAACTAAACATTCTGCTACTTAAAAGTTGGCATTTTGAAAAGTCTCATTATGAAAAGCAGACCAAATGTACAGTTGATAACTATGAGGTTGAGTAATAAAACAAAATTATATGATAAGTTGGCAAATGATTATCGGCGAAATAAAATTCTGCGAAACATTAGTTGGCAAGTGAACATCTGGTAAACAAATTTCGGCGAAAAGGCAGAGATCCTTGTGTAACATGACACTAGAAGTGAAAATATAATATAATCTAGCAGAGATATCTTTATAAAAGCTTCTCTATAAATGCTGCAAAATCTAAAACAAAGGTAAGGATCCGAGAAACTTCGAGGAAAATCGAACGCTTTTGTGCCTGCTGCACAAGGCACAAAGTTTGTCAAAAGGCAAAGAAATGATAATACAAGTGCTGCAGCCATTATTCAGATTCATTGCGTTTGCATTGGAATCATATTTCAATATCAACGTTGTACGCTAGCATAATAATTGGATCTTTATTTCAAGTTTTTATCTTAATTAAACTGTGTGGTAGAGCCACGCTCCGTTGCGTGGATTCCAATATAGAAAAATATAGAGAACATTTTCTCTATCCTGTCCATCCAAAGGTTGTCAGGAATAGATCACTTTTAAGAAAAACAACGAGCGGCCTTTGTAAGTCTATTTACATACATAAATATAAATATTATAAATACAAACATATTTTTTGTCTAAAATGTGCTACTGATCTCACCATCGCTCGCGTCGAAAACAAAACCTTTATCTATTTAAAAAACTATGATCGTGTTGTCAGTTTACCTATCTATCCACAGCATAAGCTTAAAAATCACAGGATTTATTTTTCTCTAAACGAACGGACGCAAGTTGAAAATAAAATTAATTAAGATCCAGCACAGGCGAACAAAGGCATAATTCGACGTCCCGGCCCCGGAGCGGAGCCGATTAAACCCCATCTTGGACCTAGGCTAGCCATTATGAGCTAAGTTTCCGGTTAATCAATTTAGCAGCAAAAAACTCTCCCGGCTAACAAATTGCATTAGCGTCAACCCTCTGGATTAACATTACCGTGTAGGGGACGTACCGTACCGCGGATACAGACAAATGGAAAAAAATATTGACAGCGCATTCATCAATCTAATCGGTTCTCATCCACTGGTTTGAGGTTGCTTTTGAATTTTATTGAAGAACGAAGACCTGGATTCAAAAAAGCTTACTTATTTATTATAAGAATACATTCTGATATGAGTTTTTATGGACCAGCGCAATACAATAAGCACGTACCACTACTATCATTGTAGTTTTTCAAAAGTATTTCTGGCGAAAAACCTTTTGTAATTTGAAAAGTTTTACGATATCTCTAAAGAAGAACAAATAAAAAGGCAATATAACGGAACAGCTGAGTCAGCGGCGGCAGGTGAACGCACCGCCGACGAACAGATGGACAAACGGGACAAGTTTATATATTTTATATGTCTCGTCATGCCAAACGGCGTGCCTTTTTTAATCGTGTGGATTAGGCACTTTTCAAATTCTGCTATTCTTGCATGTGTCGTGCTCTCTCTATCCACTTGAAGCCGGCCACTTCTTCAAGTCGCCGGTTGGAGGGGGGGGGGGGGGGGGGGGTTTAGCGACTGCCATCCTGTATCTTCTAAGGCACAGATAAGCGGTGATCCGGTACAAAAGAAGCTTGACATCGCAACCGTTGCGCCAGAGAAGTTCTTTAAAGACTTTACTCATTTTATATGTTACGGTACTCAAATAAGTACATTATTCAAAGCAGTTTTAAAGTCGCATTAAGTCATAAGATCGAACTAAAGGTAGTTTTACCTCAGCGCTCCATAACGCGGTTTTAATAAAGTTGGGTACTTATGCAGCAATATTGAGCGGATAAATATAATGAATATAATGCAGCTTTCGGATTACCGCGCGCGAGTGACGCGGCTACTGGCTCTTTATACTGTGCTCCCGGAACTCAATATGGTTTTCTGCACACCATATTTGGTATATAGAACATTTTAATTGTAGTACATTTTGGATTTAAGAAACTAGAACTTCATCATTCACATGGCTCGCAGATAGCCGAGGCATAACCGAGACACATTGCTAATATCACATCGCAATAGTGACTCCTGAAACACAGATTTTTCTAGGTCGGGAGTCAGGGCAACAATGAATTATTGTAAAAGGTTATTTTATTAATAAATAAATACATTAAATAGATTAATTAATACATTAATAATAGTGAACCAAAAGGCAAAGGTTTAAAAAAGAAACTGCTTGCTTCTATATATGACTGTTTTACTTGTAAAACGGATTTTCTTAAAACTTTAATACGGGCAACTCCATAAATCAAAATAAGATCGTCATGTGATACCATACCAACACATAGTTATACAAAGTACACCGATGAATGTAAAGAAAATACATAATACATTTTAATACGATTTAATCAATTACTCTTTCAGATTTGATGTAACATCCTAGTTTCATGTTTTAATTTTCCTTCGAAGTGTCTATAAGTTATATCCTTGTTTGCATACACTGATGGAGTTGAATGAAGTCATTGCACGCTTCACTGCATTTATTGTATGTCGGTACGTGCCGAGGGTAATAAAAGCCTTCCACCATCCGCAGACTTAGTGAATGCTGAACTGCTGACGACACGAAGTCCTGCCATTAACTTAGATTGTATCGCTCCCATTTCCTGACAACCAGAGCCTAGTATAGGTCCTTTAAACAGTTTCCACTAGCCTTCATTGACCAATTACATTAACATAAACGCTTTTTAGACTTTGCGTCCAACTGAGGCAATGTTTCTGATGTTGGCTGTAGATTGTGTTTTTATCGCACAGGATATTTATGAGCGGCGGGAATGATACGTCATGCTTTCTACAGATAAGTTCTTAACATGAAAAAGCAAGATGGCACCATCACTTAAGGTCCTGACTTCAGTTCCCCTTCATGCACATATAAATAACCCCTTGTCTGTCATAAAAACTCCAAAAGGTTGCTAACAATTGAATGGCTGAGCTCATAAAGGTAAATAATAAACTTACTAAACAACAAAGTGATTATTTGAAAACCGAGATAGATATTTTGAAAACCGGGTAATGTTTAAGGTATATTTTTTATTTAACAGTACAACAATCATCCATCATAAATCATAATAAAATTAAATAACGCATGTATTTGACATTCAAAAATTGACACGCGATGTGTGTCTATTTATACATAAGCAATGCAATTGACTTTCCTTCTATAATAAAATAGCTGCGTTATCCTCATACATAATAATACAAATATGATGACTCTCTTTGATGTGCTGAAATTGAACTGAATAAATTATTACCTACTTACCTACATTCGTTGACTCGCCATTGCTTAGTTAAACTAAGCTTTTAGTATTGATTTACAAACGAAAATTATTATTCTCGTTACCAATTGATTGAAAACTCCCAGTTACATTGACAACTTTGACTAAAGGCTACGACTATGTAACACGATACTGTCTAGACAGTATCTATCGCTATTGATACAGTCCACAATAACGAATGCTTGCCGAAGTTCGGCACGCCTCCGAGCAAGCCAACTTTGCAATAATCCACGACTGGAGGCAACAAGTACGCCTGACGTTACGCCACGAGCCACAACTCAGCCATAGGTAAGCAGGAAACTTTAGTCACCACTCGAATGCGCGTCCAATAGCTCTAACATGCTCTGAAAGATTTGTTAGGGGAATTTCGCGAACGCATTATTCAGTTGCAGCGAATTTTAGAATCGCATTTCTTAGCGAATCAATATTTCATGTTGGATATATTTTGCGAACGCCTTATTTAGTTGCAGCAGATTTCAAGATCGCATTATTTAAGCGTAAAAAATTTCAATCATGCAGCATGCATCGGGCTGGCTCCCCTCCTCAGGGGGGGTCTGGGGGCCTGAGGCCCCCCGCTATAAAGAAAAAGTTAAGTATGCAAAACCATAGTTCCTCTCAGTCACAACTAATATGTCAATGCGAAAGTGAGTTTGTTACGCTTTCTCGTTTATACCGCTTATCCGATTCTAATGAATTTTGGTATAGATATAGATGAGGCCCTCGAGATGGTTATAGGCTATATAAAAGCCAAGAGAAGCCGAAATCGAAAGCTAGTATTGCATAAATATGTAATGTCGGATCGAAAGTTCTAAAAGGTTGCTTTCATAAAGGGAGTTCGTGATAGGCAAACAGTCTCTCGGGGGAATACAAACTCGTTTGTTATTGAAAGACCTATCGCTATTCAGGAATTCTAGGCATAGACCTTCCACGTGAAGCAGAATAAGAGAACACGTTCTAGTTTTTGTGTCAGAACAATGACTAAAACCAGAAAAAGAACTTATTATTTTGTGACTTTAATGTTATTGCTCTTTAACACACAATGTAAAAAAACTGTTCCTTTTATATAACGCTGCGTCACTGTAACTGTAGTTAACAATCTAGGATTAAGTTATGTATGTACGACCTGAGTTGTCCAAAATATAACAAGAAATATGGATTTAATTATACCTTAGAAACAAATGGTAATAAAAAAGCTATAAAAATAATTACTATGACAATACTTATAAAAACATAAATAGCTAAATAATTAAATAGTATCAATGCTAAATAGTCCCTCGAGCCTATAAGTACAAATGGTAATAGTACTTTTTGAAACAATAACGTATTTGAACCGGAGTACAAATATTGTATTATGTGCGATTACATACTCACGACCACTCGCAATCCGAGTAATTTAAGTAATTTTCTTTAAAAATGTACATACTTATAAATGTGTTTCTCTTAAAATTATCACGAATTATAAATGATGACGTTCGCTTGCTATGTAAGATTATTTTTTTTATTTAGGTACCAGTAATTATACGAAATGCGATACTGTTGTTATTTACTTAAGATGGCTGAATAGGGCTCTTGAGATTACTTTAACATCATCATTTGTGTTACACCCTATTTAAAACATATAAAGATTAACATGAGAGCAGCAAGAGGAAGAAAAATAATACGCATCATAATAAAAACAGAAGAGGTTTTTCCATGGTTTTCTCAAACTTCTACAAGAATACGATTCACGCATATGAGCGAGCAGCGAGCTCTTATAACTTCTTATTGATTGACGGTTGACAGCCCTAGCGTTACCTTTTTTCGATCTCATTCACCTGGCGTTTCGCAATGCGGACTTTGCTTCGTTACGTCCGTTAATGCGAGGGGAGGGTCCGATTAAATCTGGAGGCAATTCAAGATAACGGGCGGCGGGAAAGTATGCTAATGCTCTAAACAAAACCACAGTTTTTTTCTACTCAATAATCCAGTGGGCTGCCATAAACTAAAGAACTTGTTTTAGCCAATTAGTTTATTTACTCGCAGTTTATATGTTTACATTTTATTTGAAGAACAAAACAGTTTTACTGTTATTTAAGACCGGATTCGACCAAACTGGAATAAGGTCCTATACCTAGATTAAACGCCGATTTGGATAGACTAATCTCGGAGTAAGTGTTATTCCAATTTGGTGAAATTGGACCTTAGCCGAGTCGCGTAGCGATGAAAGAATAGGTACCTACTACCACCCCCTATCTTCCCTTGGGTGTCGTAAAAGGCGACTAATGGACTAATAACTGCACATACTTCAAACAGCATAGAGCGGCGATGGGCTCACCACCTGTC